>PVJL010001393.1:0-268366 GCA_004026885.1 Lyroderma lyra | reverse complement strand
CCAGCACTCTCATGCAAACAACAAAATTTTTTTGATGGTTGCTTGAGACTTTCTCTGTGGCTTGAGAGTGCCAGTTGCTTAAGTTTCAGTTAACAGACAGTCTAGTTAAATTTATCTCACACCTACTAATCCCCATGGATGCTGGTTAACTGAAAGTCTACTGTAGTAGTATGTTGATGAGGATTCAACCAAAAAAAAACAAATACCACTCTATATATTTAAGACAGATAAAATGCAATACAGAGAATTAGCTACAGTGGTAACAGAAAAAGTATAAAGTCAAAGTGGGGGACAGTGAGGCAATCAGAGATTAGCATGGTAGGAAACTGCTATACCTCTATACCAAAGGGCAAAGGGAAAAAGCAGTACCTCCAGACAGAAGCTAGAGCTCTAGCCAGTCTGTCTAGTGAGAGATGGACCCATAGAGGAAATAAAGCCACTGTCAGAATCACTGCCCAAGGCAGAGGGTAAGAAAGAAATAACTTAACTTCTTCCTTCTTTGCCTTCCAACTTCCAGTGTCCCACAAAGAACATGCAATTAAAAATGCAGCCTGCAACAGTCAGCCTCCCTGTGATAAGAAATAGTACTGGGGAAGGGTGAGAAATGTCTTAAGAGCAAACAGACCCAGGACCTACACAAGCGGTAATACTGTTTACTCCAGGAAATACCATACGAGTTATTTCCTTAGAAATACCAAAATAGTATATTTGCCTCTCAAAACTTAAGTACATTGGAAGAAAGACTTACGAAAGATTTGGATTATCTTCTGTTAAATTATTTTCCTTTCTTGTCAAGCATTTATAGAAAAAGCTACTAAAAATGTGACTTCGTTCAACAAGTTCATCTGATGCCTTCTCCAATATAAGATACCTGGTAAAGTAGCAACACCACAAAATTAAGTTATTTTAAGATTTTACCTGGTCTTCCCCAAATTTTATCTTATGTGTTCTGGAAATCTTCATTTTTTTAATTAAATTTACCAGGATGACATTGGTAAGTAAAATTATATAGGTGTCAAGCGTACATTTATGCATCATTTATATATTGAATTGTGTGTTCACCACCCAGAGTCAGTTCTCCTCCCATCACCATATATGTGACCACCTTTACCATCTTCTACCACCCTCCGTCACCCCTTACTCTGTGGTAACCACTAAACTGTTGTCTGTGTCTAGGAGTTTTTGTTCCTTTGTTTTGTTTGAAGCTTTCAGTTTTACATGCCATATCTTTATTTTTACATCCAATTAGATTCAAAGCGATCTGGCAATTTGCTCTGATTTCAGCTTTTTTTGTTCTTTGGTTACCTCGCCTACATCAAGATTGGTTAAAGTAGAAATTGCCCACTTATTCATTCATTTACGTAACAAATATTTATCAAATTTCTAACGTGTCAAGCATCATATTTACACTAGAGAAACAAAAGAAGAGACAAAAAGTACCTGCCTCAATAAGCTACAATACAAGAGTGAAAGTAGAGGAAATATTAACCAAATGATCACATAATCAAATATAAAACTGAAACTGACACTCCTAAAGAAATCTAGAAAAATTTTAATAACTGAGACATGATTAATCTCTAAATTCTCAGTCCACATCTATACTAAAACAATTCTTCAACATAACCTTGTACTTTAATCATTTAATGATTAAATCCTTCATAATTAGAGAATTCTGCTATTCTTAATGTTTATGTAGGTTCAAAAATGACCCTGTAATCGCTTTATAAAAGAAGCATAACAGACAAACACAACTTGAAGTTTTTTTTTAATGTGGAAGGAGACTCAAAGATACTTCTGGGGTGCTAAAAGTGTTCTTTATCTTGACCTGAATGATGACTACATGAGTACATACATGTGAACACTCATTAGCTATATACTTAAGATTTATGCACTTTACTACTTGAAAGTTACTCATCAACTTAAAAAATAAATAGTAAGTTTACAAAATAAAATTAGAATCCGCTCTGAAAAGACAGAGATAGATATAGGCAGTTCTCTGAAAAGAAAGTATAGAAAAATACATCTAGAACTGAATTAGAAATAAAATGTTATTAGTTAATTCCAATAGAACGTATTAAAATTAATACTGAAACATAAATCTGATACTATTACAGGGATACAAAAACAAGATGCAAGATGCTTAACCATTAGAAGGAGAATGATCACAAAAATCACCAAATAACTTTAAAGTAAAGCAACATATTATAAGTAGCATAAAAAAGATGCAAATGAAGTATTATGGGAATTAATATCTACTTAGAAAATCAGAAAAAGTTTCATAAGGAACTTTGAAAAAGGAATAAAATTTCAACAGGTTGAGATAAATAGGTGAATATTCCAGGAAGCAAGAATAACAGGACATTAATTCAGAAGAGTGATTAAGGATGAACTTGGTTTAGCAAACTTGTCTATAATTCCATTTTGCTAGACTATATAATATATGAAGGATTATTAGCAGATGGCTGAAAAGACAGATTCGTATCATATTATCAAGACCCTCAAATGCCAGACTGTGCTTGAACTCATTTTGACAGGTAATAAATACTAAAAGTTTCTAATGGGAATTGCATTCTTAAGAGTAGTTTTAAGAAAGATAATGGTTATAAAAATTTACTTAATGGATAAGAAAACAGAACAAAGGATACAAAGAGACTACTTAAAAAGAGTTAACAATTTAGATAAGATAAGAAGTACTAGAAAGATCTTGATGACAGAAGAAAGAGGATTAGAGAGACAGAAATCTACTAAAATTGGCAAGTGAGGGAAGGTAAAGAGTCCATGATGATGGAGACTTGTTCTCAGCACAGATGAAATAATAGGGACTATATTTACCTTCCTGCTTGAAATAAGCAAAAAATTGGAAAAAATTTATGAAACAAATCATTTGCAAAACCCTAGATAACAGGCAACAAAGAACAGTGATCCTTGAGAAATGGGAAACAAGGTGAGCTCCACTAATGCTGCAGCTTACTGTCTTGATCGTTTCCAGGCTACAGCACAAGAAGTAGCAACGTGGAGCCTGGCAGACTCACAGAGTTGAAGAGATGATAAGAGTCAGGAGAAACCAATGCAGTTAAGAGTTTGCAGATGAGAATACTGGAAAGTATTGGGAGGGGTCAGTGAAATATTTTAAGTACAGATATCTCGAAGAATAGTTGGAAAGGTAGGTCTGGGGTACAGTACAAAATAAGGGCTAGAAACAAATTACCTTTGCATGAAAATTGACAAAACTGTCCTATCTATTCCTTCAGCTTGGCTATATAAAAATTTAAAAATTATTTTTAATGGAATAGTGATATGGATTGTTAAAATGACTGTTCACTCTTCAAGATACAATGGATAACACAGTTGCTTCTTTGCAGTTCCCAAAGTGATTTGTAGTTATCTAAGTACTTTCTTCACCACGTTCATACAATATTCAAAGAACAAACCAAAAACAAACAACAACTAAAACAAAAAGGTAGCTCTTCTGAAATATATAGTACATCTACTGGAAGTAAAGGAAGGAAGCTGAATTAGTCAACTGTAGAAAACCTTGGTAGGCAAAAATTTTTTAAATCTGAAATTTTGGCAGGTTCCTTTTATCTAGTGAAATACTTCAGAGATTAAAACATTCTCTTTTAACATTCATATCAAAACCTGTAACCCAAATGAGATCATTTATCATCATACTTACTTAAGGTAGAAATCAATAATTACATCATTAAGAAACTCTCCTTCTTCTAAGCACTCCAAATCTTCATTAGTTACTCCTAATCCCCCCTTAGTAGGTGGTGGAGGATATACAATCAACCTTAAAAAGTAAAAATAAAGTTAAAATATATTGGTATTGAAATTCTGGTATCAAAGAGATTTGTTATATGGAACAATAACGGGGCAGTAGTATCCAACAACTAAAATATGTAAGGTAAAAAATATTTGACAGTATACAAGCAATATTTTCCTTCCTTTATTTTCACAAACCACTAATAGTACTTTCCTTGAGTATCTTTTTATTTTCAATTCTTCCCATGTGGACTAGTCTCAATATCTGTCTAGTCAATAGGTTACATCTCACAAGCAGTTACAATGCCATTGAGGATGTCTCTCTTCTGCACAATTTTTACATTTCAACAAACTGATAAAATAAACCATAGAAGATTTTCCTATGCTCTATTTTCCAATTCTAAGTGAATCCCCAAGACAAATTCTTTTCTATTCAGAAGAGACATGAGCCAAAAATGATGCTCTACTAGTGGCAAGTCTAAACCAGCAACTGGGCAATAAAGAAATAATATGGGAGGTTTAAGAGGCAAGTTTCCCATAATAAAATGCTGACAATGTAAAACTTAAGAGAACATAAAGGAAATGAATAATCATAACATAACCAAAAAGAAGTAGAAAACAAGTGACAACTAATTAGACATCAAAATTTCTTCTGGCATTCTCTTTAAAGTTTGAAAATTAAGACGAGTTGTGAATACCTGGCTATAATGTTGGAAAAGACAGGGTGATACTCATTGTACAAGTAGTAAATAATAAAGGTATAGTAAGTATTTTTTTAACCAGAAAGATTCAAGAAGATAAAATTCATCTGTAGTTGATTTACTTTTGGTAACCATGGCATCTAAATCAAATAAAAATATGTAAAAATTTTAAATGCTAATATAGTATATATTTTATTGGTTATTTTCCTATCCCATGCTTTTATTTCTAAAGCACAGAAAAGGAATCACATAAAAAATACACAGACTTCCTATTCTGCCTTCCAACCATGAGAAGACATATAAAAGATGAAATATAAACAAAGAAGCAACTTCTTCTGAAAGGGAAGCTCAGATAAACACCAAAGGATTTTAAATTGAAGCACCCTCTAGTAAACAATTTCATTGTCCTAGTATATATTTAGAATTGGAAAATATAATCTTAAAAATCATACACTGGTATTCAAATGTTTTCAATATATGCCTTAATGTTACTAAATTTAACATTTTGGCTGCCATTTCTGTTTTCTTAATATAAATTTTTTTTTAACTTTCTCATTAAAAAAAACATCATTTCTATTATGAACCCTCAGCATGAAAGTAAACCTCAAAACACTTAAAAAGGTAAACTACATAAAATCAGTAACATGAATGAAAATTACCAATATTTCCACATATTACAAACAGGATATGACACAGTACATACTTCTGAACAGGCCCAGTGTTCCTGACTTCTCGCCACTCTTCATCTGGATTAGATGTAATAGAAAGTGAATAGCAACCACTACTTTGCTTCTGCAGGAAGGTGTAATTAGGCTTGGCTGTATCTATATTTGAGGGCTGACAGAAAATGCAAAGAAAAAGATTGCCTTATAGATATACAAATACATATTAACTCCCAAAAGGACAAAGTCAAAACCTAGACTTGCAAAAGAAAGTGTGACTACAAGAAATCCATATCAAGTTATAGCTACACTTTTAGAATTTATACAAAGGGATTATACACACAATGGCCTAAGTTTCACTTGAAGTGTTACTTACAGATTTTGGCTTTATAATTAAAGGAGAATTTGAAAACTCTGCAGTTTAAAAATGAACAAAAAAGGTGATTAAACTTGTAGAAAAAATAAAATTTAAAAGAGACTGAAAGAGTTTATATAAGTTGATATTCTATTATTATTATATGGAAAAGTAGAATATAAATTTGCATGCAAAATATAAGTACTATGCAAAATTTTTGTAACATATACAGTTTCACGCCTTGTCTTCCAGTAATGAGGCTTTCTACAGACCTTTTAAATAACAGATCAGCGCCAGCCCAAATCAGTGTGTGTGTGTGGTGTGTGTGTGTGTATGTGCATATGTGCGTGTATGTGCATATGTGCGTGCACATCACCACAAACGTAAAACACTTTCCTTTCTAGAGGTATTTCGCAGAGATGCACAAGCCACATGTTATATTACCAACCTTGTACTTAAAAAAAACAAACAAAAAAAAAAAAACAGCATTTTTTCAACTTACTATTGTTTCAAGATAATTTTAGACTTACAGAAGAGAGTTGCAAGCCTCTACCAGATTCCCATAATGTACAACTATAGTACAATTATCAAACATAAGAAATTAACTTTGATATAATATTAGAAACTAAACTACAGATGTTATTCCGATTTCACTAGTTCTTCCACTAATATTAATCTCCTTTTTCTATTTCAGGATATAATAATTCCTCAGTCTTTCATAATCTTGATATTTTTAAAGAGCATTGGTCAGTTATTTTGTAATCAGGTTTGTCTGATTTTTTTCATGATTAGAGTGAGGTTATACAATATTGGGAACAATACCACAGAAGTTATGTATCCTTATTGGTTCATGATGTTGACAGGTATATTATGTCAATAACATGTCTTATCACTTGTGATGTTACCTTTGATTACTTGTGTTAAGGTGATGTCTAGGATTCTCCAATGTGAAGGTGCTATTTTTTGTAATTAATAAATATTTTGGGGATAAGACTTGTTTCTCCTTAAGTTTTCAACCATTAAATTTAGTATCTCTCAGTAAACTTTGCCTGCAACAATCATAACGGGTTTTTTTCTAGAGATGGTTTTATATTTCTCTTAATATTCTTTTTATATTTATTAACTGAAATACTTTTCTAAAAAAAGAATTGCCTCTTATTTACCATTATTTATTTATTCATTTATTAATTCATTTATTTGTACCAATATAGATTTATGGGTATTTATTTTATTCTTTGATAATCATGTGCTATCATATTGATTTTGCTAATCAAACTGTTCTAACTTTGGCATTGGGAATTCTTTCAGGTTGGTTCCTGTGCCCTTTTGACAAAACACAACATTTCGAAATCAACCTAATTTCAATGGAAGAAATTTTACCAAAACTTCTTCCTCCCCATCACTAATTATATTTATCATATACTAACCTGAGATACTGATTTCATCTTCATTTCTTCAGTAGCAGCAGCAGGGAAAGAACAAGTTGAAGCACAATAATAATGAATAAAAGAACTTTCTTTTGAAGAGAGGTTCTGAAATAAAGGAAGTGCCTGAACCCAAGACAATGGGTAAGAAAGCTCTAAATCTCCGTTAGTTGTACTTATTTCTGCCATAATATCTTTCAATTTCAATTCTTCTCTTTGTGAAATAGGACTGTGCAGCTCAAGGAAAATGAATTCACTGGATTTTGCTATAAAAGAAAATAATTTTTATCAATAGTATTATTTTTCAAGGGTATTATAATTAAAATAATTTGATTTTTAATAACAGTAAGGTTGGTATATAACCTAACAAAGTATTTTGTATGCTAGCCAATAACCCAGGTAAATTAAATCTCAAAATGGCCTACTAGTAACCTAGAACCAAAATTTGGAATTTTTAGACTTCTACTGCATTAGAATGAAAACTCCACAATTGTACTAATCTCTGTATTTCAAGGACCTGGCATTTAGTAGGTACTAGTAAGTATTTGTTAATGAATGGATGAATAATAACTAAGCAATTAATTATTATTCTCTACCCTCCTCCATATATCAAATCTATTAATTAAAAAGTATTCCTTCCTTCAAAATCATTTTCTTTCATCAATCATTTCAACAGTGGTCTCAAATGATATCCTCTCTCCTCATAATGACTATAAATGGCATGTTATATTTTTCCAACTTCTCTGCTATATAATCATGAATTTTCTCAATTTATTTGGAAGTAATTAGGATAGCAAAATAACTAATTTTAAAAGTATAAAATTTACTTCACTACTTAACATCTTTAATGTGCATGGAAGTATGGAGGGAGAGGTAGAGATATCAAACAGGTTAGAAAGAACTTTACTATTTGATTTACCCAACTCTAAACCAGACTCCTTTAGAGTTGGAAGCTAAACAAAGTTGGGAAATAATCTCAAGATGCATGTATACATATAAGATTGTTATGGAAACATACAGAAAAGTACTCAACCCAGTCTTAAGAGAAAGGATATATAAAGAAACTGAATTTCTCTTTTAGAAACTAAAGAAAATGTTTAAAGTAAAGACTTCTGTATTTTATTTAACTAGGCACTGGTTGTCACAGTTCATTATGAAATAATGGCAAGAAACTCCTAAGACAAATAGTCAAGGATGCCAATGACTAAAAGATATGTTATTTTTTTTTATTTTAGAAGATAATTTCATTTGGAAGAGTAAAAGTATTAGGAGAAATCATGTGAATAAATAAAATAATTAATCTTATATTAAGGATGAAATATTTTAATTCAATAAAGTTAATTTCAATTCCATGAGACTACTTTGTATTAAATTATTACATTCTATTAAATTATTTTAGAAGAAAGCTACTTTATTTATAGGACTTCTCAGGTTATACTGAAATTTAGAAATCATTTATACTCACATTGCTGGTTTAATATAGAGTGCTCTAATCGGGTCTGAATCTCCTGAAGATAATGTGAAGAGACCCAGAGGAAAAGGATAGCATGACTCCTTTTACTGTGATCATCATCCTTACTTTTCCATAACCCAAACCTCTTTAAATGTGTGGTATCCACTAGCAATGAAATCTCATTCAGGGACACTAAAATAAATAAAATATAACAAATCAATAAATTAATCTATTTAGGAAAACAACACTTACACAATACATAACTCTACTATATTTTTCAAATATGCCAATTTTTTCAAAAATAGTATTTCCAGTACACTTCACTAAACTTAGCTGAAATATCCCAAACAATATTATTAAAGTAAAAAAAAAAACATATTACAATTAGAAAGGGGCAAATAATTATTAAATGACAATTAAATGTAGCAATTTAGTCTCTCACACTATATATCTCAGTTATATTCAAGAGAGGAAAATATGAAATTAAATTTCCATAGTATAGAAACCATATCCAGAGAGATTTCTTACTAGGAGTAACCACTAGCAAAAAGGAAAAAAAAGAAGAAGGAAACCATTTGATCAATGTAGAAAACTAAGCATAGCATAACTTAGGAAATTATGTATTTCTATCTTAGTCAATACTATCAACCAACACTCCAAGTGCTATCATAAGCCAATTTACGCCTTTCTTCTCCCAAAACATCTGCACTCCACTACAGACTAGCCACTATCAAAAGATTCTCAAGAATAATATGAGTTTCTTGAATGGTCTGATATTTCTTTTAAAATTCTTCCAGGTTTTAGTTCTCAAAACTTCTAAGTAATGACTCTTAATTATCACTCTTTCTCCCTTGTAGAGAGTGAAAACAAACTCCTGAAGACCTTTTTTCTTTTTTAATTCAAAGCAACATAAAACTGGTATAAAGAAGTCTGAAGGACACCTAGTACAACTTTAAAGAAACAAGTAGCTGAACTAAGAATATAAGTTCAGCAAAGTGTAAACATAAACTGGGTACTGATTTGAAACAAATCTCTTAGTAGTCCCCTACCAGTATCTCCGGGCACCTTGCTACTCAACCTGTAGTCCTCACTTAGCTTGTAACATTGGCATCACCTGGGAGCCTGTTAGAAATGCAGAAAACCAGGTCCCATCCTAGATCTACTGAATCAGATCTTCACTTTAACAAAAGCCCCAGTTAATTCATATGAACATGAAAGTTTAAGAAGCATTTTATAAGCATTCAAATATTAACTAGTTATCTTCATGTTTTCATGCCACTAATTCTTTTTCTTATAATCTATTTTAAACATTTAGTTTACATAACCTCTTTTCCTTCATTTTTTCCTTCCCTTATTCCATTTCTCTTTTTCTTGTTCCCTTTCTGTATTTCTTACTGTTTATCCTCTCTACCTATTTGCATTCATGCCTTCCTCTCTTCCTATCCAATCCTAGCTTTCCTTTCTTTTACTATCTACTGGCTCCTGTCTATCAATCAATCAATCAATCAACCACCCATCTGTGGCTCTACAACTTTTATTTTACATACCTACCTACCTACCTACCTACCTTCCTGTCATCCATCCATCTTATATTTTACTGCAGTATTTGAATTGACTTCTTTGTATATTTTTTTGCCCCATTGCCCACAGTTGTTCTTAATTTTCCTATTAGCTCCTCTTTTGCAAACCCTCGTCTGTCACTTTCACATTCTTTCAATTCTTTTGTATTCTACTCTTTCCTACAAACTTTAAACTCTTTCCTCCTACTTCCTCCCTTTATATCTTAATCCCTTCCTTCTTTTATAGCCTTTTTCCATCTTTTCTCACTCCGCTTCATTCCTTCTCTTCTTCCTCTATCCTTACCCTGCCTATATCTGCATGTCCGTCTGTCTTTCTTCTTTCTTCTTCTTTCCTTTCTTACTTCATTCCTTCCTCCCTCCCTTCCTGCATCCCTTTCTCTCTCCCTTCCTCTTTCCCTCTTCCAATCCTCTATTCTTCCTTCTTCCATTCTTTTATTTTACTGGCTCCTATTTATAAACATTTCTTCTTTTCATTTCTGTCTCTTTTGTCCAAACTGGTTCTCTTTGCACCTATTTCATACATGCTTTCATATTGTCTTGTACGTTTTAAAGTCTGTTCTCTTTCTCCGTATCTTTCGTGCTCACTCACTCGTGCTCTCTTTACTGTATTTTTTTAATAATGACTTCCACTCTTTTCCAGCTTTACTAAGATATACTTAACATATAATATTGTATAAGTTTAAGGTACAAAACATGTTGATTTGATGCATTTATTTACTGCAAAGCAAAGCAATTACCAACATAATATTAGATAATACCTTCATCACATCACATAATTACTATTTCATTTTTGTGGTGAGAACATTAAGATCTACTCTCGACTACTTTCAAGTATATAATATAATATTAACTACAATCACCACGCTGTGCAGTAGATACCCAGAAATTACTGACCTTATACTAGAAGTTTGTACTTCAATCTCTCCCTATTTCAGTTACCCAGCCCCAGCCCCAGCCCGTGGTAACCACCATTCTATTCTCTGTTCCTATGAATACACCTTTTTTA
Organism: Lyroderma lyra; assembly: GCA_004026885.1. Lineage (NCBI taxonomy): Eukaryota > Metazoa > Chordata > Mammalia > Chiroptera > Megadermatidae > Lyroderma > Lyroderma lyra. Next base: position 257,420 of record PVJL010001393.1, on the reverse strand, counting down.
GATTCCACATATTTATATTCATTTGATTATCATGCAGTATTTCCCTTTCTCTGTTTCACTTATCTCACTTAACATAATGCCTTCAAGGACCATCCATGCTGTCCTTCTTTCTCATGGCTGAATATTCCATAAAGTATATAGGAGGGGGAGCCTCAAAATTAGAATTTACTTATACAGAATTATAGTTATTCTTTTTTTAAAATTTATTTTTATTGTTAGACTTACTGAGGTGACATCTGTTAACAAAGATTACATAGGTTTCAGGCATAAAATTCTACAGTGCATTGTCAACTTGTTGTATAATAAGTTCACCACCTAATGAGACTTCTCTTTACATCACCATATATTTAGCTCCCCCTCCCTCCTCTCCTACCCCCTCCCCTTTCTCCCCTCCCATCCCCACTCATCCTCAAATAAACATTAAACTATTGATTCTGTCCATGGGTTATTTGTTTGCTTCTTTGTTTTGTTTTTCTTTGTTGTTTTCAGTTTTATATTCCGCATACAAGTGAAGTCATGCTGTATTTTGTTTTCTCTGACAAGCTTATTTCGCTAAGCATGGTGATATCCAGGTCCATCCATTTTGTTGCAAATGGCAATATTTCATCTTTTCTTATAGCTGAGTAATATTCCATTGTGTATATGTACCACAGCTTCTTTATGCAGTCATCTGTCACAGGGCACTTTGGTTGTTCCCATGTTTTGGCCACTGTGAACAGCACTACAATGAACACTGGGTTACATACATCTTTGTGGACAAAGGTTTTCAAGTTTTTGGATAAATCTCCAGAAGGGGAATTACTGGGTCATATGGTAACTCCATTCCCAATTTTCTGAGGAATCTTCACACTGTCCTCCAAACTGGTTGTACCAACTTGCACTACCACCAATAATGTGCAAGAGTTCCTTTTTTGCCACATCCTCTCCAGCACTTGTTATTCCTTGTCTTGTCAATAATAGCCATTCTAATTATGTGAGATGGTATCTCATTGTGGTTTTGATTTACATTTCCCTGATAGCGAATGATGATGAGCATTTTTTAATGTCTGCTGCCCATTTGTATTTCTTCATGAAATAAGTGTCTTTTAGTTCTTCTGCCCACTTTTTAATTGGGTTGTTTATTTTGTTGTTGTTAACTCGTATTAGTTCTGTCTATACTTTAGATATTAGACCCTTATCTGAGGTATTATTAGCAAATATTTTCTCCCATTCTGTTGGTTGTCTCTTTGCTTTGTTGATGGTTTCTTTTGCTGTGCAGAAGCTTTTTAGTTTGATATAGTCCCATTCATTTATTTTTGCTTTCACTTCCCTTGCCTTTGAGGTCAGGTTCATGAAGTCTTCCTTGAGCCCTAGGTCTATAAGTTTAGTACCATTTTCTTCTATATAGTTTATTGTTGCAGGTCTTATATGAAGGTCTTTAATCCATTTTGAGTTAATTTTTGTATATGGAGAGAGTTCACAGCTCAGGTTCATTCTTTTGCATATGTTTTTCCAGTTTTCCCAGCACCACCTACTGAAGAGGCCGGTTTTTTTCCCCATTATATGTTTTTTGCTCCTTTATCGAAAATTATTTGTCCATAAATTTGTAATTTATTTCTGGGTTTTCAGTTCTGTTCCATTGGTCTATATTTTTGTTTTTCTGCCAATACCAAGCTGTTTTGACCATTGATGCTTTGTAATATAAATTGAAGTCAGGGAGTTTAATACCATCAACCTCATTCTTTTTATGTAGTATTACTTTGGCAATTCGAGATCTTTTATGGTTCCATATAAATCTGATAATTCTTTAATAAATTTTGCAAAAGTATCATTGTGGGGTTTTGATGGGTATTGCATAAAATCTGGAGATTGCTTTGGGCAGAATGGCCATTTTAATAATGTTAATTCTTTCTAGCCATAAACAGAGGATATTTTTCCATTTCTTAACATCTGCTTCAATTTCCTTCAAAAGTGTGTAAGTCTGTCACTTTCTTTGTTAAGTTAATTCCCAGGTATTTCATTCTTTTTGTTGTGATAGCAGAAGGAATTGACTCCGCATTTCTTTTCCTGAGGATTCACTGTTCCTATATAGAAATGCTCTTGATTTTTATACATTGGTTTTGTATACTGTGACTTTACTGTATTCATTTGTTGTTTCTAATAGTTTCCTGGTGGAATCCTTGGACTTTTCTATATAAAGGATCATGTCATCTGCAAATAGTAACAATTTAATCTCTTCTTTCCCATTTTGGATAGCTTATCTCTTGCCTGAATGCTGTGGCTAGAACTTCCAGTATTGTATTAAATAGCAGTGGTGACAAGGGGCATCCCTGTCTTGTTCCTGATTTTAGGGGAACAGGCTTCAACTTATCCCCATTCAGTATGATGTTAGCTGAGGGTTTGTCATGTATGGCCTTTATTATGTTGAGATACTTTCCTCCTATACCTATTTTATTCAGTGTTTTGATCATAAATGGATGTTGCATTCTGTTGAATGCTTTTTATGTACCAATTGATATAACCATATGGTCTTTATCTTTTATTTTGTTTATGTGGTGTATCACATTGATTGATTTTCATATGTTGAACTACCCTTGTGTACCTGGGATAAATCCCACTTGATCATGATGTATAATCTTTTTACTATATTGTTGTATTCTATTTGCTAATATTTTGTTTAGGATTTTTGCATCTGTGTTCATCAGAGATATTGGTCTGTAGTTTTCTTTTTTTGTGTTATCTTTACTAGACTTTCATATTAGGGTAATGTTGGCCTCATAGAATGAGTTAGGAAGTATTGCTTCCTCTTCAATTTTTTAGAAGAGTTTGAGGAGGATAGGTGTTAATTCTTCTTTGAATGGTTGGTAGAACTCATTGGGCTTTTGCCCAGGGCTTTTGCCTTTAGAGAGATTATGGATAGTCATTTCAATCTCTTTACTATTGGTTGGTCTATTTAGATTATCCAGTTCTTCTTGGTTCAGCCTAGGTAGACTGTAAGTTTCTAGAAACCTGTTCATTTCTTCTAGGTTGTTAAATTTAGTGGCATAAAGTTCTTCATAATGTTTTCTTAGAATCCTTTGTATTTCTGTGGTATCCATGGTAATTTCTCCCCTTTCATTTCTAATTTTGGATATTTGTGTCCTTTCCTTTCATCCTTTGATTAGTCCAGCCAGGGGTTTGTCAATTTTGTGGACTTTCTCAAAGCACCAGCTCTTTGTAATATTCATTTTTTCTATTGTCCTTCTGTTCTCTAATTGCCTTAGCTCTGCTTTAATTTTTATCATTTCTCTCCTTCTGCTGATTTTGGGTTTTGTCTGCTCTTCTTTTTCTAATTCTTTAAGATGGGATGTTAAGATGACTTGTGATTTTTCTTGTTTCTTAAGATAAGCCTGTAAGCATATAAATTTCCCTCTTATTACCGCTTTTGCTGTGTTCCAATAATTCTAATATGTTGTATTTTCACTGTAGTTTCCATATATTTTTAAAATCTTTTATTTGTTCTTTGATTCAGTCATTTTTTAATAAGATGTTATTTAATCTCCATGTATATGTGGTTTGTTCTGCTTTCCTTTTACACTTGATCTCCAATTTCAAAGCTTTGTGGTTTGAGAATACACTTGGTATGATTTCGATCTTCTTGAATTTGCTGAGGCTACTTTTATGTCCCACCATATGGTCTATCCTTGAGAATGTTCCATGTGCAATAGAAAAGAAGGTATAGTCTCTTTTTGCTGGATGAAATGTACTGTAAATGTGAATTATGTCCAATTGCTATATGGTGTCGTTTAGAGCTGATATTTCCTTATTTATTTTCTGTATGGATGATCTGTCCATGACTGTTAGTGGGGTGTTTAAGTCTCTCTCCCACAATGGTTGTGCTTTTGTCAGTTTCTCCTTTCAGATTGGTTGGTAGTTGCTTTGTATATTTTCATTCTTCCTGGTTTGAAGCATATATATTAATTAGTGTCAAATCTTCTTGTTGTATTGTGCCCATTATCATTATCTTTGTCTCTTGCTAGCTTTCTTTTTTTTGAATGTATGTTGGAACATTTTTTAAAATTTATTTTTATTGTTAGGCTTATTGAACATTTTTTAAAATTTATTTTATTGTTAGGCTTATCTGTTAGCAAGGATTACATAGGTTTCAGGAATACAATTTTACAGTGCACTGTCAACTTGTTGTATAATAAGTTCACCACCTAATGTGACTTCTCTTTCCATCACCATATATTTAGCATCCCCTCCCTCCTCTTCCACCCTTCCCTTTTGCCCCTCCCTAACCCACTTGTCTCCAAAAAAACATTAAACTATTGATTGTGTCCATGCTATCTTTTTTAACCTGAAATTTATTTCATCAGATATCAGTATGGCAACTCCTGCTTTTCTCTGGTTACCATTTGCTTGGAGTACTGTTTCCCATTCTTTCACTCTCAGTCTGTGTTTGTCCTTATGGCTGAGGTGTGTCTCCTGGAGACAGCATATGCATGGGTTCTGTTTTTTAATTCAGTCTGCTACTCTGTGTCTTTTTATTGGTGAGTACAGTCCATTAACATTTAGAGTGATGATCAATATGTGAGGATTTCCTGTGGCCATTACTTTTTTTTGTTTTTGTTCTATTTTTGTTTCTTTCTTGTTGCCCCAACTTTACTCCATTTTTCCTGATGTTTTGTTTCAGTCCAAAGAGTCTCCTTCAGTGTTTCTTGAAGTGCTAGCCTTGTGCTGGCAAATTTCCTCAGCTTCTGTGTGTCTAAGAAGGTCTTTATTCCACTTTCATATATGAAAGATAATTTTGCTGGGTAATTTATTCTTGGCTGCAAGTTTCTCTCTTTTAAAGTTTTGAATATTGGATTCCACTCCCTCCTGGCTTGTAGAGTTCCTGCTGAGAAGTCTGATGCCAGCCTGATGGTTTTTTTCCCTAAAGGTTATAATTCTTTTTTCCCTGGCTGCCTTGAGAATTGTCTCTTTGTCTTTAGTTTTGGACATCTTTATTACCACGTGTCTTGGAGAAGATCTGCTAGGGTTCAGGTATTTAGGGGACCTGTTTTCTTCTTGAATTTGGAGTTCCAGATCTTTACATAGGTTTGGAAAGTTCTCATGTACTACTTGTTTGAGTATGCTCTCTATAGAGTGCTCTGCTCCTTGTTATAATCCTATTATCCTGATGTTGTTTTGTCTCATGGCATCAGATAGTTCTTGCAGAGTTCTTTCAATCCTTTTGATTCTATATTCCCTATCTTCCTCTTTTTGAGATGTTTCCATGTTCTGATTTTCAATGTTACTAATTCTTTCCTCCATCTGGTTGGCTCAATTTCCTAAGGTAGTTATTTCATTTTTCACTTCTTTTATTGTATTATTTATCTCTCACATTTCCATCTCGATCTTCCTTATGTTTTGAATTTCTTCGTTAAATTGTTCCTTTTGTTCACAGATTTCCTTTCTTAGGTCTTTCATCTCAGCTATGGTATTCTGCCAGTATGTTTTCATTTCTCGCAGCACCTTTAGAACAGTTACTTTAAATTCTCTTTCACTTAGTTCAGCAAATTCTATGTCCAAGAAGCTGTCTTCTGGATAAATTTCATGTTCTTTCCTTAGTTTTTAAGGAATTCATCCTGTCTTCTGGGTTCCTCCTCTTTGACATGAGGGCATTATGTTCAGCAGAGCCCTGGAGCCCTGATAAGGATTTTTGTGGTGTCTTTCTGTAGGGCAGACACTAGGTGGAACTGGGGGCCAAGTTTTGGGAGAGAGGGGAGTTGTTTATTTCTTATCTCTGGTCTCCTCCCACGTTTGGAGGCGGTGCACTTCTGTCCGGAGTCCCTCCGCTTCCTGCAGTTAGTTGGTTGCAGAGGCTGTAGGAGAGGGGAGAGGCCAACAAAAAGCACTCTGGGGCAGCTCCACCTTCTGCCCTATGCTGGGGAAGCTGGGCAACGCGGGCCGAGGCGGATCTTGCTGGCTGGGGAGAATGCTATCAAATCCGCCTTTCTTCCCAGGCCTGCTTCAGCCACCAGTCGTTCAGGGAAGAGTCTGCAGGCTCGCACTGCTTGTAGGCCCCAAGAATGCACATGCGGGCACGCGCACCAGCAGAAGTCCAAAGCCATGGGCCTCACCTCACGGAACAGGAACCGCGACCCTGCATAGGAATCGTGCATGCACGTGCTATGCGTCACGAGGGCACTGGGAGCTGAGGTGCTGTCTCTGGGACCCACTTCAGCCTGAGGCTGTTCAAAGTCCTCACTCAGCCCTGTTGCTACTCAAAAGCTTCAGAGGCTGGCTCCCAAGCTCTGTCTTCAACATGCTGCTCTAAGGCCCGGTCCCCCAAGGTCTCCCACCATTCTGCCTCTTTGCTGACTTTCATTCTCGTCGCGTCTTGGCCTCGTCCCTCCCATGCACTGTGCTGCTCCCAGATAGTCAGCAACGATGGGGTCCTGTCATGAAACGTCTCTGCTCTCTCCCCTCTCTCCCGCATGCCCCCTTCTCTCCAACCTTCAGGTGTTTCCTTGCGATGCATGGATTTCTCAGCTGTCATTGTGTCTGTCACTCAGGGTTCTCTTCCTTGGCTCCTGGACAGTCATTCAATTGTGTTTTCTGGGAGAAGCTTTAGGGACCTCCTCTCTGGTCACCATCTTGCCCTCCCTCTAGTTATTCTTACATATTTAAACTTCAGTCATCTCCAAAGTACTCTCTATTTGATGCAATACAACCACTGAGACACTTCTTCCACTGTTCAAAGCAGTTTTTCAACTTGTCGATTTTGATGCCTTTTAGTGCTTCTGCCATTTTTATTTCATCTCTTCCACATGAGCAAAACATTCCCCTTTGAGGACATTTTTCATCCAGAGAAACAAACAAACAAACATTGCTCAGGGGGACATAGAGTGAATAGGGAAGGTGGGGCATAAGGGTCATGTTGAACACAGTGCAGTGTGGATAGGCGCACTGTCATACCACACATTGCTCATGTTTGGATATTATGGACATAACAAAATGGGCAAACACATTGAAAGAGTCTCCAAAAACAACTCATTGAAGCTGAACACAGCCTCTTGCAACACCACCAGATGGTACACTGATGCAGATGGGTTCCTAGAACACTGACACAGATGGGTTTCTAGCAGGGGAAGTCTATACTACAAGAGGCCCACCCTCCAGAACATAATTCTGGGGTTTTGTGTCCCCCCTCATACACCACATCTTTATTCATCCATCTGTTGATAGACACTTAGATTGTTTCCATATCTTGGCACCTGTGAATAATGCTGCAATAAATTTGGGGTGCAGATATGTCTTCAAAATCCTGTTTTTATTTCCTTGGATAAATAACCACAATGGGATTACTGGATCATATAGTAGTTCTATTTTTTTTTTTTTTTTTAGGAACTTTCATATTATTTTCCATAGTGGCTACACTAATTTACATTCCCATGAACACTGCATAATACTTGTTATCTCTTGATGATAGCCAATTTTAGCAGAGTGGTGATACCTCATAGTAGTTTTGGTATGCATTTCCCTGTTGATTAGAGATGTTGAGCATTTTTTCATGTGCTTATTGGCCATCTGTATCTCTTCCTTGAAAAATGTCTATTCAGTTCCTCTGTCCATTTTTTTAAACAAATTGTTGTTGTTTGGTTGGTTTTTTGGTTTATTTGTTTTTCCTACTAAGTTGTATGAGAGCTTTATATATTTTGGATATTAACTCCATATCATATATGCAATTCAGAAGTATTTTCATTTTGTTGCCTTTTCATTTTGTCGCATTTCCTTTACTGTGCAAAAGCTCTTTTAGTTTGACGTAGTTCCCCTTGTTTATTTTTGCTTTTGTATCCTTTGTTTTTTGGTGTCAAATCCAAAAAAGCTTTGCCAAGATGGATGGTAAGAAGCTTACTGCCTCTGTTTTCTTCTAGGAGTTTTATGGTTTCAGGTCTTATGTTCAGTCTTTAATCCATTTTGAATTGGTTTCTGTGTATAGTAGAGGTAGGGGTTCATTGTCATCTTTTGCATGTGGCTGTCCAGCTTTCCTAACATTATTTATTAAAGAGACTATCATTTCTCCATTATATATTCTTGGCTCCTTTGTTGAAAATTAATTGATTATATACAGAGGGTGTATATAAAATTAATTGATTATATACAGAGGGTGTATATAAAAATATATACACATTTTTAAGCAAAGAAAGAACTATTAAAAATGTAATATTCAAGATATACTGATAACAAAAGATGAATACAAGTCACACTTGACTTCTATAATTACAAGAGGTGCTCAAAGTGGTTATGATCAGTGTCCAGACACTTCTGACTACACTGAACTACTGCTTGAGCAACACTGACCAAAGTGTCCACTTGTATTGCTGTGCACGCCATTTCAATTTTTCCCAAAGTACCACCAGTGTAAATGGTTTTCTACGATACACCACATCTTTTAAGATCCTCTATAGGTAGAAGTCCAGGGGTGTTAAGTCAGGAGAATGTAGGGGAAACTCAAATAACATTCTTGAATTTCAAATACCACTTCAAAATGGTCTTGTGCTCCTCGACAACGACTGTGTTTCTGTCATTTTCTTTGACTGTCCTGCCTGTAGCATGGTGACGCTAGCATTCATTTAACTAATGCCATCTTTTGAGCAAATGTCATATTAAACATTGCTACCATAATTCAATTTGACTTCAAAAAAGTAATACATAGGAGGAGACACAAAAATATGGTGGAGTGAGAGGGACCTCCAGAAAACTCCTGGAGATTACAACTAAGAAAACACCTATACCGCTCAACCAAGGACCTTCTACACAACTCACAATCACAGCTAAAAAGCCCACACATCACATTAAGGTACCTACAGGCTGGTAGAGGGTTAAACAAAGGAGAAATAAAAGGCAAGAGCAGGGATGTGCCCATGCGGGTCCCTGCTTGGAACTCTACTACTGCGGGACAGAGGAGAAAGAAGGCAGTGGGAGAGCACTCCAGGCTTCACTTGGTCTGCAGGACAGAGGAAAAGAGGCCCACAGGCGGGGCGTGAGATTCCACACCCACCTCATTTTGGCCCCAGGAACTGCAGACCATTCTGCAAAATGCAGCAGCCGGGCTTCACTCCGGTTCCCAGAGGATGGGATGTGGCTGGACGGTGAAGAGCCACAGCACAAATGCTGTAGCCAGGAAAGAGAAGGAAAGCGTAGCATTCACACGCATTTCTCAACCAGGATGATCTGAAAGACCGGCATACAGGACTGACCCCAAGGCTCAGGGCAGAATCAATGTGCAGGGAAAATAGAGACCAGAAAGGTACAATCACACCCAAATTCCCTGCACGACCTCCAGAGCCACAGGAAAAAAAACAAAGCCACAAATGCCCCTCCCCCACAGACCTCTACCTGCCCAGTATCAGAAGTGAACACCACAGAAATTACAGCTGGGAAGGTCTAGAGAGGCTACAAAAAATGAGAAACCAGAGAATTAAAGAGATGGGGACAGGTGACCCATCAGAAACAGAGCTCAAAGCAAAGATTACAAAATTGCTTAAGGAAATGAATGATAACTTCAACAGAGAGATAGCAAGTATTAAAGAAGACTTACAAACCACTATGAAGGACCAGAGAGAGATAATGAATACATTAACTGAAGAACGGAATGAAAGTCACCAAACTAGATACAATAGAAGTGCAAAGCAGTGATGTCCAGGAAAAGCCAGCAGAACACACCCATTTAGAACACAGATATGAGAATCCAGAAAAATTAGAATGGTTTGAAATTCCTCTGGGACAATTTTAAGGGGAAGAATATCTGAATAACAGGTGTGCCAGAAGAGACAGAGGAAAACCAAGGGATCAAGAAATTATTTGAAGAAATAATGAATGAAAATTTTCCTAACCTGGTGAAGGAAACAGACATGCAAGTCCAAGATGCACAGAGAATCCAAACAAGAACACACCAAGACATATCATAATTAAAATGGTAAAAGTTAAAGAAAAAAAGAAAATTCTAAAAACTACAAGAGAAATGCAAATAGTAGCATTTACAGGGATACCCATTTGATTCTCAGTTGATTTCTCACCAGAAACTTTACAGACCAGAAGGTATTGGCAGAAAATATTCAATGTGATGAAAACCAAGGATCTACAACCAAAAATAATGTATCCAGCAAGGCTAGCCTTCAAAATTGAAGAATAGATAAAGAGCTTCTCAGATAAGAAAAAGTTAAAGAAATACATCACCACCAAACCAGTACTACAAAGAATGTTAGAGGGACTTTTTTAAGATAGAAGGAGGGATGGGAGAGTGGGTAAAATAAGAGAAATTTAGTTTGATTGTTAACATAGACTCAAAAGCAACAAAGAAACAAATCTCATGGACACAGTCAATAATTTAGTAGTTAGCTAAGGGTAAGGAGGGAGGCAGGTGAGGGAGAAGGGACAGGAACACAAATATATGGTGATGGAAAGAGAACTGACTCTGGGTGATGAACATATAATACAACATACAGAAAATGTAGTGTATAATTGTACACCTGGGACCTATGTAATTTTTACTACTCAATGTCACTCCAATGAATTTTAAAAAATAAGTAATTGTAGGGAGCGCATGAGCCAGAAGCCAGGTCCTTTGAGTAGACAGGTTCTAGCAAGGCTACCTGTGTGCTTGGAGTCCACAGTTCAAGGGCTTTGCAAGGCAGCCCAGAGCTGGGTGCCCAAGGACACTGCTCGGAGTGTGGTTTCTGACTTCTGGCAAAATATGACTTTGTGAGCAAGGTTGTTTGGTCTCTGGAAAAGATTCGAGACATAACTTATGGCCTGCCTGCCTTAAAGAGAATAATAGTAATATAATCAGTAATGCCTTAGCAACATGTCCAAAATATTGATTAAATGCAGGTGTCTGTAACTATTGGTCCCAGTTAAGATGTACTTTCCAGTCTCGCTGTGCTAATTTACCCCTATGATCTCACTTGTTTTGCCCACCCTATAAAATAAACTTGCTGCTGCCAGGCAAGGTCTCTGTGTCTCCATCAGAGCGCAGAGAACCACCCGGTCCCAGCTTTTCTGTCTATGTCTGTGTCTGTGTGTTATTTCTTCATTCCCCATCACCTCCCCTCCGGTTCACCCGTTCACCCGCGCAGGTCGCGGCAAGTAATACATCGATAGCATCTTGTAAAATATGTGTACATTTTCTGGCACCCCAGTATGTGTGGGTTTATTTCTGGGCTCTCTATTCTGTTCCATTGATCTACATGTCTGTTTTTTTGTACAATACATACATTTTCCATTACTATAGTTTTGTAATATAGTTTGAAATCAGGAGGTGTGATGCCTCTTGCTGTGTTCTTCTCAAAATTGCTTTGACTATTTGGGGTCTTTTATTGTTCCATACAAATCTGGGGATTGTTTTTCCATTTCTGTGAAAAAAGGTCATTGGAATTTTGATAGGGATTACAATGAATCTGTAGATCACTTTGGATATTATGGCCATTTTAATATTAATTCTTCCAATCCATGAACACTGTAAATCCCCCATTCTGAAAGCTTATCAGTGAAACTGGCAGCAAGGACAGATAAAATTAAAAGAAAAGAGGACTGAGAACCTTCAGCAAAACTTTCTCTCAGCATTTCTTTCTGTAAGAATGTAAGTCTTTTCTTCCAAATAAGGGCATAACCTTCCTACTTGGAAACCCACCGTAGGAATCTACCACAGGGCAGGTCCCTATCTCTCCCCCAACTCGTCCTGTTTACACAAAGGTCACATGACCTTGGCATTTCTTTGTCTCCTCTCCCTTGCACCTTCCCCCTCGTGAAATGTTATAGACATATAAAATAGCCAATCAGGTAAGGTTAAGAGTGTGAGATCTGAAGCCCTAGCCAACAGGATAAGATAGGTTTAATTAAGCTTGCGTTAGGTACAAAACGTTGTGTGACCCCTCCACTCAGTGTGCTTGCAGCTTTTGTCTGAGCCTGCAATTGAGCACCCTTTTGCAGAAGTAAAAATTGCCTTGTCAAGACATTTAAATCTTGGAGTACTTATTTGTGGCACCAGAGTTTCATTTCCAACATTCCTTATGCAGCTCATAGCCCCAAGTAGCTGATACTATAGACAATTATTACTAATCCAAATGTTCCAAGCTTTTAGCATGAAAGTTAAGTTTTCCTTAGGAACACTGCTTTTAAAAGTTTCCCTTTTATTTTATTTTATTTTATTTTTGCTTTTTGGTACGCGGGTAGCTCCCTGACTGGGAATCGAACCCAGGCCGCAGCACTGACAGCACCAGTGCCGAAGCCTTAAGCCACTACACCATCAGGGAACTCCCTAAAAGTTTCCCTTTTAAAAAGGAAAATTAACACCATCATAAGAAAAATTTACCTCATTATCAAAATTTCCCCCAACATTTGGTCAAATTTCCCCCAACATTTGGTTATAGGGCTGTGGCAGACATTGAAAGTGGAAGTTGCCAATCACATTTCCTACACACATATAGGGATTTTATTTAGGAAGCAAGATACCCAGCTTTTAAAAGCTCTATTTCCTAACTTCCTTTGCAAATATATGTGTGGTTACATGATTAAGTTTTAGCTTATGTAAACAGAAGAGCTGCATTGGCATGCATATCTAAAATGGCTCCTTAAAAGGGCAAGAGATAAGTAGTATGTGTCCTGTTAATCATTTCCCCCTCCCCTTATTCCTGCTTTCCACCTGGAATTCTAACAAGATGACTTAAGTATGGGCAGTCATATGGACCATGAGAAAAACGTGAGGATAAAAGTCATGTATCAGAGTTAAAAAAAAGGTTTCTTTGGTACCCTGATGACCAAAGAAACACCTTATCAGCCCTTTTCAGCTTACCTCTAGATTTCTTTTATTTGAAGGAAAAATAAACTATTTTCTTTAAGCCACAGCCAAACATAATTAATAGCTAATTTAAATATGGATTTTTTTTCTTCAGCTACTACAAAAAAGAATCAATGTTTAGACACCTAGCTTTCCCATCTACAAAAAAATTTCTGTATGTATTCCTTGTTTTTAAAAGGTTTTTGTGTATGGGAACTTAGCATAGACAGAATTTGGGAAAGAAGACTAATACTTTCCTCTTCCATTATAAAATCATAAACCCATTACCACTGACAAGAGTATTTTCCCACAATTTTCATTAAAATAGTCTTTTAAAAAGCATATGCAATAGGAAAACTATAAAAGAAAGTCATATTTGAAATGAAGTAGAAATATTAATTATGAAAGCCTAAAATATCACTTTTGAGGTTTATATGATAAGAATTTGAGAGGCTGGTCTGTTACATGGGTCTCTAACTATAAATTATATTTAAATGTGGTGGGACTACATCAAACTAAAAGCTGCACAGCAGAGGAAATCAACAACAAATTTAAAAGGCAACTTTGAAGGAGAGATAATATTTGCAAATCAGGAATCTGAAAAACAGTTAATATCCAAAATATATAAAAAAAACTCATATAATTCAGTAACATAAAGAAACAATTTGATTAAATAGAAAGCAGAAAAACTAAATAAACATTTTTCCAAAGAAGAAATAAAGATGGGCAACAGGTACATGAAAACATGCTCAACAGCACTAATCATGGAAATGCGTATCAAAACCACAATATGACCTCACACCTTCAGAATGGCTATTTTCAAAAAGGTAAGATATAACAAGTCTTGCCAGGATGTGGAGAAAAGAGTACCCACTGTTGGTGGGAATGTAAATTGGTACCAACACTATGGCAAACAGTAGGGCGATGCCTCAAAAACTTAAAAGAAAATAGAACTACTATTTAATCTAGCAATTCCACTTCTGAGTATTTATCCAAAGAAAACAAAAACACTCATTCAAAAAACTTAGGTGCCCCTTCATGTTCACTGCAGCATTATTTACAATAGGCAAGATATGGAAATGGCCTAAGTGCTCCTCAATAGATGAATGGACATATATATATGCACGTGCATGCAATGGAATACTATTTAACCATGAAAAAGATTGAAACCTTGCCATCTGTGACAACATGAATAGACCTTAAGGGCATTATGGTAAGTGAAGTAAGTCAGACAGAGAACAACAAATACCATACAATAGCACTTACAAGTAGAATCTAAAAGAAAAAAAAAAAAATCAAGCTCATGTCAGGTAAAAATAAAGGCAGGTCAGCCCCATTTCTACAGCCAGTAAACAGTTTCACTGATGACTGATCGCTAAACCCTGTGGGCCAAATCAATTGATGAGTTACTCAGTCACTAAGGCATGTCATTAAGACAATCACTGACGTATGCTGTACTGGCAACTGAAACCAGGGAATTGTCTGAAACCTTTCAAGCTGAACCTCCATGGACAATTTGGACCACGTCAGCCTCTCTGAATTAGTTCCTCACTTTTCCGTATAAAAGGAAGTGTTCTTTCTCTGCTCAGGGCTGACATGGCTTAGTCTGCCTTGGCCCATCTGCCACCAAGTGGTTTTAATAAATTTTACTTTTAATTCATCTTGCCCTTGTGTTCTTTGTGAGACTCTGCCATTTCCACCTTTCATGCAGTGCTGAAACCCAGGGAAGGGGTCAGCCAATCAGCCCTCCCATAAGGGATAAGGCAGTCCAGTCAGGACTATCTGGAGTCTGACCTAGTCAGGGGCTTATACCGACCTGCCAGCTGCCAAGGGAGACTGCCAAGGCATGCCCCTTCCCGCGTGGACTGTCTTGTTGAACTGGATACTGGGACTGACCACCTCCTTTCTGTTTCGTCTCTTCACATCCACACCAGACACCTTATAATCTTGGGTGAGTGTCCCTGTCAGTCCTACAGATGAGAGGTATCCAAACCCTCCCATTCCCTTGTCCAGGATGGGTCTATTATAAATCCAACATTGGTCGGGAGGAGTTTCCAAGCATTTGCCAGGCACTTGCTTCTGGACCCTGTCATGCTCTGAGGATGCCTAGGAATGGCCGGCAACCATTTCCATGTCCCCACATCGGCAGGGATGCCTATCTTCTTGGTCTCACTCCACCATCCAGGACAGTACCTTCTCCTTTGTAGGCTGCCATTTAGCTGCTCACCCACCACGTGAGGAACTCTCAGTCCACCATTCCCAAGACAACCCCTTTAGTTTGTCTCCTAAAAAACCTCCAAACACTTGGTCTTGCATCAGATCTCAGGCCAAAGCGCCTCTTATTTTATTGCAATATGGCCTGACCTCAATATAAACAAGACAACTCATTCCAATGGCCTGAGAACGGTACTTTTGATTTCAACATCCTGACAGATTTAGATAATTTCTGTCAATGAAATAGTAAATGGTCAGAGGTCCCTTACATCCAGGCCTTCTTTGCATTCTGATCACAACTCTCTCTATCTCTGTGATTCCTGCTCTCCTTCCCAAATTTTCATTTTACATTCCCCTAATCCCTCTAAGGAAACCCCTATTCTAGAAGATCCCCTAAAGACCCCTCCAGCTTGTCGGCCTTTGATCCCGCGGATCACCGACACCCTCCATCGGCACCCCACCCCACTAATTCGTCCCAACCTAATCTATATACTCCCCCTCACAGTTTTGCCACCCCTTATGGACTCTCCTCCCATGAACCAGTTGACCCCTACCCTACTACTCTTGCCAGACCTCATCCCTCTCATCTTCACACCCAGTCAAGGTGCAGTTTAGGTCCCTACTCTTCACCTACTTCTGCTCCTGTCCTAGAATGTTCCCTAGGAGAAGTGGCTGGGGCAGAGGGAATTGTCTAAGTTCATGTTCCCTTCTCCCTATCTGACCTCTTGCAGATCAGCAAGTGGCTAGGTTCCTTTGCTGCACACCCTACCACTTACATTAAGGAATGTGAATATCTCACCCAATCCTATGAACTCACCTGCCATGATTTGTATGTGATCCTGTCCTCTACCCTTACAACTGAAGAAAGGACAGGGTTTGGACTCACGCCCAGGCCCATGCAGACTTTGTTCTCTGACAAGCTCCGGATCAACTGGTAGGAGCTGAAGCTGTCCCTTCCCATGACTCCCATTGGGATTACCAGAATGGGGAACCAGGAAGGTGTGCTCAAGACTACATGGTTGTCTACCTCATAGCCAGCCTTAAAGAGGCAGCTCATTAGGCTGTCAAGTATGAAAAATTAAGAGAGATCACTCAACTCCCAACCAAAAACCCAGTCCTATTGCTCTCTCGCCTTACAGAGGCCCTTCAGCAATATACCAATCTTGAACCTTCTAGCACAGAAGGCCAACTAGTACTTAACATGAATTTCATCTCCCAATCAGCATCTGACCTCAGGTGCAAACTGCAAAAGCTGGAAGATGGCCCTCAGACTTCCCAACGAGACCTTTTAAACCTAGCCTTCAAGGTCTTCAACAATAGGGACAAAGAAGCCCCAAAGCAAAAACTAACTCAATATCAAATGATAGCCGCTGTCATCAATGGCTCACAGACCCAATCCAGAACACTAAGGGCAGTCCAAAAAGCAAAACTTATCCTATAAACACCCCACTGGCTGCTTGCTTTAAGTGTGGCCATGAAGGTCACTGTGCCAACAAGTGCCCTAAACCGGGCCAGCCCCCAAAGCCTTGGCCATTAGAAGTCAGATTGTGATCGGACCTCTCAAGGTAAGTCCAGATCCCTTCCTAAATTGGCTTGGCCCCTCCTTTCCAGGGCAGATAGGCCTGGCCACTGAAGACTGAAGGTGCCTGAGGACGAACGCCTCAAAGACCACCGCATCTTCTGAGCCTCGGGTAACTTTGAGGGTGACAGGTAGGCCAATCTCTCTCCTTATAGATACCAGGGCAACCAACTCTGCCTTACCGTAGAACAAAGGTCCCATTCAACAGTCTGCAGTCTCTGTTGTGGGGACTGATGGCCAAATTTCCCAGCCCATGTGGCCCACACTCGTACAATGCACGCTAGGATCCTTCACTTTCACACATGACTTTTTACTTCTCCCCTCCTGTTCCAACCCATTATTAGGCTGAGATATTCTCTCAAAATTAAATACCACTCTTACTTTTCCATAACCTTCATAACCCTCTTAACCCCCGATTTATTGGCTCAGGCTTCCCTCTTACTTCTCCTACAATGTTCAGAAAACCTTTCACCTGCCCCATTTCCTGCCTCTCTTATAACTCCCTGTCTGGGACACCAAAACTCCCTGAATAGTTTAGCATCATACCCCCATCCAGGTAAAATTAAAAGACCCCATTTTCTTCCCATCTCAAAAACAATACCCCATTCCATCCACGGTTACCACGAAACCACGGGCATTTCCTTAGTTCCTGTGATTTCTGCCATTACCCAGGCTGTTCCATCAGTCAGACCTTTCCTCTAACCTGGTTTAGTCAATCCTCTCTTGATCCTAATATTCATCTTTCCTCAACAAACCTCCTCTGTCTTCCCCCAGGCCTAATGTTCCTTAGTACTGCACTACCAGATCCCAAAGCTACACACCAGGGCATCACTGCCCAATGCTTACATCCACAAAATAATCACAGACTACAGGAAGTTGGATATGTTACTCCAGCTAATACATCAATCCACACCTTCATTCCCTCCTCACAGGCCTCCTCATCACAGTGGGAAAAAAATGGACTGTAGGAGTCATTAGAGCAGGAATTGTGATTGCCACAGCAATCGCTGGCCTTATGGGTAAAAATATTACTGCCACCATGGCCAACATCGGGCAGGACACGGGAAAATTTCCATTTCCTTTCCCACTCCCTCAATTCCCCCGCTTGCATGGTAACTGACAACCGAATAGCACTAGACTACCTGTTAGCCAAAGAAGAGGGAGTCTGTATGACTGCTAATACTTCTTGCTGCTTTTATATCAACTCTACAAGGCAAATTGAGGAACAAACTCAGAGAATTCTAGAAAATGTTGCCTGGTTCAGAGAATTTAGTCAACAAGAACTTGAAGACTCCATTTGGTTGGCCATACAGAATGCCTTGCCCAAACTAACCTGGCTATGACCCTTTATAAGGCCATTAATAACCCTCCTTTTCATACTAATTTGTGGCCCCCGTCTATTCAGAATCTTGATATGCTTCATTCAAGACCAGGTCCAGGCCCTTACTAACAAATTCATAGGCCAATTATTCCTCCTTCAGGTCAGCAGTCATCAGGGACTTATATCCCAACAGGCATAAGCATTTCTTTTAAGGCATCCATGTCGCCCCTACCCAGGCTGAAACAGCCTAACAAAGACAGGAAGCGTCCCTTTTCCCTTTTTCCTTGTTCTATGTCAATAACAAAAAAACAGGAATGTTAGAGAAAAATAGAAGCAGGTCACACCCATTCTACCGCCAGGAAACAGTTCCACTGATGACTGATAGCTAAAACCTAAGGGCAAAGTCAGCTGATCAGTTACTCTGTCACTGAGGCATTCCATTAAGACAATCACCGAGGTATGCTGTACCCAGAACTGAAACTAGGGAATTGTCTGAAACCCCTCAAGCTGAACCTCCACAGACAGACAATATGGACCACATCAGCCTCTCTGAATTAGTTCCTCACTTTTCTGTATAAAAGAAAGTGCTTTCTCTCTGCTCAGGGCTGACATGGCTTAGTCTGCCTCAGCCCAACTGCACCCAAGTGATTTTAATAAATTTTACTTTTAATACATCTTTGCCTTGTGTTCTTCGTGTGGCTCCGCAGTTTCCACCTTTCAGCTCACAAATACAGATATCAGACTGGTGGTTCTGAGAGGCAGGGGATAGGGTGGGCAAAATGGGTGTAGAGGGTCAAAAGGTTCAAACTTCCAGTTATAAAATAAATAAATCTTGGGGATGTAATGTACAGCATGATGACTATAGTGAATAATACTATATTGCATATTTGAAAGTTGCTAACAGGGGATATCTTAAAAGTTCCAATCCTAAGAAAAACTAATTTTCTGTAACTTAGCACAGAAATGCATGTTTACTAGACTTGCGAGGATTATTTTGCAATACAATTAATCTTCAAACAACAGCGGTTAGAGGTGCCAGAATCCAGGACCTCCCTCCCCTGCAGATACCCAAATCTGCAGATGCTAAAGTTCCTTAAATAAAATGGCATAAAACAATATGTACAGTAGGCACTCTATATCCAAGGATTCCCAACCATGGATTGAAAATACTGGTTGAATGCACAGATGCAAACCTGGGGATAAGAGTCAACAATACCTTTATTGAAAAAAAACCTTGTATATGTAGACTCACACAGTTCAAACCTGTGTTGTTCAAAAATTGACTGTATATACAGATATCTAATCTTATGCTGTACACCTGAAATTAATATAATGATATTATTTCAATTATACCTCAATAAAAAAAAGAATTTGAGAGGTAGCTCTATTACACAGGTCTTTATAGCACTATGTTTATGAAATTATTATTTTCTTTTAAATTACAGGTCTTTGTTTCTTATAAATAGCTAATACTTATTATACTGTAATAACTTACTAAAATTACCTAATTAGGATTATCTATATATATTCTTATATAGTCTTACTACTTATAGTATCTTTCTAATTATTAGATTCATTATCAATTGTAGTTTCTGTATATAGGTATCTGGGAAGTCCATTTAAAGTTATTGTGATCACATGTTCAGTTTTGGAACAAAAGTTTCCTCTTACCTAGTTCATTTCTGAAGCGCTATTTGTATATATATTTTTCTCCTCATTCTTTTCATAACTCATTTTCTACACAGACTATTATCTGTTGCTTATTATGTTTTCCTAGTGTCGTTATTTATTTTGAAAGGTTTTCAATTGGAGAGAGTAAGAAAATGGTCTGAGTCTTTATACACTGCAAGTATATTTTACAATCTACTTTGCCTTATCAGATTTAAAAAGTGGTATTTTAAAAAAATCTCCTTAACCTCTATGCAAAACCATTTTACATGTTTTTATACATTAAAATTTTTCCTTATGCTTCTTTCCTTATGGTTCCTTTTTCTTCTATTTTTATATACAAAAAATCTTGTTATCAAAACTTAATTTCTGTTAATCCCAAGAAATTGCCATGAGTTCCTTAATATTATTTGACTTGAAGTCATTAAAACAATAGTATACTATTTTCAGTATTATAAAACATTTTAACTTCTTTTGAAGCTGCTAAGAAGTGTTAAGTTGAAAAACATTAACCTTAGTTTTATTTAAATTCTATACTAGAAAAAAATTATGAAAAACTGGTTGCAGAAAAATTTCAGATATTTTGCTGACCAATTATTTTATACTCCAGATTATAGTGAAAAGAGGTCATAAGACAATGATAACTTACCTTGAAATGGGATCTTAACATACTTGGGCGTGAACTAAAGAAAAAATACAAAAGGAAGAAATGAGTTACCACTCAAAATGTGTTATACAAAATTTTCTAAATTTTTTCTTTTTCAAACCACAAGTACATACTCAAAGTCCACACTAAAATTTCTCTAGCCTATTTATCAATAAACTAAGGATATATTTCACTGTAAATACTTAGTTTAAATGGAAGTTTAAGAACTCTGTGCATGCAACAACATGGATGGACCTAGAGGGTATTATACTAAGTGAAATAAGTCAGACAGAGAAAGACAAATACCATATGGTTTCACGTGTACCTGGAATCGAAAAACAAAACAAAACAAAAGCAAACTCAAAGAAACAGAGACCAAAGGGATGATTACCAGAACGATGGGGATTTGGAGTTGGGTGAAAAGGGGAGAGGGAATATAGTCAGTAACATTGTATAAATTTGCACGGTGACAGATGATGGCTAGAATTAATGGGTGATCACAGTGTAAGGTATACGAATGTCGAATCACTATATCATACACCTGAAACTAATATATATAACCAATATAAGATTTTATATCAACTATATTTAAATTTTTAAAAATCTCAGTATTAAAAATAAACCTGTGCATATAATTTAATTCTCAATATGCTCATTTATAAAAACAAGTAAGACTTTAATATAGTTTTCAAAAACGTTTCCTGAATTTTTGAAGAAGAAATAAGACAAAGTCCAGAAGAAACTGCCAAAAGACTTCACAAGGTGTCACTGACTTTGGTAAATAAACTACAAAACAGCATTTGATTCTTGGCTCTGTTGACATTCCCAGCATTCATCTTTGTTTGTTCCATGTTACAAATTCCCTTCTGACTGAGAATTCAGGAAGATTATTGCTCTTTCTGCTCCTTCTGCCAGAGCACTAATTTTCTCTAGGTCCCTCTTGTATGTATCTGACCTCCTTAAGTGTTGCTTTTATAATACACTCAAAGAGTTGTAGAGCACCCAAATTTTACTTGTACTATCTAAAATAGGCTTGTTCTTTGACATTTGTTTTTCCATTAATATCAATTAAATCCATGCTTTGGTGAGGTTTCTCTATTGATTAACACATTTATGACATTGTTGAGCAAATCAGGGTACTGTCTGTGAGAGCAAAACAAAATCAAATATGGTCTTGGTACATGTGCACTTAAATCAACTGCCAACAGAGTTCAAAACAAATAGCAAACAATGTTCAGAGAAACCACAGGCTTACTGTGACTCCATTTCTTTTGCCAATTTAAAAATTATGTCATAATGTAGTTTCACAATATAAAACTTTTATTTCACATAGTAAGTTAGCCACTAAAGCAAAATTTAAGTAAATGGCACATGAGTTAAAAGCTGAGGTTGGGGTGCAAATCCTACCTCTGTTATCTCTACTACTTATACAAATAGTAAGTTGATAAACTTAGGTAACTTACTGAATTTCTCTCAGCTTTTGATAAGATCCTTAACCAAGGGGAACTATTATCATTAGGCACTAGCATCTGATTATGTTATTTAGCTTAATTTAGTCAAATTCACTTTATTATTCTGTCACTTTCACATATCTGCTATATATATTTGGAGTATATTTTCCCCTGCCAAGTTCTGACATGTTTCACTGGGTCTTTAATTTCATAAAATATATCTTAGCAAATGAAAATAACTAGTTATAGAAAATGAATATAAGAATGTTTCAAATTTTGTACACATTACTACGAAATTATGGCCTAGAAGTAGTGCATCTATATATCTTTGGCCTCTACCTTCTACATTATTCTCTCATTCTCCCACTTCAAGCATTTTTGTCCTATCATACCTTTCCACTTGGCAAGAATTTGATACTCATTTATACCTTGTATAATGACTACAACAACATATAACCAAGGCAAAGCCTTTTTCCCAGCAAAAATTTCAGCCTCAGTTAAGAAAACAAAAAATTGTTTCTGTGGCATTAAGTTAAACCCAATTATCTGAAATCATATCACATCTATTTAATCTTAAGAATAAAGCTGAACATAAGTTATTTTATAACTTCTTACAACAGCCAAGAGTTCTCTGAACACAGTATGTACTTATACATTTTCCTACTCTCACGAAGTTGAGATCTAAAAAATCTTATGAAGTATTCACATCTATTGCAGCATTCTCTACTCTTAAAAAAGTAATTACTTAAATGTTCAACTACAAGAAAATAACTCTAATTTATGTAATAGTTTACCACTGCAGGTGTTTTTCTAGCTCACCTAAATTGTAACTATCATGAGAATGAGAATAATTATCTACAGTGTCTACAGCAGTATATAGTAGACACTCATTAAGCATTAGGAAAATGACTGAATTTAATTCTCTAATAGATTTACCTCCCCTCAAGAAAGTTCTTTAATCTCTAAACTACACAGCATCATGAATTCTATCTGAAAAAAAACATATGCTAAGTCTTTTGAAAAAATTTGAAGGTTTTAAGATATTTTTAATTTATTTTTATAATTTTTAAAATTGCTTATGTTCTCTACATCAAAATATAACTATTTTAATTTTTGCAAAATTCCTCATGTGCATATATTTTACCTGCATTTATTTGCTTTGATTTACTAAACCACTTTCTTAAAATTAGACATTTAAGTTGTTTACTTTAAGAAGTGTTCCAACAGAGGACAAATCTTTAAGTCTTACTTTACGACATTTATTGAATATTTGGAGTCCCCTACTATTTGTAAAATACTAGAATTGAAATGTCCAACAGTTCAGAATTAACACATTTGCTTCATGGCATTTGCAGCCAAGTCTGATGCTGGGGCTGGGACAATTACGTGCCATTTCGCTAAGTTACACTGGGTGCAAGAAAACCTGTTATAACGTCTTTATATATATATAGAACAGTTAAGAGTTTATTAGTAAAAGAAAATACACTCACAGATATGGAGCGGCTGACCCAAGCGAGGGAAGTAGCCCTCCACTCCCATTGTTTGGGAGTTTTTGTATCCATGGGTATAAGCTCCTTCCCCTTTCTTTTCTGCTGATCCTTTTGAAAAGGGGCAAAGCTGCAAAATAATGTAATCTTTGGAAGTAGGGCCTCTGGTTGAATAATAGCTGGGGTTTTTCCCCTTTCAATTTGAGAATAGCTGATAATGGGCCAGGGCTTACCCCTAGATTCAGGGCATCTACTAATGGTCCTTCTAACAGGCAGTTCCTTGTCTGGCATTCTTTTTAATTTAGAGGCAGCTGATAATGGACCTGGACAATCTTTCCCCTCCCGCTCACATCCACCCTTCTGCCCATTGTCATTCCCTGCCTCAAGAGTTTAAGACCCTGAAATCTTGTAGGAAAATGGATAGTGTGTCTCTTCTGTAGCTGAGAGGGCATGAAGTCATAGTCAGGGTCTCACTCTCTTGCTCTGTCAGGAAGGAGATGTTGTCCCTAGTTCCTAGACAGGTAGGGGATGGAAGTTGTGACCACCAGTGTCAAGAGGAGACTGGTGTAGATCTGGGGCTTCTATCTTTGGAGAAACAGGTTGAAATCCCTGGAGAGCCATCAATTTAAAGTGGAACTGCTGTAACATGAGTAGTAGGACTTGGTTGGCAAACGTCCTTTTGTCATCCTTCCAGGGTTTTATCCAGAAGTGATGTATCCAGGTAGTATACAGTACGCACCTCCTGTATCAAATAAAAATGTTTACGGTCCTACCAGTCATGTCTAAAGTTGCCCGCGGTTTTGTCCTCTCAATGGAAATGTTGATTTTGGAAGCTGGACTGAGCATGGGGCCTCTTCAGTTCAAGGCCATTATGAACTGGGAATCTGACCGCGGCAGGTGGGGAGTGGGGGGAGCCTCCAGGAGTCTTTTCCTCAGTGGCTGAAGTGGTTGCATTTGGAGCATGGTGCCCAAGGCTTCTTCTCTGAGCATTTGCATTTCCAGTGTACAGGCTTCCAACAGTTGTGGCATTTTCCTCGGGTTTTTATTCCCTGGGTGACTTGGAGGGGGCTGGTGGACTTGTAAAGAAGTCAGCAATTGATTTGTCTCCCATTCTTTTGTTTTTCTCCTCCTCTTTTTCCCTCCCCAACCTTGCCTCTCTCTTCCTTTTCCTGGTTGTAAAAGACTGAAGAGGCAATCTTAAGACGTTCCCCTAACTCAGTTCTGGGTCCTAACTTTTGTAACTTTCTCCTGATATCTGGGGTAGACTGGGTAATGAACTGGTCCTTGAGTATCCATAACTTTTTAATGAACTAGTATTTTTCAAAAAATTTTTGAGGAAAGTAGTAGATTACTTTGCTGTTCAATTAATAAAATTTGCATAAATCTTAAACACTGATATATAATGATCAGAACATATCTCATAATCAAAGTTACAGAGGCCAAAAAATACTAAAAATCTTGACTCTTCCCTGGCGGATGCCAGATTGACTGAATGATTTTCATCATTTAGTTTACACTGTTGAAGTAAATGAAACCCATAGAGGTGCATAGTGAAAGCACATTATTAATAATAGCACATTATTTTCATCAACATGATACCAGAGTTATCTGATGTCTTTGCTGATATTATGGACCAAAGCCCAAGCATTGGACTCATGTCAACTGCTCTAATATATACACAGTTCTTGTGTAGATTAACTATAGAATAAAACAGAAAGTTGTAAATATACTCAATCATACTTCCTCCTGAAGTATCTGTTATGCCATTCCTAAAGATAAATTGAACCATTTATAGCATTTTATCCATTTATTTAAGACAGAATTATGGGAAATCTAAAAATTCATTTATGCATCATCCAGGTTTTAACAAAGGAACATGAAAGGTGCATATATTGACTCATCCAAAGCAAATGTGTTAAGGACAATCCAAGTGTCCCAAAACAGTTACATGAATTAAATTAGTTTAATATAATTACAGTGAGTTACAAAACAGCATATATGTCATACCCTAAACATATATATACACTAGCTGGGACTCCCTCTCAAAAAAAGAAACAGAATTTACTTATAAAATATTGTGTATTTATTCTTACGTTTAAACTTCAGTCACCCTCAACGTACTCTCCATTTGATGCAATACACTTACTGAGACACTTTTCCATTGCTTGACAGTTTTTGAACTCATCAATTTTGATGCCTTTTAGTGCTTCTGCTGTTTTTGGTTTCACCTCTTCCCCATCAGCAAAATGTTTCTCTTTGAGGACTCTTTTTATGGTGGGGGATGGAGGGAATCACTCAAGGCAAGATTGGGTGACTAAAGAGGGTGGGTCATAGGGGTCATGCCATTTTTTGGTCAAAAATACTGAGAACTTAGTGCAGTGTGGGCAGGTGCATTGTCATGCTGCATGTTGTTCACGTAAATCACCCACCATGAAACGGTCAAACATGTTGAAAGAGTCTCCAAAAATAACTCAACTGAGGCTGAACACAGCCTCTTAAAACACCAGATAGTATAATGATGCGCATGGGTTCCTAGAACACTCACCTAGCAGGGGATGCCTATATTACAAGGCGCCTGGACTCCAGAAGTTAATTCTGGGTGCTTTTGGTTGCCCCCTAATACATAGTATGACATATACAGAATCATATACAATGTAGAATTAGTGGCAGTTCTCCCTAGATAAGCAAAATTACAGGTGTTCTTTTAATTATTCCTTTATTCATATATAGATATTTGTTTAGTTTTGTTTTTTCCCCATAATAAGCCCACCTAATTGTATAATAACATAATTAATACAATAACTAATAAAAATCCATTGTTGAATGTATATGTCAGATTTTCCTCCCCAGCTAATCAATTCTTATCAAAGATTTAGGTCACTCAATTTTTTAGCCACTCGAAAGAATCCAACAAAATATTGGTTAAACCTGAAATTAAAACTAAAAAAGCAAAATAAGAGAGAAATGTAAAAACTGACCAAAATGTCTTAAAGAAAACTGTAAAATTACCCTATGCATGCAAAAACATTGTTTTTTGAAAACTAGTGACCAGAATATTAAAATTTTTTCAAGACTATTTTTTATTGTTAGACTTATTGGGATGGCATTGGTTAGCAATAATTATATAGGTTCAAGGTGTACAATTCTACAGTGCATTGTCAACTTCTTGTATACTAAGCTCACCACTCAGTATGAGTTCTCTTTCCATCACCGTATCTTTAGTTCCCCCTCCCTCCTCTCCCAAAACCTCCCCCTTCTCCCATCCCCTCCTACTTGTCTCCAAATAAACATTAAACTATTGATTATGTCCGTGGTTTTTTTGTTGTTTGTTCATTTTTTCTTTGTTGCTTTCAGTTTTATATTCTGCATATGAGTGAAGTAATACAGTTTTCTGTTTTTTTTCTGTCTGGCTTATTTCGCTTAGCATGATGATCTCCAGGGCCATCCATTTTGTTGTAAATGGCAGTATTTCATCTTTGCTTATAGCTGAGTAATATTCCATTGTGTATATGTACCACATATCCAGTCATCTGTCGCAGGACACTTCGGTTGTTTCCATGTTTCGGCCACTGTGAACAGCACTGCGATGAACATTAGGGTATGTAAGTCTGTGCATACTAAGGTTTTCAAGTTTTTTGGGTAGATTCCCAGAAGGGGGATTGTTGGGTCATATGATAACTCCATTCCTAATTTTCTGAGGAACCTCCACACCATCTTGGATCTACCAGTTTGCACTCCCATCAGCAGTGTACGACAGTTCCTCTTTCTCTACATCCTCTCCGGCACTGGTTACTCCTTGTCTTGTTGATAATATCCATTCTAACAGGTGCGAGGTGGTATCTCATGGTGGTTTTGATTTGCATCTCCCTGATAGATAATGACGATGAGCATTTTTTCATATATCTGCTGGCCATTTGTATTTCTTCATGAGAGAAGTGTCTGTTTAGTTCTTCTGCCCACTTTTTAATTCGGTTGTTTGTTTTTGTTGTTAAGTCGTATTAGTTCTTTATATATTTTAGATATTAGACCCTTATCTGATGAATTGTTTGCAAATATTTTTCTCCCATTCAGTTGGCTGTCTCTTTGCTTTATTGATGGTTTCTTTTGCTGTGCAGAAGTTTTTTAGTTTGATATAATCACATTCACTTATTTTTGCTTTTACCGCCCTTGTCTTTGATGTCGGGTTCATGAAGTCTTCCTTGAGCTCTATGTCTATAAGTTTAGTGCCTATGTTTTCTTCTATACTGTTATTATTTCGGAACTTATATAAATGTCTTTATAAGTTTTGTATATGGTGAGAGTTCATAGCTCAGATTCATTCTTCTGCATATGTTTTTCCAGCTTTCCCACCACCACCTACTGAAGAGGCTGTCTTTCCCCACTGCATATTTTTTGCCCTTTTATCAAAACTTATTTGTCCATAAATTTGTGGATTTATTTCTGGGTTTACAATTTTGTTCCATTGGTCTATGTTTCTGTCTTTCCGCCAATACCAAGCTGTTTTGACTATTGATGCTTTGTAATATAAACTGAAATCTGGGAGTGTAATACCATCAGCCTGATTCTTTTTGTGTAGTATCGCTTTGGCAATCTGCAGTCTTTTATGGTTCCATATAAATCTAATAATTCTTTTATCTATTTCATGAAAGTATGATTGTGAAATTTTGATAGGTATTGCATTAAATCTGTAAATTGCTTTGGGCAAAATGGCCATTTTAACAATGTTAAGTCTTCCTATCCACGAATACGAATTATTTTTTCCATTTCTTTGTGTCTGCTTCAATTTCTTTCAAAAGTGTCTTACAGTTTTCCATGTATATGTCTGTCACATTCTTTGTTAAGTTAATTCCCAGGTATTTCATTCTTCTTATTGTAATAGCAAAAGGAATGACTCACTCATTTTTTTTTTGAAGATTCACTATTTGTATATAGAAATGCTGTTGATTTTTGTACATTGATTTTGTATCCTGTGACTTTACTGTATTCGTTTATTGTTTCTAGCAGTTTTCTGGTGGAATCTTTGGAATTTTCTATATGAAGGATCATGTCATCTGTAAATAGTGGCAATTTGACCACTTCTTTCCCAATTTGGATACCTTTTATACCTTTCTCTTGCCTGAATGCTGAGGCTAGAACTTCCAGTACAATATTGAATAGCAGTGGTGACAGGGGACATCCATATCTTGTTCCTGATTTTAGGGGACTAGGCTTCAGCTTTTCCCCATTCAGTATGATGTTAGCCGAAGGACTGTCAATATATGGCCTTTATTATGTTGAGATACTTTCCTTCAACACCCATTTTGTTCAGTGTTTTGATCATAAATGAATGTTGTATCTTGTTGAAAGATTTTTCTGCATCAATTGATATGACCATATGGTCTTTATCTTTTATTTTGTTTATGTGGTACATCATACTGATTGATTTTTTATGTTGAACCATCCTTGTGCTCCCGGGATGAATCCCACTTGATCATGATGTATAATCTTTGTGATGCATTGTTGTATTCTATTTGCTAATATTTTAAGATTTTTGCATCTGTGTTCATCATAGATATTAGTCTATAGTTTCCTTTTTTGTGTTGTCTTTACCAGGTTTTGGTATTAGGATAATTTTGGCCTCATAGAATGAGTTAGGAAGCATTGCCTCTTCTTCAATTTTTTGGAAGAGTCTGAAGAAGATAGGTGTTAATTCTTCTTTGAATGTTGGTAGAACTCGTTGATGAGACCATCTGGTCTGGGGTTTTTGCCTCTAAGGAGATTATGGACAGTCATTTCATTCTCTTTGCTACTGAGTGGTCTTATTTAGATTATCCAGTTCTTCCTGGTTCAGTCTAGGTAGGCTATAAGTTAATAGAAACCTGTCCATTTCTTCTAGGTTGTTAAATTTCGTGGCATAAAGCCCTTCATAATATTTTCTTATAATCCTTTGAATTTCTGTGGTATCAGTGGTAATTTCTCCCCGTTCCTTTCTAATTTTGGATATTCTTGTCCTTTCCTTTCATCCTTTGATTAGTCTAGCCAGAGGTTTGTCAATTTTTGTTGACTTTCTCAAAGAACCAGCTCTTTGTAATATTAACTTTTTCTATTGTCCTTCTGGTCTCTAACTGGTTTAGCTCTGCCTTAATTTTTATTATTTCTTTTCTTCTGCTGACTTTGGGTCTTGTCTGCTCTTCTTTTTCTAGTTCTTTAAGATGGGATGTTAGAATGTTTATGGTGATTTTTCTTGTTTCTTAAGATTAAGCCTGTAATGATATAAATTTCCCTCTTAGTACTGTTGTCACTATGTCCCAATAATTTTGGTATGTTGTATTTTCATTGTCATTAGTGTCTATATATGTTTTAATCTCTTATTTGCATTTTTAGCCAGTCCTTTTTTAATAACATGTTGTTTAATCTTTATGTATATGTATTTTTTTTCTGCTTTCCTTTTACACTTGATCTCCAATTTCAAAGCTTTGTTGTCTGAGAATATACTTGGTATGATTTTGATCTTCTTGAATTTCCTGACGCTACTTTTGTATCCCACCATATGGTCTATTCTTGAGAATGTTCCATGTGCACTAGAAAAGAAGGTATAGTCTCTTTTTTCTTAGATGAAGTGTCCTGTAAATGTCAATTATGTCCAATTGCTGTAATGTGTCATGTAGAGCGGATATTTCCTTATTTATTTTCTGTTTGGATGACAGTCAGCAGCAATGGGGTCCTGTTGCGATCCATCCCGCTCCTTCCCCTCTCTCCTGCTTGCCCCCTCCTCTCCAACCGTCAGGTGTTTTCTTGCAATGCATGAATTTCTCAGCTGTCACTGTGTCACTCAGGGTCCTCTTTCTTGGCTCCTGGACAGCCATTCAATTGTATTTTCTGGGAGAGGCTTTAGTGACCTCCACGGTTGTCATCTTGCCCTCTCTCTTGAGAATATTAATTTTAAACCAAATGTCTTTTGTGCTTTCTATCACAGCAATTTTAACTATATCAGAAGTTACCACTTTTGTAGTTCTCAGAATTTATTGGTTTTATACATATGTTTACTTTATTGGTATCAGGTCTTCCCCCTGCATGGTCACCAAGTGAACATCTACTTTATGTCTTAAATTATATAGTATCTTCTCTGTGATGTCTTGCCTGATTCTTCCAGACAAATATATACATAGTCATTCCCATATGTACCCCACTTATGCATATTTTGCATTGTACATTTTACCATAATATAAAATAATTATCTATTTACATGTCTGTCTCTTCCATTATACTATAAATTCCTTGAAAGCACAAATCATGTCTTAACCATTTTTATATTCACTGCCCTATCCTAACACAGTGAAATATTAATAATACTTCTCGGAAAATACCTGAGTCATAATACAACGTAGTCAATTCACTAAAGTTTATAGGGCCTACATTGGTTTGAGCCACTTATGGAAGGATAAAAGAGAATAAAAGCATGGCGCTTCATCACAAGATGCTTATAAAGGCTAATGGAAAGGTTCGGGCAAGACTATAAACAATTATAAACACACAATAAATCAAACAAGGTGCTGTAAGTACAGACTAAAAGGAGAAATTAATTCTGTCTAGGAAGGAGAAATCAGGAAAAGTTTCCTGAAAGAGGAAGTATTTCAGATAAGGCTTAAAAGATGATTAGGATTTCAGCAGGCAGAAATGTTGAGAAAAATACAGAGAACTGAGTAAAATCTAGCCTGGCTTTCATATACAATATATAAGGAGGAATACTGAAAAAAAGAAGTGGAAATCAGAACAGGAACTATTCCTAGAGATCTGTAAAGAGAAAGTTTAAATATTTGGAGAACTCCATTTATAACAATTTAAACCAGCAAAATGAGTTTTTATTTGTGCTCCCACTGCTCCTTGAATAAAAATATACTTAACCACCAAATTAGTTTCAGAACCCAAAGAATATCAATACATATTAGGTATAATTTTTTTCATACATGATTTTCACTAGAGTAGTTAGATCAGAGATATGATTTTAGGACATTCCGTATGATTTTAGGAATCCCCAATCAAAGACACATTTCAAAGTATATATAATGACATATTCAAAGTGGCCCATATAAAATTATTCTCAATTTATTTCCATTTGCACTAAAAAAGGAAGACAATCTGAGAATGCCTTGTCAAAGATTCAAAACTTAAAAAAAAAAATTAAATACTTACTGTAACACAACCTTTAGAAGCTCCTTTTATTTTACCAATATAAACAGAAGTAAATATAAAATCCAATCGTAGATCTGTCTCATTATTAGGTATAATACAGGAAATGTTTTCCATGACAGGATTATATGGACATAATTCAGATGAAGCCTAACAAGAAATAAATTATAAAATGCATATAACCCTAAGTATTATTTAAATGCTAACCATGATTTTCAGTCAAATACTTCTTTGAATTATAAGTAATGAAATAAAAAGATTTTATATTGTTCTTACTTTGAAGAAATAATCATTCAGATTATTTTTCTTAAAAAGTATATGATTTACCTTGAGAAAATTAACTCTAAATAATCATTACTTAAAAATAAGATAATCAGAGGCTGGTAATATTAATACTGACAATAAATTACTTAAACCCTACTTCAGAGCTATCCTCTTTAAAGTACTACGTCAAAAACACAATTGGCTGACATTAAACCAACAAAGACTTTCATTTATTACTTTCTGTAAGCAAGGAGAGACAAAAGACTCAACAAATGTTTGTGACACTGTTCTAAATCCTTCATATGTTATTTCATTTACTACTCAAAATAATCTTGTGAGGTAGGTGTTGTCTTTATCTTCATTCATCATATGAAGAAACTTAGGCTTAAGGAAGTTAAGTGCCCAAATGGCAGAGCCAGGATTTGAACAAAGGTCTGTTTATCTCCAGAAACCATGCTCTTTCATCTATATCATGCTGCTTTAATAACATGTGAGGAAAAGGAATAATTCCAAGTTGCTGTAGTACTGCAAGACCAGACAAATAAATACTGGAAACTGTTCAATTCTACAAAAAGTTTTGATAAAATAATTAAGTATCTAGTGAGAAGCATTAAAAAAAGAAAAAATATTCAATAGAGTATTTAGACTGAAAAAAAAAAAAAAATGACCAGGAAAAAATGGTATAATGCTTTCAATTCAAATTAAGGACAATTATGTATTTCTCTGAAATATGAAAGTTATATCAAAATTCAAACTAAAAATATTTATAATTTTTATTACAATATTCTCCTTGATGAATCAAGAAACAATCATTAGCCAATAATGAGTATTTCACTATTTATCTGTGAGAAGGCAGAAATAAATTACCTGTACTGGTTTGCATGTAATCAGTGGTAGTTCTGACAGTGTTGATTTAGAAGTACTCTTATTTTCATTAGTGATGGCATGGTCTTGTTTAGGGTGTAATTTAAAAATCTCTGAACTTTTATGTTCAATGGGTCCTTCTTCATCACTGGAAACGACAACTAAAAGAAAAAAATGTATTTTTTAAATCTTACAATAATCATATATCAAAAAGAAAACTTTCTAATTCATGCAATATATTCTTAATAATCCCATTAAATTTAATCATGTAACTTTATTCAGTTTAGAAAGTGGCCTAATTTATACTAGTTATATACAATATTTCCTTATTACTGCTATTATTTAGCAGTTACCTGAAGGTTGAAGGATAAAGACATTTAAAAATGAATAAATCCAAGAGAAAAACTTAGGAGAAAGTTTTAGTTATAATAATGTATTTTGTGCCATCACTCTAAATTGTACTTTAAATCCTGTTACATTAGTTGCTGCCAGGAAAAGGAAATGAATGAGTAAGGGAAGATGTCGGAGACTATTCATTGTATATCTTTTAGAACCTTTTATGTACTATGTGACCACATTAAATACTAGGAAATTAATTAAATCAAAATTAATGACAATAATTAAATAGCATTTAAACTCTGTACTTCAGCTTCTTCAACCAAATGAAGATAATAATGATCCCTACAGAATCTTTTAAAATCTATTGATGAGATAAATTATATTACACCGATATAAAAAGAAAAAAAACCTACCTCTGCTTCCCAGTACTTGTTTCCCTAAATCAGTGTTACAAAACTCATCAAGTCCCAAAACTCCAAGTCTCTTTTTTCTAAAATTAAAATATTCCACACTGATGTTATAAACAGGTTATTGCTTTAGTCAAATTTGTTTGAGAAGTGAAATAAAATAACTAAGTAAAGCAGAAAAATTAAGAGCCTTTATAATCCTCCTGTTACTTACTTGGTTCAGCTGAGATCAATGATTGGTTCCCTTCACTGTGTTCACTTAAAACTGGTTTTTCTATTGTATTCAACTCACTCTCATCTTTCTCAACCATGGCAGAATTCCCCACAGTATCAATGGAAACAGAGCTCTTAACAGTTTCGGTGACTGAACAGTCAGGGATGCTTCTGAGAGCAGCATTCAAAACCAACTCTGGACTATTAAGTGAGGGTAGCTTAATAAAATCACTTTCTATAGGTACTGGTGTAATTTCTTCAAGCAGTTTTGGATCTTGATAATGGTTTTCACTTGACTTTTCAAAATCAGTAGAGACTGTTGACTCATTTTCTTGTTCTTTCTGAACGCAAATAAATTCATACAAAAAATTAGCATTTTTCAAATTTGGCTAGCATAAGGAATTCTTCTAAAGTTTAAATTACTAAAGAAGAAGTAAAAGTATTGTATCATTTCTATAACTACAGACATAGAAAACTATACAATTATACTATATTACTTGCCAGTGTCTCCCAAGTATAAAGATACAGAGTTTGGTCTGTCCAATCTGACATCTAAACATTTTTTAAAAGGATAGGACAGTGACTTCCATATTCACAAGTGCTTCAGATGGTCTCCCATGATCTAAGTCAACTTTAGAATAAGAGGAATTTTATTTTGTTTTAGTTTGCAAAAGTAATGAGACCATGGCATCATGTGACTAGTAACAAGAGCAAAAAATTAAAAACTTAAGAGGGTAACAATATGAAAAATTATGAAAATCAATCATTGCCTTCAAATCTCTATTATTATATTACTCGTATATCTAAATTATGTTTATAAGTCAAAGGCATTGCAAAGTCCTAAAATGCCTTGTGAATCAAAGGAATCAAAAAGCTAGCTTCTTAAAGTTTTGTTAGCCATCTATTAAGTCCTTGAAAATAGGTAATGCATATATTGAGTAGGATAATTCTTGATGTACAATAAATTCCCTAAACTCAAGACAAAGAGAAGCTTAAAGAAGCTGGTAAGTAAATTACTACTGATTAAAAAAAAAAATCTGGTAACAATTTTACAAGCAAGTAAAAAAGCAATTAGCTAGAGAGTACAAATAGTATTTGGGAAAATAAAAGAAAACAAGTCTGAATGATATACACCAAACTACTAAGGTGAGGAGTAGAATCAGAAGAGGAACAATTTTAACTTTTTACTCATTCATAATATTTAAAATTTGTTCTAGTAAGTGTATTACTGCAAAAAAAAAAAAGGTTTCCTTTAAATTATTTTTAAAAATCGAAAAGAGAATTAAAAAACAGACAAAGCAAAGAAAGAAATCTGATGACAAAAGCAAAAGCTAGAAAAATATTTGGCCATAGCCATTCATTTTTATCAAATTAGCACAAATTATTCCATATGATATCTAAATACCTCTACTTACTGTCTGTTCTGCTGGCTTGTAAGTATAATTATGAGTATCGTGTAATTTACTTCTAAGCCTTTTCTTTCTCTTCCTGGAAATCTGAGTGGGTTCCATTGTTGAATCAGAGTATGTATCATCCTTGTTTCTGCTCCCCTCCTCAAGATGATCACAAACTCTACTTCCACTACTAAGGTCTTAAAAAACAAGAGACGTAAATATAACCAACAAGTACAGAAACAATCCCCTTTAGAAGAGCTTTGTGAAACATCATCAAAATTAGTATATCACTTCCAAAACTAATTTTAAAAAGAAATCCACTGTTAAATACTCATACTGACATGGATGAATACAAGATATCCTATTTCCAATACACAAAGTGAATGTTCATTGTATAATAAATATAAGATGAGGAAAATATATAAAAAGGAGTATTCTTTAGTAACCAAAGCAAAGCAACCAAACCATGTTTTACCTTTTGCTATAACTGTTTTCAATTATAATTGAATTGATATATAAAAATCTTAATAAAATTTGGAAAATTCATGTCTTAAAATGTTTTGATAATTCATTGTGATTTTAGAAATCAGTTGTATTTTAAGAATTTAAGTTTTACATATATTTTTTAAGTGAAAAGGGACAATAACTTGAAAAAGTAGAGTACTGATTACTGCTCTTTTAAAAGGAGGCAAAATACCTTTTTCAGCATCTGTGATATATAACCATTCACAAGGCTATTATCAATTTGCTTCACAGTTAGTTTCTTCTTTTTAAAAATCAAAAGCCTGTCATTTGCAGTCTCCAATACATTTACTACCTTACAGACAAAACAATGCTCCCTTTTTTAAGTTAAAAAAGCATTATTTTGAAACCCATGGCAATTATTACCAAAAATGTTTAGTATATCAGTTATCAAATATATGCACTGTACAAAAATGCCTTCCAATTGGATCTGATGATTACCCTGAATTATTTTGCTTTCTGCAGTTATATCATACAAGTACAAAAATCAAAGTTTACATACAGCAAGTCCCAAAGCAGCTTCTTTGAATCCACAACTTATAAACCATGTTAACACTGACTAGCCCGACCTCTCCATTCAAAGTTCTTTTCAACACTATGCCCCTTCTTTTCAAACTATCTTGCTCTTACTCTAGCTTCATAGAAACCTAATGACTAACACTTATAATATCTCTTTGCTGTTGCTTAAAAGGCAGGCATTGGGACAGAACTGAGGGTAAAAACTCCAAGACAGTCAACACTCCTCCAATTTTCCAAAGAAAATATCCTTTACTCCCTCCCACAAAAAGATAAACTTCCCCCAAATCATCAATACAGTATTTTGGAAGACACAATAAATTTTATTTGTAATTTTATAAACTGTAAATGTACTCAAATACAATTTCTACATATAAAAACTGTATCAAATTAAAATTTCAAACATAAATACTATTAGCAAAAAGATTGATGGAAAAAAATAGGTTGAGAAAAACTCTATTGTACAGGAATTTTCCTTTAAACAGTTTACTATTTGCATGTGAGCCAAAACTATCTCATGGAAAACAGGAATAAATTTATTAGATAAAGCTAGACACTGTAAAAATAGGATTCCGCAAGAATAATATACGCAACTTAACTTGCAAATGTTATTAGTATATAAAATCAAAGAGATGAAAAAGTTCTATAATAAAAAAAATAACTATTTCTAATGTATTATTTTTATAAAAGCAAATTCCTCAAGGCAAACTCAATATACTACAAAAGAATGGCATATCTGGGGTTTAAGAATTCCCATTAATTTACAGCCTTGTATTACACAAGAAGTTTTAGACACAATTATCAATAGGATGAAAACACAGTGAGTTTTAACAGTTTCAATACCCACTCTTCAGAACCTTCAGGGATATTAAGAAAGTATAAACCATTTTTATTGTGATGCTTTTCTCCCCTGTTATTTATCTAAAATTTCACTGTGGCTGTGAAATAATACTGAAAGGCACAAATCAGAAAGTGTTTTACTCAACTATTCCTACTCTCTAGATAGCAGTGAAATGTGAGGGATTAACAGCATCTTGACAGTATCTGAACTGAGCCCATTTGTACAAATACTTACATTTTTATTGGATAACTAAAGTAAATGTTTCCAAGAAAAGCACAATTCATAAGAAAAGAAATGTCTTTCATTATATGCACACAGTATTTAGTGACTAGCTGAAAGATTATGACAAGAGAGTCACAATATTTTCTCTAAAGATTGCCCACGTAAGCATTGCAGCTGGTTTATTGAATACATCCAAGTTATTAGTCTAGTTTCCTCATAAGTTTTCCTCTTGTATGAAAAAGGCTACTAAAATACTTAAAATGTGTAAATATCTGTGTTTCAAAGGAAATACAAAGAAATTTTGCATAATGTCATTAAAGGACTATCTTTTCTTACGAATAATTTATAAAATCATTCAGAAAAAAAAAACAAACCTCCCTATTTTGAACCTATCAATAATCCAAGACACCCCTGACAATTTTCTTTCACATCTGACTAATGTAGTAAATTATTCTGGTGAAAATTTTTGTAAATTATTTTAAAATCTTAAAAGAGAGAAAAAAAGAGAAAATAAGTCAGTTCATTAACTCTTCATGGTGGGAGGCCCGTAGTTTGGGATGTATTTAACTTTAAAAATACTAAGAGTGGATTGTATTGGCATCCTCCTAGAGTTGAAAGAAATACTAATGAATAAAAAATGTATTTCATAGTAGGAGGATAGACAGTGGGAAGCAAATAATAATAACAACAATCGAGTTAGCAGTAATATCAATTCCCAAACATATCCATGGAAGTTAAAAATACCTAAACAAACATTACAACTTCATAGATATATGCTAGCCTCAACAACAACAGTGAAAATCCAAGTTTACATCTGAATTTA
This sequence comes from Lyroderma lyra, assembly GCA_004026885.1. NCBI lineage: Eukaryota > Metazoa > Chordata > Mammalia > Chiroptera > Megadermatidae > Lyroderma > Lyroderma lyra. The sequence continues at coordinate 219,696 of PVJL010001393.1, read as the reverse complement.
GTAAATGAATCAAGAAATATATCCTACATCATGCAAACAATAAATTTAGATATTTTCTTGGAGCTGCTAAATAATCTCTCCTTATTCTCACATACCCTCAAATGTAATAATAAAGTTATTTACAATTTTTAAGTTATTACACATGGAATATACAAAAATTCAAATGACAAGTTTTCCAAAATTAACAAACCTTTAGGTTGAGAATCAGATACTACAAGAGTAACGCCATCATCATCTCTTCTCTTTTCTTTGGTATGTGAAGGCTGTTTTACATAATTGTTATCTACTGTCTTACTTGGTTGTGAAACCCTGCAAAAAAAATAATACTATACTCAATTCTTCTACACTCAAACGAATTTTGAAGCCAGCTAGCACATAATCAAGATAAAAATCAGTAAATCACACATATAGTCACACAGAGAAGAGTATATGATCTAAACAGTAAAAAATAATAAACTAAGATTTAAGACATGAGTTCTCATCCCCATTCCACCTTTAAATTTTCCATGTTTCTCTGATGAGGGAAAAAATAAGATACACACACCACAAAATTCTGCACATAAAAAATGAGCAAAAATTCACGTATATGGTGATGGAAAGAGAATTGACTCTGGATAGTGAGCACATAATGCACATATAGATGATGTATTATAAAGTTGTACATTTGAAACCTATGTAATTTACTAACCAATATCACCCCAACAAATTTAATAATAAAAATTTTTAAAAGCACCAGAAAGAAAATGAGTAAAGGAATAAATCAAGAAGACTGGAATCATACAAAGCGTATACTCAGACCACAAAGTCTTGAAATTGGAGATCAAATGAACAAAGAAAGTAGAAAAAAACCACATATACATAGATACTAAACAACATGTTATTAAAAAACTGACTGGACCAAAGAAGAAATGAGATTTAAAAATACACAGAAACTAATGACAATGAAAATACATCATATCAAAATTATTAGGATGCAATAATAAAAGGGAAATTTGTATCATTACAGGCCTATCTTAAGAAATAAGAAAAAGCACAAGTAAACTTCCTAACATCCCATCCGAAGAACTAGAAAAACAAAAACAAAGTCAACAGAAGAAAATAAATAAGAAAAATTAGAGCAGAACTAAATGAAGTAGAGAACAGAAAAACATAGAGAAAATCAATGCAAAAAAGAGCTGGTTCTTTGAAAAAAAAAATCAATAAAATGGACAAACGCGTTGTTAGACTCATGAAGGGGCAAAGAAAAAAGACCAATAATCAAAATTAGAAATGAAAGGAAAGAAATTTCCACTGATAGCACAGAAATACAAAAGATCCTGTGAAAATGTTATGAAGGACTATATGCCACAAAATTTAACAACCTGGAAGTAATAGACAAGTTTCTAGAAACATATAGTCTACTTGACTGAATCAAGAAGAAGTGGACAATATAAACAGACCAATCAACAGTAAGGAAATTGAAACAATCATCCAAAACCGCCCCAAGGCAAAAGCCCAGGACCATACAGTCTCACTGATAAGTTTTATCAAGCATTCAAAGAGACACTGAGGCCTATCCTCTTCAAACTTTTCTAAAAAATTGAAGAAAAGGCAATACTTCCCAACTCATTTAACAAGGCCAACATAACCCTAATACCAAAGCCTGGTAAGGATAACACAAAAAAAGAAAACCATAAACCAATATACTTTTTGAACACAGATGCAAAAATCCTATGCAAAATACTAGCAAATAGAATACAATAATGCATCAAAAAGATAATACACCACTAACAAGTGGGATTCATCCCATAAACACAACAATGGTTCAACATAAACAAATCAATCAATGTGATACACCACATAAACTAAAAGATAAAAACCACATGATTGTATCAATTAATGCAGAAAAAGCATTTGATAAGATAGAACATCCATTTATGACCAAACCACTGAATAAAATGTGTATAGAAGGAAAGTACCTCAACCTAATAAAGGCCACATATGACAAATTCTCAGCTAATATCACTGAAAGGGGAAAATCTGAAGCCTATCCTTCTAAAATCAGGAACAAGACAGGGATGTTCCCCGTCACCACTGCTATGCGATACAGTACTGCAAGTTCTAGCCAGAGCAATCAGGCAAGAGAAAGTAATGAAAGGCATCAATTTGGGAGAGAAAAAGGTAAACTCTCACTTTCTGTAGATAACATGATCCTTTATAAAGCAAATTCTAAAGACTCCACCAAAAAACTATTAGAAATAATAAATACAGTGAAGTTACAGAATATAAAATCAATGTACAAAAATCAATTTCACTTCTATATACCAACAACGAAACTGCAGAAATCACCTTTTGTGATTGCAAGAAAAAGAATAAAATACTTAGGAGTAAACTTAACAAAGAATGTGAAAGACTTATATACTGAAAACAATTAAGACACTACTAAAAGAAACTGAAGAGGACTCAAAGAAATGGAAAGACATTCCATGTTCATGGACTGGAAGGATCAACATAGTTTAAATAGCCATATTACCCAAAGCCACATACAGACTAAATGCAATTCTTATCAAAATTCCAGACATTCTTTCAAGAAATAGATAAAAGAATCATCAGATGCATATGGAACCACAAAGGACCTGAAATCGCCAAAGCAATCCTACATAAAAAGAGTAAGACTGGAGGCATCACACTCCCTAATTTCAATCTATACTACATAGCATTAATAATCAAAGCAGTTTGGTATTGACAGAAAAATAGACACATAGACCAATGGAACAGAATAAAAAACCCAGATATACATCCACAAATATATAGACAGATAATTTGTGACAAAGGAGCAAAACTTATACAATACAGAAAAGAAAGCCTCTTCAGTAAATGATGGTGGGAAAACTGAAAAATGACATGCAAAAAAATTAATCTGAACTACGAACTGTCACTGTATGCCAAAATTAATTCAAAATGGATTAAAAACCTCCACATAAGACCTGAAACAATAAACTGTATACAAGGAAACACGGGTACTAAACTTATAGACCTTGGACTTCAGGAGGACTTAATGAACCGAACCTCAAAGACAAGAAAAATAAAAGCAAAAATCAATGAATGAGACTATCACTAAAAAGCTTCTGCACAGCAAAAGAAACCATCAACAAAGCAAAGAGACAACCAACTGAATAAGAGAAAATATTTGCAAATAATGCCTCTGATAAGGGGTTAATATCTAACATATATAAAGAACTCATACAACTAAACAATAAAAGAAAAAACTAAACAATCCAATTTAAAAATGGGCAGAGGACAGGACCAGACACCTTTCCCACAAAGACATACAAATGGCCAAAAGATATATGAAAATATGCTCAACTTCATGAGCTATTAGGGAAATACAAATCAAAACCACAATGAGATACCATCTCACACCTGTTAGAATGGCTATTCTCAATAAGACAAGGAATAACAAGTGTTGGAGAGGGCATGGAGGAAAAAAAAACCTCATATACTGCTGGTAGGAATGCAAACTGGTACAGCCACACAGAGGACATTATGAAGGTTCCTCAAAAAACTAAGAAGAGAGTTACCATATAACCTTGCAATTCTACTTCTTGGTATCTACCCAAAAAATATCTTAGTCCATAAAGATATATGTACCCCAATGTTCCTCACACACTATTCACGATGGCCAAGTCACGGAAACAACCAAAGTGTCATTTGATAGACAACTGGATAAAGAAGTTGTGATACATATACACAATGGAATATTACTCAGCCATAAGAAAACATGTAATAGGGCCATTTATGATAACATGGAAAAACCTTGAGACAATCATGGAAAGCAAAGTAAGCCAGACAGAAAAAACCAAGAACCATATGATTTCACGTATATGTGGAACATAAAGCTGAAAACAACAAAAACAAAAACTCATGGACACAATCAATAGTTTAGTGGTTAGTGGTTATCTGGGCGTATGGGGCGAGAGGTGGGAGAAAAGGGACAGGGTCTCAAATATATGGTGATAGAAAGAGAACTGACTCTGGGTGATGAACACAGAACAGAACACACAAATGATGTATTATAGAATTGTACACCTGGAAGACATGTAATTTTTCCTAACAAATGTCACCCCCATAAATTTAACAATAAAAAAACTTTTTAAAAAGAAGAATAGAAGTATTAAATATGAGGACCGTCCAGAAAGTATTCAGCCACAACACATGAAAAATAGAGGCATTTATGGCTGGATTTTTTCCAGTCAGCCCCATACATCAAAGAGTTCTCAAAAGTAAAAGTTTCATGAATACAGGTACATGATAACCACACCTATGTGTATTTCTAAACTTATAAGCAAAGGTAATTGTTACTATGTTTCAAGCATGCTTCACATGTCAAAAGTTAAGTAAAAAATAAAGCCTGGGTGTGGTAACAAATTTTACCTGTAGAGAAAATAATTTTAAATACCAGTTAAATATATAAAATATATGGTTTTTGAAAAAGAAGTTTTGGAATGATGAGCCTATGTCACTGCTAATGAAAAGTTAATAACAGGAGACTTCAATATCCTACTTTCAGTAACAGATAAACCATCCAGACAAAAAAGAATAAATAAGGAAACACTGGAATAGAATCATACATTAGATCAAATGGACCTAACATGTATTTATAGGACATACCTTCCATTAGCACCAAAATACACATTTTTCTCAAGTGAACATGAAACATTAACCAGAATAAATCATATGACATGCCACAAAACAATCTTAGCAACTTTAAGAAGACTGAAATCATACAAAGTATCTTTTCCAACCATAATATTAGAATAAAGATCAATAATAGAAAGAAAGTTGGAAAGTTCAAATATACTGAGATTAAACTACATGATTCTGAGCAAACCACCTGGTCAAAGGGAGATCAAGAAATACCTTGAAATGAACAAAATTGCAAGCAAAATATATCAAAAACCTATAAAATGCTACAAAAGAAGTTCTAAAAGGGAAATTTATATTGATTAATGCCTACATTAAAAAACAAGAAAGAACTCCAATAAACAACCTCACTTTACGCCTCAAGGACTTAGAAAAAGATGAACAAATGAAACAGAAGAAAGGAAACAACAAAGATCAGAGTAGCAATAAAATAGGGACCAAAAAAACAATAGAGAAGATCAACAAAAGTAAGAACTAGTTTTTTTGAAACGGCAAACAAAACTAACAAACCTTTAGCTAAACAAACTAAGGAAAAAAACCTCATAAATAGAAACAGAAATCAAAGAGGAGATATCAAACCTGATACTACAAAAATATACAGGATAATCAAGACTACTCTGAACAATTATATGTCAATAAACTGAATTACCTAAAAATGGATAAGTAACTAGAAACATACAACCTACCAAGACAGAATCATCAAGAAAAAGGAAATATGACCAATGCGAGTAAGGAGATTGAATTAATAATAAAAAACCTCCCAATAGAGGAAAGTCCAGGACCAGATGATTTCACTGGTAATTCTACCAAATAATTTTAAAAGATTTAATGCCAATCCTTTCCAAACTCTTCCCAAAAATTGAAAAGAAGGGACTACATCTAAATTCATTTTAGAAGGCTATCATTACCCTGGTACCAAAGCCAGGTAAGGGCACTTATCCCAAATAAATATAGATGCAAAAATTCTCAATAAAATATTAGGAAACCAATTCAACAATACATTACAGACAGGATCCTATGCCATGATCAAATGAGATTTATTTCAGAGGTGCAAGAATGTCTCAACATCCATAAATAAATGTGAATGAACAGAAATGAAAAGTAAAAATTACATGAGCAAACAATAGATACAGAATAAATATTTGATAAAATTCAACATCCTTTCATGATAAAACCCTCAAGAAAATGGACACAGAAGAAAGGTACCTCAACATAATAAAGGTCAATACAACAAACCCACAGGTAACATCATACTCAACAGTGAAAGATTAAAAGCTCTTCCTCTGAGATGAGGACCAAAACAGTGGTGCCCACTCTCACCACTCTTATTTAACATAGCACTGGAAATCCTTAATAGAGCAATTAAGCAAAATAAAGAAATAAAAGATATGCAAATCAGAAAAGAAGTAAAACTGGGGGTTCCCTGATGGTGCAGTGGCTAGGCTTTGGTGCTCTCAATGCTGCGGCCTAGGTTCAATTTTCAGTCAGGAACTACCAAAAAAAAAAAAAAAGTAAAACTGAAGTTATTTGTAGATAATATTAATATAATCTTACATGTAGAAAACCCGAAAGAAACCACCAAAAAACTGTTAAAACTAACAACAAATTCAGTAAAGTTGTAAGATATAAAATAAATATGCAAAAGTCAGTTGTGTTTTTATACACTAGCAAAATGTCAGGAAAAAAAAAATTAAGAAAACAATCCCATTTACAATTGCATCAAATAAAATGAAATACCTAAGAATAAATATAACCAAGACTTTACACTGAAAACTATGACATTGATTGATGAAAGATATTGAGGACAACACAAATAAATAAAAAGACATTACATACTCATGATTAGAAACCTTAATATTGTTAAAATGTCCAAAGCAACCTAGAGATTCATTTCAATCCCTTTAAACATTCCTATGGCCTTTTTCATAGAAATAGAATAATATTGATATTTCTATGGATCCACAAAAAACTCCATATAGCCAAAACATCTTGAGAAAGAAGTACAAAGCCAAAAGAATCACACTTCCTGATTTCAGACCATATTACAATGTTATAGTAATCAAAACAGTATGGCATTGGTAGAAAAATAAACACATTGATCAATCAGAATACAGTCAAAAATAAATTGCACAAATATATCATCAATTAACTTATGATAAAGGAGCAATACAATGAGGAAATAAATGGTGGGAAAGGTAGACAGCCACATGTAAGAGAATAACAGTGGACTAATATTTTACATTATACACAAAAATCAACTCAAAATGGATTAAAGAACTGAACATAAGACCTGAAACCATAAACACTCTTAGAAGAAAATAAGGGGCTAAGTTCCTTGACATTGGTCTTAGCAATGATTTGTGGATTTAACAACAAAGCGGAGGCAACAAAAGCAATGTAAATAATGTATCAAACTAAAAAGCTTCTCTTCAGTGAAGGACATTATCAACAAAATGAAAAGACAACCTATGGAATGAGAGAAATATCTGCAAGTCATATATCCAAAAAGTGGTTAAAAGCCAAAATACATAAAGAACTCAATAGCAAAATAAAAAAATGGCAGTAAAAATGAGTAATTATCTTTCCAAAGAAGACATAAAGATGGCCAACAGGTAATTGTAAAGAAAATTAACATCACTAACCATCACGGAAGTGAAAATCAAATCCACAATGAGATATCACTTCACACCTGTTAGAATGGCTATTATCAAAAAAAACAAGAAATATTAACTGTTAGGATGTGGAGAAAAGGGAACCCTTATGCACTGTTGGTGGAAATGTAAACTGGTACATCCACTATGAAAAATAGTATGTAGGTTCCTCAAAAAATTAAAAATAAAACTCCAAGTCATCCAGCAATTCAACTACTGAGAATTTATTCTTAGGACATAAAATCACTGTATCAAAAAGATATCTGCGCCCCCATGTTCAATGCAACATTATTTACAATAGCCAAGATAGAGAAATAACCTGTGTCCACCTGTAGATAAATAGATAAAGAAAACGTGATACACACACACACACACACACACACACACACAGAGAGAGAGAGAGAGAGAGAGAGAGAGACAGAGAGAGAGACAGAGAGAGACAGAAAGGGGAATATTATTCATCCATAAAAAAGAAAAAATCCTATTATTTGTGATAACATGGTTGGATCTTGAAGGCATTAAGCTAAGTAAAATACATCAGAGAGAGAAAAACAAATACTGTATCATCTCACTTACATATGAAATCTAAGGGGGGAAAAAAAAAACACCTAGATACAGACAACAGATTGGTAGTGGCCAGAGCTGGAGGAGGCCAGAGGAGGCCAGAGTAAAAAATGCACTATATATTTGAAAAGTTACTTAAAAAGATTTTAAAAGATCTTGTCACAAAAAAAAAAATTGTAACTGTGTGACAATGGATGTTAACTAAACTTACTGTGTTAATCATTTCCCAATTCATACATATAGTGAATCACTATGTTTTATACCTAAAGCTCATACGATATTATGTCAGTAATCTATCAATAAAATGCACTAAGTTTTAAAAATAAACTGACACAAAAATTGAGAAATCTATGTTTCTATTTCAAATAGTCAAAGAATGAATTAAATCTTTATACACAATACTCTTATCCGTGATAATTATTAATGAAACTCATTACAGTATTTAAGAAAGTAAAATTTTTAAAATAAAATTACATAAAATTATTAAATTACAGCATTCCCTTGTATTAAATATATAGAGTAATTACTGCATTTTCAAAACTATTTAACAACCAGATACCAAAAATATATCAAGGATCTCTTTATAGTAAACTATAAAACACACATCAAGTTACCTCAGGAAGATTGTGAAGTAAGAAGCAACTCCATCTTCCCACCTAGACAATAACTGCCCTGGCAAAATCTCTCTGAAGTAAATATTTTGGAATTCTAAAGTCTACTGAAGGCTTGTAACTTCCACTCAAAAGGTTTAATAAGAATTGCAGTTAATTTTGGTCAATTTCAGCTCTTTGGTAGCAGCTAACCAACTATCCCACAGCCCCAGTCCCAAGGCAAGCAGCTATGCCCAAGTTACTAACAGTTCATGGCCTTGCAAAAACCAATGTGAGTAGTCTTGACAAGGTCATCCAAATACTGACATTCTGTATTTTGATCACTCATTGCTGTTTCTAAACATGAATGACCAGACATAAAGACAGGTAGCCATTGTTGCAACAACTACTACTATTGTTGCAACACTTTCCCTATCCAATTAAAATGACTTTCAAAATATTTAATGGAAAGGGGTTCCCTGGTGGTGTAGTGGCTAGGCTTCAGCACTCTCAACGCTCTGGCCTAGGTTCAATTCCCAGCCAGGGAACTACTAACTAACTAACTAACTAACTAACTAACTATATATATTTAATGGACTAAAATCTATTTCACCCCTTTGATTTTTCTCTTTTGTCTTTTGGAAACGAAACATATAAGGACTAGGATATTAAAAAGTAATCACATATATGAGGGTATTTACAAAGTCACAGACATGACCAAGGAAAGACACAGGCTTAGGAAAGACCTGAGACCTTATGTTTACACATAAGGCTGATCCCTGAAAAAGAGATATGGTACAATACAAAGAGAAACAAACAAACAAACAAACAAACAAACAAAAAGCTCAGAAAACACTGGTGAAAGGGGAGAATCTGATTTCTAGACTTACTGTATTATAAAATTCAAATGTCAAATGATCAACAAAAAAATCACAAGTCATACTAAGAAACAGTCAAGTATAGCCAATTCAAAGAAAACATATAAATCAACTGAACGTCTCCCTGAAAAATATACAGATGACAGTCTCAATAGAAAAGAGACATTAAAATGACTGTCTTAAAAATCCTCAGAGCGCTAAAACAAACCTTGAACAAAGTCAAAGTAATTCATGACAAAATCAAAATATTCATAAAAAGACTATATACACACACACATACACACACATACATAAATACATAAGGACCAAACAGAAAATTCTGGAGCTAAAGGTACACTAACTGAAATGAAAAAATCATTAAAGGAATTCAAAAGCAAATTTGAGCAGACAGAAGAAACAATTGGTGAACCTGAAGATATGATAATAAAAGTTATAAAATTTGAGGACCAGAAAAGAGAAAAACTTAAGAAAAGTATGCAAAGCCTAAGGAACCTGTGGTACACCAACAATTAGATGAATATTCACATTACTGGAGTCGCAGAAGGGAAAGAATGATGGGGGAGAAATATTATTTGAATAAATAACCATCAAAAACCTCAATGAAAGATATAAACATCCAATAACCCCAAGAAACTAGTGGAAAATCTTAAAAGCACCAAGAAAACCAATAGCTATCACATACAAAGAATCTCAGTAAGATTTTACAGCAATTTTCTCATTAAAAAAACATGGCAGCTAGAAGGAACTGGATTGATATATTGAAAGTATTGAAGAAAAAAACTCAACCTGAAACCCTATATCTGGCAAAAATGTCCCTCAAAAATGAGGGCAAAATTATGACATTTCAAGGAAAAAAAAAAAACAAAAACCTGAAGTACTTCATTACCACTAGACCAGCCCTACAAGAAATGCTCAAGGGAATCCTTCATGTTGAAATGCTAGCACATTAGACAGTAAGTCGAAGCCATATGAAAAAAAAAATAAATACTGGGGTTCCCTGGTGGTGTAGTGGCTAGGCTTTGGCGCTCTCAACTCCGCGGCCTGGGTTCAATTCCCAGCTAGGGAACCACTAACTAACTAACTAACTAACTAACTAAATAAATAAATAAATAAATAAATAAATAAATATTGGTAAAGACACGGACAATTATAAAAGCTACTAGTATTATTTTACCTTGGTTTGTAATTTGCCTTTATGTTTTTTTACATGATTTAGAATACTAATACATTTTTTAATTACTAGACTAAGTTTTTGAAACAACGCATAAAAATATAATTTTGCCCAACTGATAACTGAAAGAAGGTAAGGACAGAGTTGTATAGGAACACAGTTTTGGATGTTATTTAGTTAAGCTGCTAAAAATTCAAATTAAAGTGTTGTGACTTTAAAATGTTAAATGTAAACTCATGATAACCACAAAGGAATCAGCTACAGAGTACAGACAAAAGAAAATGAGATAGAATAAAAAAGTTTCACTATAAAAAAGGGTGAAAAAAGGGTGGTGGAACACAGAAAAGACAATGCAGGAAATATGGGGCAAAAAAATGTTATAAGACATACAGGAAACAAATATCAAAATGACAGAAATAAGGCACTTTTTATCAGTTGCTTAAAATGTAACTAAACTCTCCAAAAAAAAAGACAAAGACTAGCAGAACAGATTTAAAAATAGATATGACCAAACTATATCATGCCTAAAGAGATTCATTTTAGATCCAAAGGTACAAATAAGTTAAAAGTGAAAGTTTGGAAGAAGGTATGCAAAAACAAACCAAAAGATAGCAGTAGCGACTATACTAAAATCAGACAAAAAATAGATTTTAAATAAAAAAGTTTACAACACATAAATAAGAACACTGAATATCAGTACAAGATTCAATACAAGATAACTTAAAAATTATAGCTGACCCTTGAACAACACCGGATTTGGAGCGCCAACACCTCCATGCAGCAAAAAAATCTGTATATAACTGTGACTCTCCCAAAACTTAAAAGCAGGCGTCACTTAGTACCTACAGAGGACTGGTGCCAGGGAAACCACCCCACTTTGAATACTAAAATCCATGGATGCTCAAGTCCCTTACACAAAAATAGCATAGAACAATGCATACAATCCACCCCCTACATCCACAGATGGCCAACCACAGATTAAAAACATTGTTTTCAATCTGATGATTGTTGAATCTGCAGATGTGAAACCCAGGGATATACAAAGTCGGACAATTAATTTCCCAAACTCATACTAGAAAAAGTGCTACTTACCTCATTGCTAAGTATCACTACAGTCAGCTATCCACTGATATCAGCACCTAGTCCACCCTTCAAAGCAATTTTGGAACTCTTTCTGGAATGGCTCCAGAGCTACTATCATGTGACCCTTTATGGCCTGAATATCATCAAAATGTCTTCCTTTCTATATTTCCTTTATCTTCAGGTAAAGAAAAAAGTCACTGGGGGCCAGATCAGGTGAGTAGGGAGGGTGTTCCAATACAGTTTGTGTACTGGCTAAAAACTTCCTTACAGACAGTGCAGTGTGAACTGGTACATTGTCCTGATTCAAGAGCCACGAGTTGCTGGCAAACAGTTCAGGTCATTTCCGTCTAACTTTTTCACACAACCTTTTTGGCATTTCCAAATAGTAACCTCGGTTGACTGTTTGTCCAGTTAGTACAAATTCATAATGAATAATCCCTATGATATCAATAAGGGTTAGCAACATCATGTGGAGTCTTGATCTGGACTTACGGAACTTCTTTGGCCGTGGAGAATTGGCTGACTTCCATTGTGCACTTTGATGTTTTGTTTCAGGGACGTATTGGTACACCCATGTTTCATCACCAGTGATACAGCACAAAACATACTCTTTCCTCTCCAAAAAGTCTTGGAAAACTTCGACCCTCCTTTGCTTTTGTTCATCAGTGAGCTCTTTCAGGACCATTTTTGCACACACCTTTCTCATGACAAGATTTTCAGTTAAGATTTTTCCTGTTTATTGATGTTTACATGGTCTACTATGCTTCTCACAGTCAGCTGATAATTCTGATGCACAACTTGACAAATCTTTTGCAATGTTTTCATTAGTTCTCCTTGTTACTGGCCACCCTGACCTCTCTCCATCAGTGACACATTCTCACCTCTCAGGAAAATGCTTAATCCATTTGTACACTGCCATTTTCTTTATGGAATTATCCCCATAAATTTGGACTAACACGTCCCTGATTTCACTTCCACTCTCGCCAAGTTTAACAAGAAATTTAATGTTTGTTTGTTGTTCTGATTCAAGCTCCAAATTTCTCATGACAGCAGACAAAAACATACAACAATAACGAATGCCACTCAGCAAGATGTTGCCACACATCAACAAGAACACAGCTGTGAAACGCAGATATGAAACTATACTGAGTTGTTTGTACAGTGTTGCCAATGTAAGTGCACAGTGGCAAGTTTGCAAACTTAATTGTGAGACCTTGTAGATGACTGACTATATACATTTAATGAAAAAAACATATCCATGTATACGTGAACTTCTGCAGTTCAAATCTGTGTTGTTCAACACCGAACTGCATGAATATTTGCACACCTAATTAGAGTATCAAAATAAATGAAGTGAAAATGGACAGAAGAGAGAAATAGACAGTTCTACAATAATAGCTGGATATTTCAATACCTCACCATAGACAACAGAAAAAATACCTGGACAGAAGTAAAGAAGTAAAGGACCTGAACAACACAATAAACCTACTAGAGCAAAAGGACATATCTAGAACACTCTGCTCTACCCAACAACAGAATACATAGTCTTCTCACACTGGACATTCTCCAGGATGACCCATACCATAGAAAATAAATCGTCTCTCTCCATATATAGAGAAAGATAAATATAATACCATACAAAGCATCTTCTCTGACCACAAAAGATGAAGTCAGAAACCAATAATGGAAGAAAAACTAGAAAATTCACATTTGTAGAAATTAAACACCACACTCTCACAACCAATGAATCAAAAATAAAATCACATGGAAATGAGGAAAGTATAGGGGATAAATAAAAATGAAAACATAACATATCAAAACATATGGGACACAGCAAAAGCAGTGCTAAAGGAGAAAGATATAATTACAGATGTTTATATTAAAAAATAAAAATGGCTCAAATATACAACCTAACTTACAACTTCAGGAACTACAAAAAGAAGAACAAACTAAATTAGAAGGTAGTAGAAGGAAGGAAATAAAAAAGATTAGAGCAGAGATAGAGAATAGAAAAAGAAAAAAAAAATCAAGAAAACCAAAAGTTAGTTCGTTAAAAAGACCAACAAAATTGGCAAGGCTTTAGCTAGATTAACTAAGAAAGAAAAAAATTCAAATTAATAAAATCAGAAATGAAAAGGAGAACACTACCAATCCTACAAAAATAAGAAGGATTATAAGAGACTACAATGAAGCACTGTATTGCAATTAATTGGATAATGGAGATGAAATAAACAAATTCATAATAACACACGATTTACCATTACTGAGTGACAAACAGAAAATCTGAGTAGATCAATAACTAATAAGGACATTGTCCTACTTCATTCTATGAGACCACATTGCCTTGATAACAAAGCCAGACAAAGACATTACAAAAAAGCTACAGACCAATATTCCTAATGAACATCGATGCAAAACTACTCAAAAAAATACTCCAAAGAAATTTCAACAGCTCATTCCGATGGTACACTATAACCAGGAGAATTTATTCCTAGAATGCAAGAATGGTATAACATACAAAATACGCATCAACTTAATACACCATATTAACAAAATCAAGAAAAAAAACCCAAATGATCATCTCAACTTATGCAGAAAAAGCAACTGACAAAATTCAACACTCCTTCCTGATAACAAAAAAGAAAATATATTCAACAATCTAGGAATACAAGAAAACTACCTCCACATAATAAAAGCCACATGTAAAAACCCCACAGTGAATTTTGTAACAAACACTTGCATGCTTTTCCTCTAAGACCTGGAATAAGACAAGGCTTCCCCCTTGTCCCACACTTCTAGTCAACATAGTACTAGAAGTTCTAGCAGGAACAATTATGCAAAAAAAAGGAAACATTTCCCTTTGAGGACTTTTTTCATCCAGGGAAATTAAAAAAAAAAGGTAGCATGGGGCAAGATCGGGTGAATAGGGAGGGTGAGTCAGAGGGTCATGCCATTTTTGGTTAAAAACTGCTGAATACTCAGCGCAGTATGGACACTGTTGTCATGCTCTCATGTTGTTCATGTAAATCATTCATCATAAAATGGGCAAACGCATTAAAAAAGCCTCCAAAAAAAATTCACTGAAGCTGAACAGAGCCTCTCATAACAATGTCAGCTGGTACACTGATGCAAATGGGTTCCTAGAACATTCACCTAGCAAATGGAGCCTGTATTACAAGGTGCTCACCCTCCAGAAGATAATTAAAGTTTTGGGGGGGGATTCCCCCATCGTATAACATGATCTTACATGTAGAAAACTATAAACATTACATACCCATAAAAACTGTTAGAGTAAATAAATTAAAAAGAAAATTAACAAAACAATTCCATTCACAACAGTTCAATAAGAATTTAAAAACCTAGCAATTAACATAACCAATGAGGCAAAACACTCCTAAAATAAAAACTAAAAACATGACTGAAAGAAAATTAAAGGTATTAACACATGGACACATCCCATGTTCATGGATTGATAGATTTAATATTGTTAAGATACTAACCAAAACAATCTACAGATTTAATGCAGCCTTATAAAAACTACAATGCTATTACTTTTTGCAGAAATAGAAAAACCCACAGGCTTCAGTCAAGATGGTGGAGTAGGTAAATGCTGTGCTCACCTACTTCAATAACTACATCAAAATTACAACTAAATTACAAAACCACCACTGAGAACCACTTGAAGACTAACTGAACAGAACTTGTAAAATATAACTAAAGATTTAAAGAAGACACACAAAGACCAGTAGGAAGGGCAGAAAAGCTAAAGGGGCTGGTCCCACACCCAAATGTGGGCAGGATATCTCAAAAATTGGGAGTGGTATCTCAGCTGTACAAGTCTTCCCTGAGGAGCAAGGGGTCCTCATCACACCAAGCTCTCTAACCCAAGGTACCAGTACTGAGAGGCACATTCCCCATAACATGTGGCTGTGAAAACCAGCTCAGTGAGAGAAAAGGCTGCTAGAGTCCTAGGCATTGCTTTTAAAAAATGTATGCACAGCATTACTCACTCACTGATGGGGTCACTCACTCCACTCCAGCATTGGGGCAGCAGCTCAAAATGTGCCAGGGACATACCAGGAACTAAACTGCCTGACTTCAGTGCAAGGGCTACAGGGGCAGCTCCATCCTGGACAGGAGTGCGGCTAGGTGCAATTGCTCCTCTGTTGAGCCCTCCAGCCACCCAGACTATAGATAGGCATGGGTGGGCGCCAAGTCTGAGTCTTCATCAACCTGGATATCACTTCATCAACCTAGCTAACCTTGCTACCACAGGGAACCACCAGTGTGGGACATCAACCTGTTCCACACCGATGATTCCCTGAGACCCCACTCCACACAACTTGCTGACCCACCCAACCTGCTTCCAGCAGCTTTGGAATATAGTCATCTCCATCTTGGATTGCACTGCAGACTTTTCTAAAACCTCTAAGATCCACAAACTGAAAAAACAAGCAGCATTTGGCTTCAGCATGCCCTTGACCTATTGCTAAACAGCCCCAATTATGGCATTAGTAGCAGCCGGCCTCAGTTTCCAGCTTAGCCTCTACCAGGTGCCTACAAGCACAGCACCACAAGCTACCAATCACAGATCACTTTATAACTCACATCAAGAGGCAGGGCACACTAAGCACATGACCTGAGCCTGCACCAGAGCCCCTCTCAAGAGGGGCCAGAACCAATATACCCAGTGGCCAGCTTCAGACAACACCAGGGCACCACCTAACCACCTCCATAAACAACACACCCAGAAATGAAGAATACAATAACTGAAATGAAGAATATATTAGAGGTAATCGATAGATTAGATGAAGGAGACGTTCAAATGAGCGATTTGGAAGACAAGGTAAAAGAAAACACCCTATCAGAGCAGCAAAAAGAAAAAAATTAACAAAAAAATGAGGCTAGTTTATGAGACCTCTGGGACAACATCAAGTGCACCAAGATTCACATCATAGAGGTACCAGAGTAAGAAATGAGAGAGGAAGAAAATAAAAATCTATTTGAAGAAATAATGATTTTAAAAAACTTCCCTAACCTGGGGAATAAAATAGACATACAAGTCCAGGAAGCTCATGAGAACCTCAAACAAGAGGAACACAAAGAGGCCCACATCAAGACACATCATAATTAAAATGCCAAAGGGTAAAGAGAGAATCTTAAAAGCACCAAGAGAAAAGCAATTAGTTACCTGCAAAGGAGCTCCCATAAAACAGTCAGCTGATTTCTCAACAGAAACTTTGCAGGACAGAGGGACTGGCAGGAAAAAATCAAAATGATGAAAAGCACTTACAACCAAAACCATTCAACCCAGAAAGGCTATTATTTAAAATTGAAAGAAAGATAAAGAGCTTACCAGACAAGAAAAAGCTAAAGGAGTTTATCACCACCAAACCAGTATTACAAGAAATGTTAAAGGAACTTACTTAAGAAGCAAAAAAAACAACCAAAAATATAAACAATAAAATGGCAATAATATATACAGATTTAATGCAATATCCATTAAAATCCCACAATCATACTTTCATGAAATAGGTAAAAGAATTACTAGATTTATATAGAACCAAAAAAGACCCCGAATTGCCAAAGCAATACTACATAAAAGGAATAAGGCTGGTGGCATTACATTCTCTGACTTCAATTTATATTACAAAGCATCAATAGTCAAAACAGCTTGGTATTGGCAGAAAAACAGAAATACAGACCAATTGAACAAAGCTGAAAACCCAGAAATAAACCCATAAATTTATGGACAAATAATTTTCAATAAAGGAGCAAAAAATATACAATGGGGAAAAGACAGCCTCTTTAGTAGGTGGTGCTGGGAAAACTGGATAAACATATGCAAAAGAACGAACCTGAGCTGTGAACTCTCTCCATATACAAAAATTAACTCAAAATGGATTAAAGACCTTCATATAAGACCTGCAACAATAAACTATATAGAAGAAAATGGTACTAAACTTATAGACCTAGGGCTCAAGGAAGACTTCATGAACCTGACCTCAAAGGCAAGGGAAGTGAAAGCAAAAATAAATGAATGAGACTATATCAAACTGAAAAGCTTCTGCACAGCAAAAGAAACCATCACCAAGACAAAGAGACAGTCAACTGAATGGGAGAAAATATTTGCAAATAACCCATCAGATAAGGGTCTAATATCTAAAATATATAAAGAACTAATAAAACTTAACAACAAAAAAAACAACTCAATTAAAAAGTGGGCAGAAAAACTAAACAGACACTTCTCCCACGAAGAAATACAAATGGCCAGCGGACATATGAAAAAATGCTCATCCTCATTAGCCATCAGGGAAATGTAAATGAAAACCACAATGCTATCACCTCACACCTGTGAGAATGGCTGTTATCAACAAGACAAGGAATAACAAGTGCTGGAGAGGATGTGGAGAAAAAGGAACTCTGGTACACTGCTGGTGGGAATGCAAATTGGTACAACCACTGTGGGAGATGCTGTGGAGGTTCCTCAGAAAATTGGGAATGGAGTTACTATTTGACCCAGCAATCCCCCTTCTGGGGATCTACCCAAAAAACTTGAAAACCTTAGTCCGCAAAGACTTATGTGCCCCAGTGTTCATCACAGCGCTGTTCACAGTAGCCAAAACATGGAAACAACCAAAGTGCCCTGCAACAGATGACTGGATAAAGAAGCTGTGGTACATATACACAACGGAATATTACTCAGCTATAAGAAAAGATGAAATATTGCCATTTGCAACAAAATGGATGGACCTAGAGATCATCATGCTTAGTGAAATAAGCCAGACAGAAAAAACAAAGAACTGCATGACATCACTTATATGCGGAATATAAAAACTGTAAGCAACAAAGAAAAATGAAGTGAACAAAAAAACAAATAACCCATGGACATAATCAATAGTTTAATGTTATTTGAAGACGAGGGGGATAGGATGGGGAGAAAGGGGAGGGGGTAGGAGAGGAGGGAGGGGAAGCTAGATATAGGGTGATAGAAAAAGAAGTCACAATAGGTGGGGAAATTATTACACAACAAGTTGACAATGCACTATGGAATTGTATGCCTGAAACCTATGTAATTCTTGCTAACAGATGTCACCCCAAAAAGTCTATCAATAAAAATGAATTTTAAAAAATGGTAGTAACTATGTATCTATCAACAATGACTTTAAATGTAAATAAATGTTTCCATCAAAAGACACAGGGTTGGGTGGTGAACACATGATGCATCACATAGATGATGTGTTGTAGAATTGCACACCTGGAACCTATGTAATTTTTACTAACCAATTTCACCCCAATAAATTTAACAATTAAAAAAAAACTGAAAAAAAGAAGACACAGGGTGGCTGAATGAATAAGGAAACAAGACTCCTATATATGCTGCCTACAAGAGAACCATTTCAGATCAAAAGACAAATAAAGTAATGGGATGGAAAAAGACATTTTATGCAAATAGAAATAAAAAAATACCTGGGATATCAATACTTACATTAGACAAGATAAACATTAAAACAAAGGCTACAACAAGAGACAAAGAACAACCCAGTAATTCTACTTCTGGGTAGAATTAAATTTATTGGGGTGACATTAGTTAATAAAACTACATAGGTTTCAAGTGCCCAATTCTATAATACATCATCTATACACTGCATTGGGTGTTCACCAACCTAAGTAGAATCTCCTTCCATCACCATACACTTGAGCTTCACCCTCTTCTCCCTCTCTTCCTCCCCACTTACCCTCTCGTAACCACTAAAATGTCTATGTCTGTTAAGTTTTCACTTGTCTCTCTTGATCATTTGTTGCTTTCACTTTTGTATCACACCTATGAGTGAAATCCTGATTCTTGACTTTTTGTTTGACTTATGTTGCTTAAGATGATAATCTCAAGATCCATCCACGCTGTCACAAATGGCAGTATTTTATCTTTCCTTATGGCCAAGTAATATTGCATTGTATAATATATATGTATCACAACTTCTTTATCAAATCATCAAAGGACACTCAGTTGTTTCCATATCTTGGCTATCGTGAATAATGCTGCAATGGACACAGGGGTATATCTATCTTCATAAATAAATGTTTGCAAAAATTTGGGGTATAAACCCAGAAGAGGGATTGCTGGGTTGTATGGTAATTCTATTCTTAATTTTTGAGGAACCTCCATACTGTTTTCCATAGTGGCTGTACCAATTTACACTCTCACCAGCAGTGTGTGAGGGTTCCTTTTTCTGCATAGCCTCTTTAACAATTGTTATTTCTTGCCTTGTTGATAACAGCCACTCTAACAGGTGTGAGGTGGTATCTTATTGTAGTTTTAATTTGCACTTCTTTAATAGCTAATAAAGTTCTGCATCTTTTCATATTTCAGTTGGCCACTGATACGTATTCTTGGGAGAAACGTTTCTTCAGGTCTTGTGCCCGTTTTTTAATTTGATTGTTTTTTTCTTGCTGAGCTGTATGAATTCTTACACATTTTGGATTAGCCCATTATCAGTGGTGTTGTTTTCAAATATTAACATCTCCCATTCAGTTGGTTACATCTTTGTTTTGTTGATGGTTTCTTTTGCTGTGCAGAAGTTTTTTAAATTGATATAGGCCCATTCACTGATTTTTGCTTTTACTTCCCTTGCCTTTGAGGTCACATTTATAAAACCCTAAGACCAATGTTCAATAGTTTAGCACCTATGTATTCTTGTATGTAATTGATTGTTTTGGGTATTACATTTAGGTCGTTAATCCATTTTGAGTTACTTTTGGTGCATGGTGATGGTGACAGAAGTCTAGGTTCATTCTTTTGCATCTGGCTCTCCAATTTTCATTTATCGAAGAGGTTTTCTTTTCTCCATTTTATGTTTTTGACTCCTCTTGTTAAACATTATTTATATGTGTGTGTGTGTGTGTGTGTGTGTGTGGGTTTATTTATGGGCTCTCAATTCTGTTCCATTAATCTGTGTGTCTGTTTTTCTGCCAACACCATCCTGTTTTGATTATGGGTGCTTTGTAGTATAATTTGAAGTCAAGAAGTATGATACCTCCAGCTTATTCTTTTTCCTCAGGATTTCTTTGGCTATTTAGGATCTTTTGTGACTCCACACAACTCTTATATTTTTTTCTACTTCCTTTCAAAAAATGCCATGGGAATTTTGATGGGGATTACATTAAATTAGTGTATTGCTTTGTGTTACATGGCCATTTTAACTATGTTGAGTCTTCCAATCCATGAACACAAAATATCTTTCCATTTCTTGGTGTCCTCTTCAATTTCTTTCATGTCTTATAGTTTTAAGTATATAGGTCTTTCACATACTATGTGAAGTTTATCCTTAGGTATTTAATTTTTTGTTTCAACTGCTAAGAAACTTTTTTTCACTTTTCTGAAATTTCATTATTAGTAAATAAGACACAAAGGATTTTTGTACATTAGCTTTGTATCCTGCAACTTTATTGTATTCATTTATTATTTCTAATAGCTTTCGATGGAGTCTTTAGGGTTTTCTATATAATCATGTCATCTACAAGAAGTGACTCTTTGATTTCTTCATCCCTGGTTTGGGTGCCTCTTCTTTCTTTCTCTTGCCTCATTGCTCTAGCTAGGACTTCCAATACTGTGTTGAGTAACAGTGGTGAGAGGAAATATCCTTGTCTTGTTCCTAATCTTAAAGGAAACTATTTCAGTTTTTCACCACTAAGTATGAGATTAGCTGAGGGTCTGTCATATATGGCCTTTCTTATGTTAAGGTATTTTCCTTCTATACTCATTTTATTAAGTATTTTAATCATAAATGGATGTTGTATCTCATCAAATACTTTTGCATCTATTGATCTGTTTATATAATTTTTATCCTTTATTTTGTTTATGTGGTATATCATATTAATCGATTTGTGTATACTGAACCATCCTTGTGCCCCTGGAATGAACCCCACTCGATCATGCTGTATAATCTTTTAAATGTATTGTTGTATTTGATTTGCTAGTATTTTGTTTAGGAGTTTTGCATCTGTATTCATCAGAGTTGTAGGTCTGCAGTTTTCTTTTTTGGTGTTACCCTCATGAGGTTTTAGTACCAGGGTAATATTGGCCTCATAAAATATGTTAGAAAATATTGTCTCTTCTTCAATTTGTTTGGAAGAGTTTAAGATGGACAAGTATTAAATTATCTTTTTCTGTTTGGTAAAATTCACTAGTGAAGCCCTCTGGTCCTGAACTTTTGCTTTTGCAAAGGTTTTGAATGACCTGCTGTTAATGAAACTATTTGTATTTTCCAGTTTTTCATGATTCAGTCTCGTAAGGTTATACAAGGGCTGTCTGGAAAGTATCCAGCCATGTAATATGAAAAACAGAGGCATTTATGGCTGGATTTTTTTTGGACAGCCCTTGTACATTTCTAAGAACTTGTCTTTTTCTTCTAGTTATTGAATTTGGTGGGAGAGTGTCTTTCACAATATTCTTTTATGATCCTTTGTATTTCTATGGTATCCACCATAACTTCACTTCTTTCATTTCTGATTTTGTGTCTTTATTTTATCCTTAGTCTAGCAAGAGGTTTGTCAATTCTATTAATCTTTTTTAAAAAACCAGCCCTTAGTTGCATTAACTTTTTTCTATTGTCATTTTCTTCTCTATTTCATTTGATTCTGCTCTAATTTTTATTATTTCCTTCCTTCTGCTTACTTTGGGTTTCATGTGTTCTTTTTTTTCTAGTTAAGTTCTTTATTTGGGATTTTTCTTGTTTCTTGAGATAGGCTTGTAATGATATAAACTTCCCTGTTTAATAATTTCAGTATGATGCATTTTCATTCTTTAGATCTCTCCTTTTATTTCTTCTTTGATTCAGTCGTTCTTTAGTAGCATGTTGTTTAATCTTCATATATTTGTGGGTTTTCCCACTTCCTTTTGCAGTTGATCTCCAATTTCAAAGCATTGTAATCAGAGAAGATGCTTGGTATGATTTCAATCTTATGAAGTTTGTTGAGGCTACTTTTATGTCCCAGCATATGGGCTATCCTTGAGAATGTTCCATGTGCTCTAGAAAAAAAATGTATAATGGTGTTCTGCGATGAAAGGCCCTATAAATGTCAAATATGTTCATTTGGTCCAAGTCATGTAAAGCTGTTATTTCCTTACTGATTTTCTGTTTAGATGATCTATCCCTACTTGGCAATGGTGTATTTAGGTCCCATATTATAATTGTGTTTTTGTCAGTTTCTTCCTTTAGTTCTGTTAGTAATTGTTTTATATATTTTGGTGTTCCCTGATTGGGGGCATATACAAGGATGGGCTGATAAATTCTGCCTCCACTTAAATAGAAAATGAATGGGAAAAGATATTTTAATGAAATAAAAACAGAAATATGCCTACATCATTTCTTTTCAAAGCTGGATAATTATTTTTCTACAAAATTACCACATACTTCAATATACTTCCACCAATGCTGCACTAGTCTTTGAAATCCGACTTTAAAAAACAAAATCAGTGTTTTGTTTTTTAAACCATTTCCCCACTGCAGACTTTACCTCTTCATCACGGATAAACCAACGTACCCAGCATCTTACTGTGCTCACATCAACACACTAATCACCATAAACGGCTTGCATCCATCTGTGAATTTCAATTGGAGGAACTTCATCTGCTGTTAAGAATTACAGCAGGATGTTTCAAATGAACATCAGAACATCCTTCTATTTCAATGTGCACTGAAAAATGTAAGCATGTGTGTGTGCAAGGTCAAGAATGATGGAAGGGAAAGAGTATATGACTGTACAAAACTAGTTACATCTTGAAATGTTTTACGTAACAAAAAAATATTACAGTGGAGGCAAATTTGTCAGCCCACCCTCATATATTGGTAAGTGTATGTCTTCTTGATGTATTGTCTGTCCCCCTTATCTTTATAAAATGACCATCTTTGTGTCTTGTTGCCATTTTTAATTTGAAGTCTATTTCATCAGATATAAGTATGGTTACACCACTTTTCTCTGGATGCCATCTGTTTGGAGTATCATTTTCCACCCTTTCACTTTGAGTCTATTTGTCCTTGCAGCTGAGATGTATCTCTTAAGGCAAGGTTGGGTTTTGTTTTTTTGATCCAACCTGCTACTCTGTGCCTTTTTATTGTTGAGTTCAGTCCATTTACATTTAGGATGATTACTGATATATGAGGATTTTTCTACAGCCATTTTTTCTTTTGATTTCTGGTAGCTCAGTATCTCCATTGTTTCCCTGCCATTGTTTTCCTATTATTTTAGTTTGGTGATTCTCTAGTTTTTTCTCCTGTTTCCTCTTTTTTCATGTTATGTGTCTCTGTTGTGGATTTTTGTGTTTGTGGTTACCATTAAGTTTATGTAAAGTTTCAAATATACAATAATCCTTTTTGTTCTGCATGCATCTTATCTCCATTCTCCTTTGCAAATTCAGACCTTTATCTCCTTCCCTTTTATGTTTTGTGTCGTCACAAATTATCCCTATTTATACTGAGTTCATTTGCATTGTAATAGCTATTGTTTTCTTTTTTATGCTTTTACCTCCTTTAACCTTCATGTTATATTTAAGTACATATAGTACCCTATTCTAAATAAGGGCTACAATTTCCTGCTTCTATTAGTCATCTTACTTATAGCTTTGTATCCTTTTTGTATTAGGTAGAATAACTCCCTTCAAAATTTCCTGTAATGAAGGTCTTATAGAGGAAAATTCCCTTAACTTCTGTATGTCTGGAAAAGTCTCTATTATTCTTTCATACCTAAAAGATAGCTCCACTGAAAATATCATCTTGGCTGATAATTTCTCTCTGTCAATAGTTAGACTATTTGATTCCACTCTCACCTAAGTTGTAGAGTTCCTGCTGAGAAGTCTGATGGTATTCTAATGAGCTTTCCTTTACAGTAGGCATGTCCAAACTGCAGCCCAGGACAGTTTTTAATGTGGCTCACACAAATTTTCAAAACATTATGAGATTTCTTTTAACTCATCAGGTATCATTAGTGTCAGTGCATTTTATGTGTGGCCCAAGACAATTCTTCTTCCAGTGTGGCCCAGGGAAGCCAAAAGGTTGGATACTGCTGCTTTAAAGGTTACTGTGTTCTTTTCCCTGGCTCCCTTGAGAATTCTTTGTGATTATTTTTTTTACAGTTTTAATATAATGTGCCTTGCATAAGGCTTTTCTGGATTGATATAATTCGATGTTGTGCTTGCTTCTTGGCTTTGAGGATCCAGTTCTTCCCATCTGTTTGGGAGATTTTCATCAACAATTTGTTTGAAAAGGCTCTCTGTGCCTTCTCCCTCTCTTCTCCTTCTGGTATGTGCATCATTCTTAAATTGCTCTTTCTGATGGAATCAGATATTTCTCTTAGAGTTCTTTCATTTCTCTTAACTCTCAAGTCTCTCTTTTCTTCCATCTGCACCATTTCCAGATTTCTATCTTTGATATCACTACTTATTTCCTCCATCTGGTCATCTCTACTTCCTAAACTCGTTAGTTCGTTCTTAATCTCTTTTACTGAGTTTTTCAGCTCCAGATTTTCTATTTGGTTCTATTTTAAAGTTTCAATCTATTTAGTAAAATACTCATTTTGTTCAATGATTTATTTCTGAGTTAATTAAACTACCTGAGTTTTCTTGCATCTCCTTGAATTTTTTTCAGAACTGAAATCTTAAATACTCTGTCATTTAAGTCACATATTTCCATGTCTTTATTTTCTGGAGATTTTTGATTTTCTTTCTGAGATATCCTGTTTCCTTGCTTGTTCATAGTATTTGAAGGAATATTTATCTGCATAAGCACATGGGAGTGAATTCTGTAGCAGGTTGATAAGAGGTCTTTCTCGTGTTTTCCAGTAGGTAGTACTGGAGCATTTTATTTTGTCTTGCAGGTATCTGCTGGGTGGTAAAAAAAAATGCCTTGAATTACCTGTGGAGGTGGGTCACTTCAATCTCAGAGAACCATCCCCAGGAGAGAATGTAGTGGGTGACAGATAGGGCTCTGAGATCCTGAAGTCCCAGGGCTGCCATTACAGCCAGATGCAATGCTGTGCTGCCCAAGGTCTCTGCCCCAATCGCTGGGCTTAGCTGCATCGCATGCTGATCTTTCATGCAGAAATGCTCAGAGCCACAGAGAGTGTACCTGAAGCCTGAATCCTCCCCTCTTCCAGACCGGCAAAGAGCTCTGAGGTTTGTCTGTGGCACCCATTGCTGCTATTCTCCCTTCCTTTCTCCCGTGTGCTCCGATTCATCCACCATTAGATATTTCGATATGCAGAACTCTCAGACATGTTTGTGTGTGGTGTAGGAAATGCTTTCTTGAATTACAGCTGTTCAACTTGTTGTAACTTCAAGGGGTAAGATCAAGAGGACCCCTCATGCTGCCATGCTTCTGACATCACATCACTTCTGGGTATTTATCCAGAGAAACCCAAACACTACTTCAAAGGGTCATGTGCAACCATATGTTCATTTCAGCATTGTCTACAGTAGTCAAAGCTATGGAGGCAACCTACAGGTGTCCATCAATGGATGAATGTATAAAGAAGAGGTGGTACATATATACAGTAGAATAATATACCCAGCCATAAAAAAGAATATGATTTCACTTATATGTGGAATCTATAAATAAATAAATAAACAAACGAATGAACGAACAAAACAGAAATAAACACACAGCAAACATTTTGATGATTGCCAGATGGGAGGGGGTTTGCAGGATGAGTGAAAAAAGGAATTAAAATGTACAAATTGAGTTATAAAAACAGTCATGGGGATATAAAATATGAGGTCAAACAATTAATTTTGCAAACTCATCCTAGAAAGAGAGCTATATACCCCATTGCTGAATATCACTGCAGTCACCTTCAAAGTACTCCCGTTGAGAAGCTATACACTAATATCAGCATCTAGTCCTCACTTCAAAGCAATTTTGCAACACTTTTTCTGGAATCGCCATTAGAGCTGTCATTGTACCCAAAATCTGACCATTAAGTTCTCAAACTGGCCACCTATGTTTACACTGGCAGCACTGTTGGCCATTCTGTTATGACACCATACCAAGTTGTTTGTACAGTGCTCCCAACATAAGCACACAGTGGCAAGTTCATGAGCTTAAATGTTAAGATTTTGGGTACGACGACAGCTCTGATGGCCATTCCAGAAAAAGAGTTCCAAAATTGCTTTGAAGTGGGGACGAGGTGCTGGCGTCAGTGTATAGCTTCCCGGGATTACTCTGAAGGTGACCGCAATGATATTTAGCAAGGAGGTATGTAGGACTTTTTCTAGGATGAGTATACAAAATCAATTGTCCAATCTCATACAGCACAGGGAATATAGTCAATAATATTTTAATAACTATGTATAGACCAATGCAATAGATAAAGAGCCCAAAAATAAAGCTTCACATATATGGTCAAATAATTTTTGACATGGGTGCCAAGACCATTCAATGAGGAAAGGACAGCCTTCCCAACAAATGATACTGGGAAAAGTGGGTATCCACATGCAAAAGAATAAACTTGGGCCCTTACCTAACACTAAATGCCAAAGTTCACTCAAAATGGATCAAATAACTAAATGCAAGAGCTAAAACTATAAAACTCTTAGAATAGAGGAAAATCTCCATGACACTGGATTTGGCAATAACTTCTTGGATATGACCCCAAAAGTACTTGCAACAACAGAAAGAACAGACAAATTAAACTTAATGAAAACTGCAAGTTTTATACATCAAACGTTAATATCAATAGAGTAAAAAGGCAACCCACAGATTTGGAGAAAATATTTACAAATCATATTTCTGAAAAGATATTAATAATCACAATATAGAGAGAACTCCTAAACTCAAAAATAAAAAACAATCTGATTCATCAATGGGCAAAAGACTTTAATAGGCATTTCTCCAAAGAAGACATATGAATGGGCAATTAGCACACAAAAAGTTGTTCTACATCACTAATCATTAGGGAAATTCATGTCAAACCATAATGAAATATCACTTCACATCTATTAGAAAGGCTATTATACAAAAAGAGAAAATAACTGTTAACAAGAATGTGGAAAAACTGGGACTCTTGTGCAGTGCTGGTGACAATGTAAAATGGTGCAGCTGCTATGAGAAAACAGTATGGTGGTTCCTCAAAAAATTAATAATAGGATTACCTACCACATCATACAGCAATTCTACTTTGGGGTATATAGCCAAATAATTGAAAGTAGAAGGCATTCCAGTCAAGATGGCAGAGTAGATAAACACTGTACTCATCTCCTCTAATGATCACATCAAAATTACAACTAAACTATGAATTTGTACTTCTTGATTTCTTCCCTTAACCCTCCCCTCCAGTTCTCCTCCCATCTCCCCAACAAATCTAGTACCCATCTAACACCACACAAAGCTAATGCAACTTTATTGACTATACTCCCGTGCTATATTCTATATCCCCATCATTGCCTTGTAACAATCAAACTAAACTTCTCCATCCCTTTCCTGTATTTTACCCATTCTCCCATTTCTTCTCCCATCTTAAAGAAGTCCCTCTAACATTCTTTGTAGTACTGGTTTTGCAGTGATGAACTCCTTTATCTTTTCTTGTATGAGAAGCTCTTTATCTGTCCTTCAATTTTGAATGCTAGCTTGCTGGAAACTTTATTCTTGGTTGTAGATCCTTGTTACAGAACAGTCACAGAGATGTAAAATGCAGCACAGGGCATATAGTCAACAACACTGTAATAACTATGTATGGTGTATCCCAGACTCAACACTGTGCTGTACACCTGAAACCATTATAATATTGTATGTAAAATGTAATTTTAAAAAAATTTTTTTAATGTAAAAGAAATTACAACTGAACTACCGAACCATCATTGAGAATCAATTACCTAAAGTCTGGCTGAACAGAGTCCTATAACCAAGGACATACAGAAGAGGCCACATCAAACCTGGTAGGAGGGGCAAAGACGAGGAACAGGCTAATCCCACACCCATGTGTGCCAAATAAAATTCAGGAGGGATTAATCAGCAGTGTAGGTCCCCTCTGAGGAGCAAGGAGTCCCAGCCCCACTCCAGATTTCCCAGTCCAAGGTTCCAAAACTTCTGGCTGTGAAAACTAATGGAGATTATGGCTGAGGGAGACAAAGGTGGCTGAAGACCCAGGCAGTCCTCTTAAGGAGCCCATGAACAAACTTAGCCATGAAATCACTCACTCTGAGCTTCAGCACTGGAGCAGCAAGCAGCTCAAAAGGCACCAGGGACATACAGTGAGAAACTGTATTGTCTGGCTTTGGGGCAAGGGCCAGAGAGGTACCTCTGTCCAGACAGGTGGCATTTTGTCCCTTAGTTGAGCCTTCCCCTCAGCCAGCACATAGACATGGGAGGCCACCATGTCTGAGTCTTCATCAACCTGGCTAACAATGGTTATCCCACCCTGGTGCCTCTCAGACCCCATCCATCCAACTTGAGGGCCCAACCAAGCCGCTTCCAATGGCTTTTCCATACAAATGGCCTCTCTTGGTTTATGCCATGGACATTTCCTAAAACCTCTCAAACCTCTGTAAGCCCCAAGCAAACATCTTCTGAACTTGGCATGTCCTGTACTTACTTATTGCTAAGCATCCTTAAGTCCAGCATTAGCAGTAGCCAGCCTTGGTTCACAGCTCAGCCTCTCCCAGGTACTTCCACACTCAGCACAAGTGGCAACCCTCTGCAGATCACTTTGCAGCTCATATCAAGTGGTCCTAGGCAGGGCACAGGCAGTGGCTGACCTTGGCCGGCACCACAGCCTCTCCCAAGAGGCCCCAGAACCAACATAACCAGTGGCCAGCTTCAGACCACACCAGGGCACCACGCAACAACCTCCACAACACACCAAAGGGCAGACTTGGAAGACATCAGAGCCCCACTGAACCAAATTATGCTCCATGGTGGCATCTATTTTAAATGTAAACAGATTAAATGATATAATCAAAAGACATAAGGGTATCATGCTGAGTGGAGAACATTAGACAGAGAAAGACAAATATCATGTGGAATCTAGAGAACAGGATAAACAAATCTAACAGAAACAAGCTCAAAGATATAGGGAGCATTTTGATAGTCACTAGATTAAGGGGGAGGTGCAGGGAGGAGAGGTGAAGTGAGGGAATTAAGAGATACAAACTGGTAGTTACAAAACAGTCATGGGGCTATAGAATACAGCATGAGAAATATAGGCAGTAGTACATAATACGTATGTATGGTGTTAGATGGGTACTGGATTTATTGGGGTGATCCCTTCCTAAATTACCACTGTGTTATACACCTGAAGCTAATATAATATAATATTGTATGGCAATTATAATTAAAAAATTTTAAAAACATGTTTAAAAAACTGAAAATAGAAACATAGATACTTGTACACCAACATTCATAAGTGTTATTCAAAATAGTCAAGAAGTTGAAACAACCCAAGTATCCACAGACATTTAAACCAAACTACAGAAATGCAAAAAAGGGATCAGGACTTCAATTAGAAAAGTATTTCCAGACTACTGTTCTGGATCTGATACCTCACATAAAGCATCACAAATTAAAATAGCAACTGACTGACCTACACTTGCAGTTGAAGATGTTTTTCAAACAATAAACCAAAACACAATGTCAAACACTGACAGAGTTTATAAAATAAATTTTTTAATTTCTATACTAAAGAAGATACTACAAATAAAGTAAAATTACAAATAGGAAACTTGAAAAAATTTTGCAATACATATAACAGAGAGTTAATACCTTAAATAAGAATTCTTACAAATCAATAAGAAACAGGTGGAACATTCGAATACATATGAAAACATAAGAAAAAATCCATCTTCACTCAAAATAAAAAATTAACTGAAATGAAAACAATCATATTTATTTTTCCCAATAGGCTGTTAAGAAATTTTTCATAATACCTAATTCTGTTAAATTATAGGCGAATGGCACTATGAAGACTTATAAGGATAAATATATAAAGACATATTGATAATCCACTTACTATAGCATTGGTATATGGACAAAAAATTACAAATACCCTAAATGTCCACTCATAAGGAAGTATGTATATGTTTAAAAAAAAAAAAAAAAGAAAGATAAAATAGATCTAAATTGATGTGGAAAGCAAATTAAAAGAGAAAAGCTGATTTTCTCATTACTCCTCCAGCATACCTAGGTATTATTATCTTATTTTATAGATGAGGTAAACTGAGGCGTAGAGAAAGAAGTTAAGCAAATTGCCAGACCAGCAATACAAGTATGGCATTTTTCACAGTGCAATATCATAGCAAAAATAATAAAAAATACTAGTTAAAAGTTGTTACAGGATGATAAAGAATAAATTTTCATCCAGAAAAAACAAATATGCTACTTCAGGAAGACCATATTAATTTATATTTCCTACTCATTATTGGTATTTTCTATTATTCCAGTACTTTTGGCATAAAACACAAGATTTTTTTCCTACATAATTCTATTAGGTTACCTGTTATAGTCAGTAACAACAGTCCCAAACACTAAAGACAGGCTGAGGCTAAAGTAAGATTTTTAGCCTTCATGTATTTTTTCCATAGGTATCATCAAAGGGGTTATGTGCCAGGTTTTTAGAGGAAACCTCAATTTTCACTGTTATAGCTCCCATTCTTCCACTCACTAATATTTAGTTGCTACTTGATATTAAATCTTCATAACAAGAGTTGGTATGTTTACCACATTCTCTATAATTACAGAATAATAATAATGTCAGAACATCATGTCTCCTGAAAAAAATCTATATAATTTTTATTTACTATTCCTGATTTTGAAAAAGGCAGGCTGGGAGGAGGTTGGTTACAAGAGCCCCATCCTTGAGCCTACCCTTTGCTAATAGTATACTTCAGTGCTAATGGGGCACATCAACTGAAGTGATGGTATGGCCATATTTGCAATTTATTTCCATAGGGTACTCTGGGTTCCTCACAAAATGAACTCATTTTAATACAGGAAAGAACTAAAGCTTGGTTTAAGGGGTGTAGTACTTGGTTTAAGGGGTGAAGCATTACCAAATGGTAATACTAGTATGGCTGATGGATTTTATATAGGTTATCTCCTTAAATCTGCACAATAATCCTATAAGGTGTGTATTATTATCCCTGTTTTAAAGATAGAATATAAGTAACTTGCCCAAGGTAAGTCAGTGTGTTAGGAGTACTGGTAAGATCTGAATCCAGATGTCTGTCTCCAAAGTCTATTCCAAATGCAAACGCAAAAATAATAAAAAAAAAAAAAAATTACCAACAACAGAATGAATTTTGAGAGCTCATATCAAATACCACCTGGAAATCGCATAATGTGAACCTCAAGAAGGAATGTATCTGCCAAGGACTCCTCCTGGTTAAATGAAAACAAATTCATAACCGAGTAGCCACTGCCAATAGAAGCCTCTCACACACACTGCATTTCAGGATAAAGCTACAGAGTGAAACTTCAGCTTACTGCATTGTGTTCCTGCGATCTATCAACCCTTACAAAGGACTACCTGGTATCATCTTGAGTACAATGCACTGAGACCTGTCCCATCCAACTAAAACTGTGCAGCTATATCCTCATTTGCATCTATACTCACCACTTCAGAGTTGTTCCAAATAACCAACCAGTATGCATAATTCCAATCAATCAGGACCATGCTATTTCAGAATTGTGATATTTGGATTCCTCACTTGCATATATATAGACTAATCAGGAATCAGAGTGAGAACTTTGTCTTATAAAAGATGGTTCCCCCTTTGTCTCCAAGAAATGCACTTTTGTTTCCACTGGTAGTTGTATTTTTCCAGTTTGCAAATTGTTCGCTTGAATAGTTTCTCCTCTTTCCACACCACAGATTGGGGTCTCCTACCAACATTAGCTCGGTGTCAGCAAACTTTTGTTGATGGTAACTATTAAAAAGAACTTTGGGAGAGCTAGAGTTCTTATTGGATAGATTTTAGGAACTGCCAGAAATTTTAGACCTATTATTATTAAACCTTAGCTCCAAATTGATATAATGCCTGAAAAGTACAGATTTAACATGATAGTTTCATAGATTCCTCACAATTAGTGCTATTTTTCATAAAAGCATTAATATGCACTGATGTCATTTGAATTCCACAGTAACAGTAATTCCATAAGTGACCACTTAGGATGTATTATTACTATGGAATTCCTTTTTTCCTTTCTTTTTTTTTTTTTGAATTCAAATTAAGTCTTACATAAACCTGCAGTAATAACATTTTTATTTATATATTTTATGTACACAAAGAATTCTCATGTAAGAGTTAAGTACTGGATATAAGTGCAAATAAGACATGATGTCTCTTTTTGAGGAGCTCAAGGTCTAGTACAGGGGGCAGAAATAAACACCTATAGTACAAAATGATAATTACATTCCAAATATCTTTAGAAATCAAATTTATTAGTAACTGGATGTCACTGAAACTCTCATTTTTTTCCAGCAAATTTAGAAAGAGAACTAATAAAGTATAAAGTTAAAATTGTCATTGATAATTCACTAAGTAGAACCCAGGTAAAAACATAATATTTTCCTAAAGGGGACAAATCTATAAAATTTTTAAGTTCATGAGAAATAAAGTTTATAAAAAAATATTAGAAATATAAATTTGTTATAGATGTTTATAGAGGCAACTATAAATATACTTTATTGTAAATAGGCTCACAATAAAAATGCAAACCAGAAGTTACCTTTGGATGTTCAGGGAGAGGAAAAAAAAAAAACAAGACTGGATCAATAATTTTTCACTCAGATCAAAAAAGTATTTATTGCACTGGCAGAAAGCAGAAAATTAAAAAGAGAAGTTTATGATAAAATAAAGTTAAAAGATCTATTAGTATTTAGTAACTGACATTCCCTAAGTTCCCCCCACAATTTCTTTCTTTCTTCAGTCCTCTCATGAGCCTTTTCTAGAACTGAAAACTTCAAATTTCCATTTCTCTTATAATGTCATAATAAGCCACATTTATTAATGGAATTTAGCTGTCTCACACCATTTTTGTAAGACATATATTCAGCATTCATTCAGCAAATATTTACTGGGCACTAAGCGTCAGGTACAGTTCTAGAATCTGATATAAAAACAGTAAATAAGGCAAGATAGATGGAGGGATGGAGGAATGGACAAACAGATGGCTGACCAGCCAAATGGATGAATAAGAGAGGAGGAGGAGGAATAAACAAATATTAGGAGAATGGATTTCAATTATAGCATGCAAACAAAATGAAATACTGAAATAGGTAACTAAATTTTCATTGAGAGTCTGCAACCACTTTCCCAAAACACAAGTAAAGTGACCGGTACTTTCTGAAACTGATTATTAGCTATGGAATGTTGGTTCCAACATCCATTCCAGCCACCAGGAAACAAAAGTCATACTAGCCATCAGAGCACATTTGCCTCACATTTATCAACAACATCTCTGTGGGGGAAGAATAGAGGAGGGCTCATGAAAATAAGTATAGTATTTATTTTGAGTGAAGTTATCACTAAACATACCTTTCAGATAAAAAGGAGCTCTTGTGAGGGTTTAGATTTTGACAAGATTCTAGGCTGCCATCAGATGATGAAGAAAGCTGCTCTGATTCCAAGTTGTCTGTATCACCCAAACTGGCCTCAGTTACAGGAGAGATCTTTATGTATTTTCTTCCTAACTCCGTTCCCAGGACATTCGTCAATATAACTCTGGGTATCCTGTCACATAAAATAACAAACACTGTACTGTACTGAAGTTTGCCGTAAAAAAACACATACTAGGAAGGTGAATCTTCAAACATTTTAATTTTAGCACAAGTAAGCTATAAGAATTATACCATTCTAGAAATCAACCTGTAAATACTCAAATTTTTGAATGAACGCTCTTCTTTTGTTTCTAGAAGTACTTGTGTCTTGTAAACTGGCATAGATTAGCCTGCCACTACAATAACTTTAACCATAAGAATGGATGCTACTAGGATTCTAAAAATTTTAAACAATTTTTCTCAAAAAATGCTTTTTCTTTTCCAGTCATTATTAAAAACACAGATTACTACAAACCAATTCAAGAAATCTTTATTCTTATCATTCAATACAAAGGCCCACGATAAGTAACTATATGCTAGTGATTGCAAAATGACAAAGGCTAAATGCAACAAGAAAGACGTCATTCAGATTTCAACCATGGTAATGACAGATTCCATAACTGAAACAGCATATATACTGATGGTAATATATGTGCTTTATATAATAGCATTAGGGAAAGAGTCAATAAATTAAATCTTTAGAAAATTAAAGTATATTTTTGAAACTCCAAACTTTTTAAATTGATGAGGTCCATTCATATCAAATGTACTATGTAAGCCTAGTGTCTTTTTAAATAGAAGAGGATAGTACAATCTTTCCTTGATTAGCCAGTTGTTATTTTGAACTGATATACTTTGCCACACTACAATGATGCCCTCAAGGCTGCTATTTGACCTTGAACTAACTGGCCCAAGCCAAATTACTGTAATATTTTTTTAGTTTTACTATAGCATTTTTTAAGTTTTCATATTGCTGTTATCAATGTGTCATTAGCAGCACTTTACCAACCCTTTGTGAGAGACGACAGATAACACTTAGAAAGGCCAAAGTACTTTTGTTTAAGTGAAAAATGTGAACCTCGCTATTCTTCATTATACTGGCTATAGTACTTAGAGAGGTACTCTTTATTTTTATTACACAGAGGCATTACGTTCTTTTCACTATGTTCTACACAGCATAGAGTTTCAGATCTTAGGAGAACTTTAAAATAATTTAGTTTTCTCTTTATTTGAAACATGAAGAACTCAAAGCTCAGAAAAGTTCTTGCCCAAGTATAAGTAACTCTTCCTAGTAAAAGAACCTGGCCCTATTAATTATCTTTGGGTTTTTTTATTTTAATCCATTACACTGTATCCTCAGTACTAACTTGCCAAAGGATCCAGATAACTAGGCTTTTCTATTGATACATCAGGAAATCTTTGAAAATAACCACTTCCAGCACAACTACCACAAAAAAGTATTGTAATAATTAAGTAATATATATGATCTAAAAACAAAGATTAATAATAAGTACAACTCCCTGGACTCAGAATTTAAATGAAGAAGAAGGAAAAAATACCTGTCATCTAATACAAACACAATAGTGAGGAGAGGGAAGCAGAGATATTTTTCTACCTCCTCATCTAATTTAAATCTCTAAGGATCCTATTTATTTTTGTCTGCTTTTGTATATCTGATGTCTAACAAAACTCTCCTTAAAATCCTGCATTTTGGAGTTCCCTGGTGGTGTAGTGGCTAAGGCTTCAGCACTGTAAACGCTGCGGCCTGGGTTCGTTTCCCAGCCAGGGAACTACTCACATTAAAAAAAAAAAAATCCTGAATTTGAAGTGGGAATGGGGATAATACAGAAATAGTAAGGAGTCTCAAGATTTTTTATCTAATTTCACACTAGAAATTGCTATGAAATGAATAATTAAAGAAAACTCAATTGTGGTTCTCAATACTTCAGAATGCATAGAATAATGTTAGCAGAGAAAATTTTATTCAAGTTACAACTGTTTTTTATACATACAAATTTTATAGAGTAAATAAAATTTTACTTACCTTTAAGAGATGACTCTGATATACTAAATCAATAACTCGTTTTACGAACTGATGATACACTCTTTTTATAGTCCCTTATCATTACTAAATTCTAAAATATGTCCCGTAATAAAAATAATCTAGAAACTGTAATAGTTAAGTAAAGAGAAAATGTAAGGCCTATAAAAAGACACATCCAAGAAAAGGCAGTGATCATTCAGTATCTCTGTTTAAATGCCTCACTATAATATGGTTAAATTTGTTTTAAAACATGAAGTCCCAAGAAAAACGTCTCTCTAAATAGGAGAGATATTGTCCAGAGAAGATTAGTCCTATACAAAATGTTGAAGAGAATCATCAACCAAGAAAATAAAGAAACTACAAATATTAGCAAGGCAAGGGAAAGTTTTTAAAGATTAGAATTCTCTTCTGAATAATAAATGATAATTGTATTCTTCTATGGTTTGTTTTGCTGCTAGATTTTGAAGAAAGAAAAAGCAAAGAAGAGATATAAAAAAAGAATTTTGGAGGATAAGTGAGACCTTTTTTAAGTTAAACAAATAGCAATTAGGCTAGTGCAAACGTAACTGCGGTTTCAGACCATGAATTTTAAATTATTATAACTAGGGTCAAACACATCTTTATTAATCAAACTAGGAACCATTACAATCAACACATTTTTATCAATAAGAAATAAGTTTTATTCCTGTAGCATAAAAATTTGTGCTTCAGCCTTCAACGACCTCTTGGAAAGCATTTTCTGCATCCTGCTGGTTGCGGAAGCATTTTCCCAGCAAAAAAGTTGTCGAGATGCTTGAAAAAGTGTTAGTCAATTGGCAAGAGGTCAGGTGAATACGGTGGATGAAGCCCAATTTGTTCAACTTTTGAAGCATTGGTTGTGCGACTTGCAGTCAGGAATAGTCATAGAGAAGAACTGGGCCCTTTCTGTTGACCGATGCCAGCTGCAGGCATTGCAGTTTTCGGTGCATCTCATCAATTTGCTGAGAATGTAACCATTTCGCCAAGATTCAGAAAACTGTAGTGCATCAGACTGGCAGCAGACCACCAAACAGTGACCATGACCTTTTTTTGGTACAAGTTTGACTTTGGGAAGTACTTTGGAGCTTCTCAGTCCAACCACTGAGCTGGTCACTGCCAGTTG
Organism: Lyroderma lyra; assembly: GCA_004026885.1. NCBI lineage: Eukaryota > Metazoa > Chordata > Mammalia > Chiroptera > Megadermatidae > Lyroderma > Lyroderma lyra. The sequence goes on along the minus strand of PVJL010001393.1, from coordinate 182,307 downwards.
TATAAAATCCACTTTTTTGTCAAACGTCACAATCCAACTGAGACATAGTTTGTTGTTGTTGCATAGAATAAAAGAAGACGACACTTCAAAATGGCCACTATTTTGTTTTCTGATTAGCTCATGAGGCATCCACTTACTGAGTTTTTCCACCTTCCGATTTGCTTCAAACACTGAACAGAATGGTCGATGTTGAATTTTTCAGCAGCTTCTCGTGTAGTTGTAAGAGGATCAACTTCAATGAATGGTCTCAATTGCTCATTGTGAACTTCCTAATGCCAGCCACTACACTCCTCATCTTCAAGGTTCTCGTCTCCTTTGCAAAACTTCTTAAACCATCACTGTACTATACATTCATTTAGCAGCTCCTGAGCCAAAAGCATTGCTGGTGTTGTGAGTTGCCTCCACTGCTTGATGACCCATTTTGAACTTGAGTAAGAAAACTGCTTGAATTTGCTTTTTGTCTAATATCCTTTCCACAGTCTAAAATAAATATAAAATAAACAGCAAGCAATAAGTCATTAGCAAAATAACATGAAGTGAGAAATGCACATTAAAATGATGTGTAACATAACCACATTTATTTAAGAATGTATTCCAGCTTCAAACAGCAAATTTCAGCAATGCAAAAACCGCAATTACATTTGCACCAACCTAATAAAAGTCTCTCCTAGAAAAGAAAATTTTCAAGGTTCACCCAAAACCATTTGAAAGATTATATACCAAGCTGCAATAGAATCCACATCTTTTTGTTGTTGTTGTTGTTTTGTTTTTTTGTATGTAGGTAGTTCCCTGGCCGGGAATCGAACCCAGGCCGAAGCGTTGATAGCACCAGCGCCGAAGCCTTAAGCCACTACACCACCAGGGAACTCCCAGAATCCACATCTTTAAAGCACAAAAACCCTAGAGGGCCTGTGAAGCTATCGGAAGGTTTATGGTATTATCTCAGCATATCTACCATGGTATACCTTCCAATTACTAAGTTCTCAATTACTATGTAAACAAATGCCAAAAGAAAAAAATTTAAGAATAAGTAGAATATATTTAAATGTTAATGACTTAGATATCATATAAAATACATAATAAAATACAATTCCTACTTTACTTTTGGGAAAAATTTTAAATTCATTAGAATTAAAAGCAGTATCACACAGGAGTTAAGAGCAAAGGCTCTAGAGTCAGACAAAAAAGGGATCAGGTTCTGATTTCAATACCTAGTAACTGTATATAATCTTAGGCAAATTACTTACCTTAGTTTATGCCTCTTAGCATTGATCTCATCTCTAAAATGGGGAAAATAATATCTACCCTACAAAGTTATTAAGATATAAAGGAGTTAGCACAAGTCTTGGAACACAGTAAGTATACAATAAATGGAAACTCACTTTAATTTTCCTATTATTGAAGTCTTGTTCAAATTTATAAATTACTCTTTTACAAACAGTGCTTAATTGTCATAATTTATCATATTATGCAATCCTGATGAAAATATCTTATTAGAAAAATACCTAATTAAATAGTTAGTAATGCCTGTAAGTACACCAAACTCTTCATAAAACAGAGCTGAAGCCCAACCACCTTTCATCAACCATTGACAACTTATCCAATTTGAGTAACCTGAGGAAAGAGACCTCTATGTGACAGTCTTATAAAATACAAATCTATAAAGTAATGATAAAGTTCATAATACCAAAGCTGTTTTTTGGTGTAAAATTATATAAATGAGCACTGCCATGAAAATTCCAGGGATAGCCCTCATTTCAAGAGATTCTGAATTTTTAATAGAAATATGTAAAGGTGTATATTTCATCTCATACTATTTTTATATAGAAGCAAGCACTGAAAACTGTCATTTCACACAATCCACCCAATTTTTTTTCCTAAGTATAAAAACAGTATGAGTAAACTAAAACAGAATTTAACTTTATTTAATAATATATCAAAAGCACACTTAAAAATACAATATGCTAAAACAAAGCAGAAACAGATTTTATAATGTGGTAGATGAAGCAGAAAGTGTACTGGCCTGTGAAGTAATGCCATTTATTCACTGTGTCTCTGCACGGTTATTCTCTCTTAAGAGCTATTAATATAAATGTCATGTCAACAGCAAATTTTTAAAGAAATAAAACCTTCATTGAAAGACAACCTAGTTACATCTGGTAATAAAGCTATAATATAAAAACAATAAAACTGTAATACTAATTTAGTTTTCATTTTCACTATAATTTACATGAATCCCTTTCTAAATATACTACATGATGTTTTAATAAGGTTTTCATAAATCCATTCTTATCCCAGAGGATATAATTCAAAATATTCTTTCTAAATCAGTATCTTAAGCTAGAGAAACAAATTAATTTTTAAATAACTCTCTTAAAGATATTTACAAATTTTCTAAATTGGTTATTTTACTAAGCCAAATTTTATGTTAATAAATTATTACTCATGTAAAATATTACTGGCTTAAAGAAAACTAAGGTGATAGAAATACTGTAGTACCCAAAAAGTCTTACCATCACAGTATCTGGATATGTGCTTTTTAAAAATTTTAAACATATGTAAAGTTAAGAAAAAGATGAATAAATATAATTACACTAGTTAGAGAAATTTCAAGAACCAGGAGCTACCTTTTTTTCAATGAAATATGGGTACATTGTCTCCATATTTCTCTAAAAATCTCTGGTGCCAATTAATGAAAACAGGAGAAAGACGGTTTATCTTCTCAAGAGTCTTGTATTTGTGTCCCACCAGGCTCTCTCTTACCTATTGACCAAGTTCATAAAGTGTCTAGAAATTTTCTTCCAAGAAAATAGATATAAAACCACATATAGAGATAAAAATCTACACTAAAATATGGTTTACTTATTTTACAAAATGTTATGTGCATTCCACATACTACTAGTTTGATACTTCTAAAAGTCTTGAGCCTTTTCTGCATTATTTAACAAGACTGATTTGGATCATGTATTTCTTCTAATCTTATCCAGTAATTAAGAGGCTAAACTGTCCTTACATAAAAGACAACATACTTAAATTATTACCTGTAGATGGTGGAATGCAAATAAAATTTCTAACAAAATGCCATTCCTGGGATTGATTGATTAATTTTGGTTTACTTAATAGTTAAACTTTAAGATAAAATTTAAAACCAAAAATAATTTTCTCCCTCTCATCTCTCTGAAGTGATGAAATCCTACCTAAGTAAAATAAAAATAAGACAAAAAGCATCATGTCATAGTTAAGCAAAAATTAAACAATGCATAAGTCTCCTATTCCATATAGCAAGTACCAGACAGAAAACATCTATCCAATGCCATATCCTAGACAGTTCTCCAATTTACTTACTTGAAACTTGCAATATGCCTTCTCCTGTTTTTTTATTCACCAAAATTATAGAGCAAATAATCAGTTCTAATGGAAGAAACTACATTCCCCATTCAAAAAGACTGCAGATACCACTCTGCTAAGAAGCAATCTCTTCCTTGTATTTAGCAAACATTTATTGAGCATTTAGTATGTGCCTAGTACTGTGCTAGGTACTACTAGCAGAGGAAAAATAATAAAATGTAGTCCCTGCCCTCATGAAGCTGTCAGGGAGGTAAAGAAACCAACAGCTGCAATATAATATAAAGAGTTGTTATATGATATATTAACAGGTTGCTTAGCAAGACAAAGAAAGAGATCAAATGCAGATATGGGGGGTGGGGGAGTGGAATCAAGGAAGGCTCCCCAAAAGATGGCATATGAGATCAATGTTAAAGACCAATAGAAGTCAGTAAAAGCAAAAAGGAGGACTGTCTACAAGATAAGAGAACAAACAGCATGAGCTCAGAGGTATAAAATGGTATTATACATTCAGTGAGCTACCAATAAATAGTTCCCAAAGTCTAAAATATGGTACGAATGTGGAGGAGTGGACAGATACAAGGCTAGACACAGGCAAAGGTGAAATCATTAAGGACCCTGTATGCCAAGTTAAGGAGTTTAAACTTTATACTGAAGGTTATGTGGAGTCACAGAAAGATGACAAACAAACTAGAGAGTTAAACTAGAGAGTGACAAATAATATCTGACTTTTAAAATGAATATTTTGGCAACAATATTTTGGCAACAAATAACCAAGAAGGAAAAGACCATGCACAAGAAGCCAAATTCAGTTAATATCGTGATAATAAAGGTACAAAATTTTTAGAGCTTTAACTGAGGCAGTGGCAATAAAGATGGAGAAGAGATCATTTTTAAACTTAGGAGGTAAAAATAACTAGAAATGATTAATGACTGGATATGAACAGTAAGGAAAAAAGAGGAGTCAGGACAATTCCCAAGTTCTAATTTGGAAAACTGAGTGTAAAGAGAAGTCATATAATCAACAGGGAGGAGATACAGATACAGGAACAAGACTGAAAACAAAGATGACGCATTCACTTTGAACAAGTTAAACTTAAGCCACCTGGAGCTGAGGAAAAAGGTCTGGACTAGCTGGTAGTTGACCCCAGGAAGTGAATAAAAATAAACAAATAAAAATTTTTTTAAAATTTTTAAAAGGCACACACAGTAAAAACCAAATTAGAATCTTATTGGGACTCTTCGAATTATATTTAATATCATGAACACATAATCTAGCTACTAACAATTTCCATTGAAAAAAACTATTCTTCTACAAGGATGGAATATAACACTGTTCTAGTTGAGAAAAAAGGACAGACAAGAAATGAGGGGACTGATGAGCTTGTCATTTGGAAGAGAGCTGAAGCTTCCTTTCAAAACAGTCAAAGAGATTAGAAGGGCCATTCCTTTAACTAGCCCCTTTATTTAGAACTGTCAGCACAGTAAGGGAATAATTCACCCATACTAAAAAGGAAAAATGCTAGCATTCAGAAGAATGAGAGCAAACTGCTTCATAAATTACTGAAGCTACGTTCTCTGACTCTAAAATTTAGGGTGCTTTACAAAGTTCACTTTACATTAGGTATGATCTCATAAGGAAATTCTCATTACTTAGCTTTTCATGTTTTCACCTGTTTTAAAAGAAGTATCCTTTTTAAAATTAATGTATAATACTGTGTTCAGATGTTGTGAAAGTTTTACTTTTATTTTTAAAATAACTGTACTGAAAGTTAGTGGTTTTTACTGAATCTTGGTTTAAAGCACTTAGACACTGTCCTTCAGATTACATGCCATATAACCAAAGCACTATCTAGCCAATGACAGGTTATTCTAAATAAAAGCAAAGTACCTCCCCAAAACAAACTATTCACTTAAGTTTAAAACTGTAAATGGAAGTACATTTAAAATATTATGTTAACAAATCACAAATTCTCAGAGCTAATTCCTAGTTTTCAGCCCCCAACTCCTCCACACACAATTCTTTTAAAAAATACAAATCTTATCTTGTTAGTTTTCAAAATTAAGCTGAATGTTTATATTAAAACTCTGGTAGTAATATTTCAATTTCATCTCCTCTTTTAAAAATAAAGCTCAAAAAAGTTGAAAGTGGTAAGGACCTAGACTAAATAATATCTAAAAGGTATGTTAAAGATGTAGAAAACAAAAAATGTTATGTTAACGTACCTTTTAAATGTTATTTACTCTAGTTCATTACCTATCTATATACATCTCTTCATTTTATATCACAAATGAATCTCTAAAAATGTGTATATGTAAATCAAATTATTAAGTAAATTAAATGTACTGACACTTGTTCTTAAAAATAATTCTGGCAATATATTTAATGGCGTACATAACTATCATTAAGTTTATAAATTAAGATTATTAGGTTTAAGATTTACTTTCATTGAGTCATACCTGCATATGCAGATTTTCTTAAAGATCATTTCCAACAATCTTATTTTTAAGACTATTGGACTTATATTATTTCAAAATGTGGTAAGTTGAACAAAATCAACACTGAACAACATACCTTTCAGATAAATTAAGGCTTTGGTGAAGAAGTTCTAATTTTTGACATTTCTCTAGGCTGTCAACAGATGTCGAAGGCAATGAGTCTGATTGCACCTTGTTGGCATCACATAAATTAGCATCGTTTCTAGGTGGGGTCTTTCTGAATTTTCGTCCTAAATCCGTCCATAGGACATTCGTCAACATAACTTTGAGTTGCCTGTTACACACATAAATAATTAGTACATACAGTACTAAACATTGTATAACACATGAAGTCATCACAAACTATAAGAAATGAAAACTTCCAGGAATTCTAAATTTCAGTTCTTCAAACAGCTAACTAGAATAGTAAATGTAAGTAAAAAATTTGTCTAACTATTCTTGAATATACATTAAAAAGTAAAGTCTATTTCATTTAAATTGGGATTTTCTTCAGAATTCTATCTAGTATACTGCAGCTGTGGTCACAAACACATACAGCTGCTGGATTCTTGGTAACCTAGTCACACCATTAGTGGAACAATAATACACAACCTGTACATATCTTCAGAGAGGCAACCACTTTCTGCACTAAAAATGTGTCTTTCTTTTAGCATATTTTGATTTGGAAAATAATGTTAAAACTAGCAGTGCAACAGGTACATTATCTATAGTCTTAAATCTATACAGTCTTAAGATTTAGAGTTAATTTTACCTTATTTCTAAAAATACATCAATTTAAAACATTTACTTTTATTGTACCTGTATCAATTTCAAAAGTAAAACTGATAAATGCAAGCAGTTCCAGCATTTTGCCTCATTACATTTTGCCCATTACTCATTCAATACATCTTTGTGCTGACAATATTTTAAGAATTGTGTTCAGTTCTGCAACCATGGAAAATAGATTTTTGCAGCAGTATAAGCAGTTACCAAGCAGACTTGAAACAATGTCAAATGAGAAATGGCTGAAAGAATTGGAAATGTTTAATCATAAGAGTATGTATTCTACTCCCTGGTGCCAGTTTTTGGCACAATTTGTTTGTATGTTCGTTTAACAAACATAAGAATATTAAAAAACAGAAAGCAAAGTACTCATGTATTTTAAAAATAAAACATGTCCAAGAAATCACTGGTTCACAGCAGCCACTTGGAGCTGTATCTTCAGACCATTTGGAAGGAGTGGGTACAAGTCATCAGGGGAATCTCTATAGAATGCACTGAAACTCTAAACATTTAGAGTTTAAAAAATATTAATCTATAAGTTTTAAAATCATCATTAAGGAACAAAGAGATGAGTGACATTTCTCTGAATAAATAAGAATAATTCATTCTTCTTTCAACAAATAGTTACTGAATACTTGCTAGTTGTTACCACAACAAATCTACTAGTAGAATCTGGAGATTCAGCAATGGACAAAATGGTTACAGTTCCTGCCCTCGTGGAGCTTACACTCCAGAGAAGAATTATCAATTCGTTATTTAATTAGAATTGTGATGAGTGATAGGAAGGAAAAGTACCGATGGTTGCACTTCTTCTGAGCCAGGTCAGGGAATATTTTACTGAGTATGTAACACTAAAGCTGAAACTTCAAATAGGCAATATCCAAAGGAAACAAGTGGAAAATGGAGAGTTGCCCCAAAAAGGGACAAAACGCAAATGGCTCATATATAAGTTAAGCTTGGTCAAGGAAATTAAAGAACTTACCTGATTCAAGTACTTAAGAGTGAAGAAGAAATTTGTATAAGACAAGAATGGACAGAGTTAGGCAGGACCTTGTGCACTATACTTAGAACTTAAGAATTTATGTCAGCAACAGTAGAAATCTGCTCGTTTTAACAAGAGAATGATGAGATCAGAGCTGCATTTTTAAAAGATCACTTTGATCTTTTATGAAGAATGAACTAGAAGCACTAAGGTTAAAGAGTAATAAAAATGAACTTAAAGGAGTAATGGTGACTTTATCAGGGGTAGTTCAATGAAAGGCTGGTAAGAGAAACCAGAACACAGTGGGATGAATAAATAGAAAAGGAGGACAGGAATACAAAATATGTAGGCAGTTGACTTATGGCTGTGAATAGAGGATACAGGACAAAAGCTGAAGACAGATGTAAGATGCATAAAAGGTTTCTTAGTTATTGGTTGGTTAGTTAGCATAAGACAGAAAGTATCTATGTAAGCTTAAGTGCTTATGGGAAAAGGATAACAGAGTGGGAGCATATGGAGATACAGGAGACAGAATAATTAACAGACTAAGTTCCCTAAGAAATAGCATAATAAGAACTACTATTTATTGAACAGGTAAAATATACCAGGCACTATGCTAATGAAACATTTTACAATGATTTACTTCATTTAATTCTCACAACTACTCTGAGATAAAATGATAGCTCTTATTCTACAGCTGAGAAGACCAAAACAGAATGATTAATAACTAAGCCCATAGTAAAATGGGTGGGTAGTTAAAGTGGAATCCAGAGCCATACACTCTCAACTCTATTGCCACACTCTTAACTGCTCGACCAAACATGCTGGTTTATAACAGAAGATGGGGCACATCTTCCCTTCTTCCAGGAAGTAGAAGGAACCAATATCATCTTTCCAAAGTGATAAAAAAGTAAAGGAACATAGCCTTGAGAAAAGTAAAGGTTTCAAATCATCATTGTGGTTAGGAGAAACACAAGTTGATTAGAGAAACACAGTAGGATTATCTTGCAGTTTAGGAATCTAATAAGATTAATAATCATGAATTTACATCACAAATACTCTGTCTTGTGACCTTTTCTTTTCCATTAGTGCTCAATCACCTTGGTGATACAAACACAATTAGGTTCACAGGTGCTTACTAATTACAAAGGAGAAAAACAACTTTACAATGGAGAGATCTGGCAGCTACCACTTTAAGCAAGTGAACAAACGTAGGACCAACAGTGGGACAAGCAAACATTACGTATCATGTATTCCCCTGATATGATGCAATAAGCAAAGGACATCAGCTATGAAGAATTCTTGCACAATGAAATGTAAAATATGTAATCATGAGGACAAAAACCAGGTAAGTAATAAAAATCTAGAAACTAGGATATTATACCAGACAACTGGCCAGGACTCTTCAAAAAAGTCAATGCCATAGTTAAAAAAAAGGAACAGGCAGGGGCTAGTCTAAGATTAAGAGACTAATGAGACATAATAACCAAAAAAATATAATGCATAAACCTCAATTTGATCCTAGACTCTAAAAAAAGTAAAAGGTATTTCGGGAACATTCAGGGAATTCTGATTCTAGACTTTATATAAGACAATAATATGAAAGCACTGCTAATTCTCTTCAAAATGTATTGTGGTTATGTTAAGAGAATGTCCTGGCTCTTAGAAAATGCAGGCTGAAATATTTAGAGGTGAAATGCCATGATGTCCGCAACTTACTTTCATATAGTTCCCCCCAAATGTGTAATATATGTGTATGTGTATGTGTAATATAGAGACTGATACATAAATGTATGAAAAGACCGAGGGAAGGCAAATGTAGAAAAATGTTAATTGGTGAATCTAGATGAAGAGTGTTATATTCTCATCAAAATAATTCCATGTCTGAAATCCTGCACCAAGAAAAGTATGAAATACAGGGAGGAAAAGTTATGCATAAACATATTCCTCATGGCATTATTTATAAAAGTAACAAATTAAAAGCTGTCTTAAATGCTCAGCAAGAGCACAACAGTTAAGTAAACCATGATAAAGCCACTTAATGGAATATTTATTAGGCTCTGAAAATTTTCTACTTTAAATTTTAAGGGTAGCTGAATGTTTTTTTATGTTTTCTACTTGCCTTTGTTTCTATTTTCTATTCTAAATAAGTACTATTTATATAAAAACAAATCAAATAATTAATTTTTTCAAAGAATGGTAAACAGTTCAGGTTTACCTAGCCCAAACCTGTCAATTGTAAGTGAAATGACCATATAGTTTTTGCATTCAGGATATTAAACTACTCTTTCATAATGTTTTACAACTGTACAACTTAAAATTCTAAAGGATCAATAAAAATACTTTCAAAATCTTAAAAGATATATAAGTATACTTTTAGTCTAATGGAAAACTATAGCATCTAATAATTTGTCAAATTATTTGGAAAGTTATTATTCCAATGATAATTTTAATAAAAAATATCCAATGTTAGAAAAGGCTATTTTTCTATTCACCCAGATCAAATAAGAACTTATATTGGGAAATAATCATTGGTGATTTTACTAATTAGTATTTTTACAGGATGGCTCTAAGTGAAAAAGACAATTTAGATTTTCTGCGAAAAAACTTATTTCATGTTTATATATTTGGATTTATTGTAATGTGGATGCCTATAAATATCCTAGAGCAGAAGTCAGCAATCTTTTTCCCCAAAATTATTAAAGTGAATTTTTTTTAAATTTCTACATTTACATGCCATTAACAGTTCTATGGATACTGAAATAGAAATGTAAGAGTGAAGTATAACATTCAAACCAGACAAAATAAAACTGAAACTTAACATTTAGGGAGGCACACTTCGATGGCAATATTATTCAAAAAAAAGTAAGGAAGTAGTACACTGAAAGTTAGGAAATAGGTTAGTTTTAAGGGGGAGCAAAGGAGTTATAACTGCAAAGGCACATGAGAACTTCATTTCTATTTTGTATCTAGCTGGTGGTTACATGACTATATTTGCCTTATAAAAAATAAATTATAATAAATAATTTGTTAAACTGCTCACCTTTTACTCATCTTTTTGGTATGTGCATTATATTTCACATTAAAAATAAAGAGTAAAGGACAGATAAATGGAGAGTTCCACCTAACCCAACAATCTATATACCATCTCTGCTAAAGCACTTATCTAGGTTTTTTAGTACCATCCAATTAACTATTTATGAAATGTCCCTTCTAAGCTCTAAGCCAAGCTTGCCCAACCTGGGCCTATGGGCCACACGCAACCCATGATAGCTTTGAATACTGCTTAGTACAAATTCAAAAACTTTCTTAAAACATTACAAAAATTATGCACAGACCTTTTTTTTAGCTCATCAGCTATCATTAGTGTTAGTGTATTTCATGTGTGGCCCAAGACAATTTTCTTCTAATTCGGCCAAAGGAAGCTAAAAGGTTGGACAACCCTGCTATAAACCATCATACTACTTTTCATTTCATTTCAAGGGGAAATGATCCATGTACTCAAAGTCTAAAAAAGAACAGTCCTACAAAATAATACACTAGATTTCCTGTGTAGCACTGTTTTATACATTTGAAAATTTACAATTGTAGGAAAACTCAGCAGAACCACTCAGTAGAAAATAAAAATTAAAAAAAAAATTTTCTCTATAAAAAAATATACTAAAGATTCTAGAACAGTTCAAATTATTAAATTTAAATTATTCAACAAAAGCAATTTATTCAATGAATACATAAATATGACTTAATTATATGACTTGGCTAAATAAATTCAGAATTCAGAGAAAATAATCCTTTCTCAAATTTCAAGTCTTGTTTTTTGGTTCTGTAAACTGACAATCATTAATAGAATGAAGGCAATGTTTTAGTTTATTTATAATTTAGAGTGTTTCTTGTCCTTCAAACATAGGTGCAGAAAATCAGAATATGCCACCACAAAATATGTCACTTTGGCATACGTATTATTTTGAGCTGAAGATAACTGAGAAAAAGCAGAAGTCAAAAAAATCTCTGTCCATTCACCCCCTGGCCTACAAAAACACTGTGATGTGACTATTCATCACTGGAGACTCCAACCAACCCAGAGATGAAATCTTTAATACATTAACAAACTCTACTAAACAAAACTTAACATCCATTAGCTTCCCCCATATTTACATCCCACAGTTTACCATCCGTGGAAGCCTCAAACCTTTTCCCTTTGTCTTGTCAATTCTCTAGAAATGTGCTGTTCTTTGTTAAGATGTTATATAAGCCTAAGTTCTAACCACTCCTTTAAGTTATTCACCCCATATATGGACACCACATCTGTTAATAAACTGTTTTTCTCTTATTAACCTGTATTTTTCCAGTCTAAATTGCACAACCCCAATCAGAGAACTGAGGAAAGCAAACTGGGTTTTTTTTTTCCCCCACTCCACATGGATAAGAATTGGACACTTCATAAAATGACATGAATGGCCAACATGTACATGGAAAGTTGCTCAATATCATTATTTTTACCTTTACGGTCTTTACAAAAAAGTGTTTTCTTAAAAAGGGAGGAGGAAAGAAAAGATTTTAACACTTCAGAGAAGCTACAAAAGGCCAATGAGCACACACACACAAAAATGCTCAATATCATCATTCATCAAGAAAATGTAATTAAAACCACAATAAGATATCTCTATACATCAATTACAAGGGATGATGATAAAAGAGACTCACTATAAGGGGGTTCTCTGGTGGGGTAGTGGCTAGGCTTCGGCGCTCTCAACGCCGCAGCCTGGGTTCCATTCCCAACCAGAGAACCAGCCAAAAAAAAAAAAAAAAAAAAGACAGAGACTGACTATGCAAGTGCTGGCAGGGTTCTGGAGGAAGTAAAAGTAGCTCACACTGCTGGTGGGAATGTAAAATGACACAATCATTTTTGAAAACAGTAGCAGTTTCTCACAAAGTTAAAAATATACTTTCAATGACCCAGCAATCCATCTCCTAGATATTTACCCAAAAGAAATAAAAATATGTCCATACAGGTGCTTGCACATGAATATTAATAGCAGCTTTATTCATAGTAGCTCAAAATTGCAAACAATCAAAATGTCATTAACAGCTGAAGTGGATTAGAACATGACATCCCAAAACATGCATCTTTGGCATACTGATTATTATGAGCTGAAGGCACTTGACAAACAGCACATGAAGGCTTTTTGACCTCCCATTTCTACCTAAAAGCATGTCACATAATTTCTCATGAGAAAGGTACCTTCTCTGAGGAAAACATACATTTTTATCACTGGAGACTGGGAGTCAACATCAAAATGGATCTATACAAACAAATCTACTAAAGTAACCTTTATCTTTCATTAGTCTCTTTTTTTTATTGTTAAATTTATTACATAGGTTAATTGTAATATTACAATGCAATGTATTGTTAAAAATTACATAGGTTACAGGCGTACAATTCTACAGTGCATCTTCTACATGTTGCACTATATGTTCACCACCCAGAGTGAGTTCTCTATCACCGTATTTGACTCCCACTCCATCCTCTCCCACCCTCTTACCCCTTCCCCTCACGTAACGAATACACTATTGACTGTGTCCATGAGTTTTTGTTTCCTTGTTGCTTTCCGTTTTATATTCCACATATGAATGAAGTCGTATGATCCCTGGTTATTTCTGTAAGGTTTATTTTGCTTAGCATGATGATCTCAAGGTCCATCCATTTTGTCATAAACGGCAGTATTTAATCTTTTCTTATAGCTGAGTAATATTCCATTGTGTATATGTACCACAGCTTCTTTATCCAATCTATCGAAGGGCACTTTGGTTGTTTCCATGACTTGACCACCGTGAACAGCGCTGCAATGAACATAAGTCTTTGCTGACTAAATTTTTCAAATTTGGGGGGTAGATGCACAGAAGGGATTGCCAGGTCATATAGTAACACCATGCACAATTTTCTAAGTCATCTCCACACTGTTCTCCATAGCAATTGTACCAATTTACGTTCCCGCCAGCGATGGGCGAGTGTTCCTTTTTCTCCACAGCCTCTCCAGCACTTGTTATTCCTTGTCTTGTTGATAATAGCCATTCTAACAGGGGTGAGGTGGTATCTCATTGTGGTTTTGATTTGCATTTCCATAATAGCTAATGAAATTAAGCATTTTTTCCTATGAATGTTGGCCATTTGTATGTCTTCATGGGTGAAATGTTTCTTCAGGTTCTCTGCCTACTTTTTAATGGGGTTCTTTGTATTTTTGTTGAGTGATACTAGCTCCTTATATAGTTTAGATATTAGTCCCTTATCACATGCGGTGTTTGCAAATATTTTCTCCCTTTCAGTTGGCTGTCTCATTGCTTCATTGATTATTTATTTTGCTATGCAGAACCTTTCAGTTTGATATAGTCCCATTCATTTATTTTTGCTTTTAATTCCCTTGCCTTTGAGGTCAGGTTCATGAAGTCCTCCTTGAGCTCAAGGTCTGTAAGTTTAGTACTGAAGTTTTCTTCTATACACTTCATTGTTTCACATCTTATATGAAGATCTTGAATCCATTTTGAATTAGTTTTAGTATATGGTGACAGTTTACACTCAGATTTATTATCTGCAATATGGTTTTCCAATTTTCCCAGCAACACCTGCTGAAAAGGCTTTCCCGATTGTATATTTTTCACTCCTTTATCAAAAATTATCTGTCCATATGTTTGTGGGTTTATTTTTTGGTTTTCAATTCTGTTCCATTAGTCAGTCTGTCTGTTTTTCTGCCAATATCAAGCTGTTTTGATTAATGATGCTTTGTAGTATAAATTGAAATGGGGGACTGTGACACCTCCAGCCTTATGCTTTTTATGTAGGATTGCTTTGGAGGGTTTGTCACATATGGCCTTTATTATGTGGAGGTACTTTCCTTCTATACCTATTTTATTCAGTGTTTTTATCATAAATGGATGTCGTATCTTGTCAAATGCTTTTTCTGCATCAATTGGTATGATCATATGACTTCTATCTTTTGTTTTATGTGGTGTATCACGTTGATTGATTTTCGTATGTTAAACCATCCTTGTATTCCTGGGATGAATCCCATTTGATTGGGGTGTATGATCTTTTTGATGCATTGTTGTATTGTATTTGCTAATATTTGGTATAGGATTTTTGCATCTGTGTTCATCAAAAATATTGGTCTATACTTTCCTTTGTTTCTGTTATACTTACCAGTCTTTGGTATTAGGGTAATGTTGGCCTCATAGAATGAGTTAAGTTTTGCCTCACCTTCAATTTTTTGGAAGAGTCTGAGGAGGATAGGTGTTAATTCTTCTTTGAATGTTGGGCAAGACTATCTGATCTGGGGCTTTTGCCTTTGGGAATGTTTTGGATGATTGTTTCCATTTTGTTACTATTCATTCATCTATTTAGATTATTCAGTTTTTCTTGGTTCAATCTTGGTAGATTCTGTGTTTCTAGAAACTTGTCCATTTCTACTAGGTTGTTAAATTTGGTGGCATAATGCCCTTCACAACATTTTCTTATAATCCTTTGTATTTCTGTGGTATCAGTCATAATTTCTCCCCTTTCATTTCTAATTTCGGATATTTGTGTTCTTTCTTTTCACTCCTTGGTGAGTCATGCCAGAGGTCTGTCAATTTTATTCATCTTTTCAAAACACCAGTTCTTTTTTACATTAATTTTACCTATTTCCTTTTGTTCTCAATTATTATTTCTTTCCTTCTGCTGACTTTAGGTTTTTACTGTTCTTTTTTTAGTTCTTCAGGATGAGATGTTGGGATGTTTACTTGTGATTTTTGTCATTTTTTTAAAATCAGGCCTGTAATGATATAAATTTCCCTCTACTGCTGGTTTCTCTGTGAACTAATAATTTTTTTTTTGGGGGGGGGGTGTATGTGGGTAGTTCCCTGGCTGGGAATCGAACCCAGGCCACAGCGTTGACTGCCAGTGCCGAAGCCTTAAGCCACTACACCACCAAGGAACTCCAAATGCGAACTAATAATTTTTGATATGTTGTGTTTTATCATTAGTTTCTATGTACTTTTAATCTCTTATTTCTTCTTTGATCCATTCATCTTTTTAATAAGATGTTGTTTAATTGCCATGTATATGTGATATTTTCTGCTGCCTTTTTCCATTTGATCTCCAATTTCAAAGCTTTGTGTTCTAAGAGTAAACTTGGTGTGACTTCAATGTTCCTGAATATGCTGAGTCTAGTTTTGCGTACTAGCATGTTGTCTATTCTAGAGAATGTTCCTTGTGCACTAGAAAAGAATATATAGTCTTGTGTAGTAAAATGGAGTGTACTGTAAATGTCAATTATGTTCAACTGCTGTCATGTATCATTTAAAGCTGATACTTCCTTATTTTCTGCTTGGATGATCTGTCCATGGCTGTCACCTGGTTGTTTAGGTCCCCTGATATAATTGTGTTTTTGTCAGTTTCTCCTTTTAGATCTGTTAGTAGTTGCTTTGTAAATTTTGGTGCTTCCTGATTGGGAGGGGGAGGTATATATATTAATGAATGTCATGTCTTCCTGTTGTTGTATTGTCCCGTTTATCACTATGAAATGTCCATTTCGTCTCATTACCTTTTTAACCTTAAGTCTGTTTTGTCAGCTATCATTATGGCACGCCTGCTTT
Organism: Lyroderma lyra; assembly: GCA_004026885.1. NCBI lineage: Eukaryota > Metazoa > Chordata > Mammalia > Chiroptera > Megadermatidae > Lyroderma > Lyroderma lyra. Next base: position 166,091 of record PVJL010001393.1, on the reverse strand, counting down.
TCTCTGGATTTCATTTCTTTGGTGTATGGTTTTCCACCCTTTCACTCTGAGTCTGTGTTTCTCTACAGCTGAGGTGTGTCTTGGGGACAGCATATGAATGGGTTGTGTTTTTTAATCCAGTCTGCTACTCTGTGCCTTTTCATGGGTGAGTTCATCCATTTAAATTTAGGGTAATGATTGATATATATGAGAATTTCCTATGGTCATTATTTCCTCCTTTTTTACTTCTTTTTTGTTGTCCCTACTCTTCCCCTTTTGATTTTTTGTTTCAGGTCGAATAGCCTCCTTCAGTATTTAATGAAAAGCTGGCTCATGCTGGAGAATTCCTTCAGCTTCTGTATGTCTGAAAAGGTCTGTATTTATTCCTCCTTCATTTCTAAAGGATGATTTTGCTGGATAAATTATTCTTGCCTGGAAGTTTCTCTTTTTTAACATTTTGGATAGTTAATTTCACTCCCACCTAGCTTGTAGAAATCCTGTTGAGAAGTCTGATGATAGCCTAATGGGCTTTCCTTTAAATGTTATATTTCTTTTTTTTTTTAACCTAGTTGCCTTGAGAATTGTCTTTGTCTTTGATTTTTTATATTCAGTATAATGTGCCACGGAGAAGATCTAGTGGGGTCCAGATAGCTGGAGGACCTCTTTAATTCTTGAATTTGGGGTACCAGATCTTTCCATAGGGTTGGAAATTTCTCATTTACTATTTGTTCGAGTAAGCTCTCAATAGAGTTCTGTTCTGCACCTTCTGCTATTCCTATCATTCTGATGTTTTTCTTCCTAATAGAGTTAGATAGGTCTTGTATAGTGCTTTCAGTTCCTTTGACTCTGAAGTCCCTATCTTATTCTTCTGTGTAGTTTCCAAGTTCCAGTCATTGATACCACTAATTCTTTTCTCTATCATGTTGGCTCTGTTTCCCATGGTAGTTAGTTCATTTCTCAGTTCTTTTATTGCATTGTTTATTTCTCAAATTTCTATCTGCTTTTTTTATATTTTCAATTTCTTTGTTAAAATTTTTCTTTTCTTTACAGAGTTCCTTCCTGAGAACACTTATCTAGGTCTTGGTACTCTGCCAACATTCTTTCAGCTCTCAGAGTGTCTTAACAACTGCCTTGTATAATGTGTCACTTAGATAATATATTTCCAGACCTATAAGTTCCTTTTCTGGAAATTTTTTTCATTTTCTTTCTGAGCAGTTTTGAAACCTAAAGTACTCATTGTAATTGATGTGTTTCTTTTTCTAGGCATGAGGGCTTTTTCGGTGGCAGACATTGAGAGGTCTTTCCTTTCTTCCTTCTTTCCTTCCTCCCTCCCTCCCTTCTTTTCCCAGTTGGCACCACTGTAGCATCTTCCAGTATTTTTCACTTGAGTTTTTAAACGTTTATCTCTGGGAGCTTTCCTGCAAAGTGGGCTTCCCTTCTTTTGATCCAGGAGCCTTGGTCTCCACAGGCCTCCCTTTTAGGAAAATTTGGTGGGTGATGGTGCACTATGCCTCTGAGATCAATGTAAGGAAAAGCTGCTGTGCCTGTGGTTTGGAATTTTCCTGACCTCTGCTGTCGGTTTCCGTGGGTACGGGGTTTGTTGGAAAGGGTGCCGGTTTGTTTGCCTTTTTCTTTCCCAACTGGCTGTAGAGCAGACACTAAGTGGAGTTGCAGGGGCAAGCTTTAGGAGAGAGGGAAAGCAGCCAGGCTCAGTGTCTCTGGTTTCTGCCTAGGTTTGGGGGTGGTGTGGTCTGCACCTGCTTTGCTTCCTGCGCCAGCTCCCATGGTTGCTGACTCTGCTGCAACACTAGTCTGTCTGTCAGGGATGCCCAGGCGGGCCAGCAAGGAACAGGCCGGGAGCGGGTTGTGATCGCATCAGTCACAGCCCAAAGGAGAAAGGGCCTTTCTCCTTTCTCCTGAGCCCACATTTCACTTAGGACCATGTTTTATGCTGGTCAGTATTTCCACGGCAGCTGGTTCTCAGTTTCAAACTCACCCAGAGCCTATTTGTGGTCATTGTGCCACACCGAACTGGGGGCACTATTCTCACCCAGGGCAGTTCAGATGCTTTGTCCAGCCTCTAACCTGTCCTGGGGCATGGTGCTCCAGCTGGGGCTCTAGCGCGCTGCTGTTCCTAAGAGTTTCAACTCATCCACAGTCTCACAGGGGTTCAGCTACTCTCACCTCCGCTCTTGTTGCCACTTGGCCTCCAGCCTGCCTGGGATCATGTTGCTCTTCAACCAGTGTCCCCTGGCTTCCTCCTCATTCATTCAGTCAGCCCCAGTCAGGTCTTGCTCCACAGCCATGTCTCTGCTGTGCTCCCTCTCCTCTCCTGTTTGCCCTCCTTTCTCTGGCCTTCAGGTGCTTTCTTCTGATGTATGCATCTCTGAGCTGAGACTATACCACTCAGGGTTTCCTGTGTTGGATCCTGGTTGTTCAATTGTATTTTCCAGGAGAGGTTTCAAGGATCTCCTCTCTTGCCACCATCTTAGTTCCCCTAGTTTCTGCCATATATTTCTACTCACTTTCCTACAATTTACTGCACCTGCAAGCATAAACTCTTTATTTTGGTCTTGTCACTGCTCAACAAATTTATCGTTCTTTGTTCAAAAGGTATATAAGCTCTCAGTCCTAACCACATCTTCAAGTCTTCATTTTTCCTCCAAGGGTTTCTTGTAGGAAATTAAAAATAAAGAAATGGGTATGCTTTTTTCCTATTAATCTGTCTTCTGTCAGTTTAATTCTCAGGCCCAGCCACAGAATCTAAGAGGGTAAAGAAAAAGGTTTTTCTCTACCACAGATAAAAACACTATTTTCACATAATGGAATCTTAATCAGCAATAAAAAAGAAATGAACTACTGATATATCTAACAATATGGACAAATCTCCAAAACATTATGCTCAGTGAAAGAAACCAAATACAAAAGAATATATATAGTGTGTTTTCATATATTTGCAACTCTAGAAAGACACACCTGTTCTACAGAAAAGACAGCAGATCAGTGACTGCCTAGGGTTGGAGGGGGGTGGGTTGGGGGATAAGTGAGAAAGGGCACTTGACATATTAGATGTCCCAGGAATTGTGGTGGTGATGGTACTATGAGTGTACAAATTTGTTAAAATTCACCAAAATATGCACATAATAAAATGCATGTATTTTATTACTTGTAAAACATACATCAATAAAAGTAATTAAAAGCTATTAAGAACATGTAAAAACATGTATACTACCTCAAGAAAATGGTCTACCTTACTAGTTTTCCTCATCAAAGCCAAATTACAAAGAATTAAATAAATAACATTTTTATTACTCAATTTATGTAAGTACACTTTGCTAAAATTTGAAATGAAAAATCCCTTAGAACAATTTCAGGGGCTCTAAAAAATAAATAATCATTACTGTAGTCTGCCTTAGATACCACCTTCCCAGTACATCAATTTGTTACCTGGCAATTGATCATATGCCTTAAAAAGCACGTTTTGAATAAGAAAGGTACTATAGCTGATTTTTTAAATTAAACCAATGATACCAACTGCTTTGGAGTCTGAGGTACTACAAAAACCACTAGTTGACTGAATACTTCTAATCCATAATCCATATAGTTAACAATAAATTTCATACCTCTGTCTAGTTCCCTTTCATAATATCTTAGTCCACTCAAGTTGCTATAACAAAACACCATAAGACTGGGTGGCTTAAAAACAAACATGTATTTTTCACAGTCCTGGTGGCTAGGGAATCCAAGATCAAGGCACAGGCAGATTCAGTATATGTTGAGAGTCGACTTTCTGGTCTATAAATAGCCATTTTCTCACTGTGTCCTCACATGGCAGGAAGAATAAGAAAGGTCTCTAGGGTCTCAGTCATAAGGGCACTAATCCCATTCAGGAGGGCTTAACCCTCATTGACCTAATCATCTCCTAAAGGCCCATTTCCAAAACCATCACATTGGGGATTAGGATTTAAACACATGAATTCATGGAGGCGGGTACAACCATTCAGTCCATAACACATGTGTAATTTCTACTATTCTACATGTGAAGTTTCTTTACCACTTATTGATGATAATCTTTTCCCTCCAAAGCTGTCTTAGTAACCATTTCCCTTGTATCTCACTTGCATCCGATGCTAGCTTCATGAATATGCAATCTGCACAGTATACAGGGCCCTAAGTCAACACCTCACATTTTTTTAATGCTCTGCTATTGCTACCTTGAAATTCTTAATATTTTCATTTTTGGACTTGTGTTTTGTAAGTGAATCTCATAGTACAATGGAGCATGCACATGAGCAGAGAAGATATTCATAATACATGTATCCACCTTTCCTGGCTTCTCCATTCACATATATTTGAAATGTGCATAAACAGAAAATTCTGGTAGAGTCACCATGGGTGAGAGTTCCATGAGATTCAAAGTGATATAACAGGGCAAGTAGAGGCACTGAAATTCCTGAAAGGCTATGGTTTTCACTCAAAGCATTCAATGGTTTACACACACACACACACACACACACACACACACTCAGTAATGGCATCCTAAAAAACAAATATCCAAGATACTTATTATATCCTTTCTTAATACTTCCCTGTAATAGCCAACCACTTACAGTGAAAATGATGACAATGCAAGAACAGGAATAATAAGACAACTCTTAGTTCCTTGTACTTTCAGTCATTCTTTACACATCAGTATGCCAAAGACAGAAAGTATGAATAGGATGTGGATGTTTCAAGAAGTGAAATATAAACAGCTAAGTTAGTTTTAGTAGCATTTCCATCCTTATAAGAACAAAATAGATATATGTACAAACTTTGAAATATAAATTGTATAATTTCAGTAAGTGCACATAGAGATTCAATGCTCGTATATCTGCAACTTGTGGCAATGTACAATATAAAGGTGAACAGTAAAATCTATTCTAATAACTTAAAATTTTTATTTTTCTTTACCTAGAATACATAAATGTTAAAAAAAATACACTATTACATGTTGAGAAATGTTGCCTTACAACTGCCAACCTGTCTGTTCACACCATGATTTCCCCATGACAGCCTATGACAGGAGCTGAGTGTGGAGGCCACAGGGGAATAGAATATCTAGGAGACAGAAGTGACCCTCTCTCAGGGGTACTGCTCCTCCGTCACTCACACACCTCCCATCAACCTGTATGGCCCTGGAAGATGGCTGGTTAGTCAATGACAGGTAAGATTCCTCAAGAAAGGAACAACCTAAAACAGACACAGTGGCATAGGGGTCATCAGGAGAGAACTTGGGCTCAACAAAAGTGAGGCATAGACCCCCACCCCTTGTGAGGTTAATCTCTTGCCCACTGGCTGCCTTGCTTCCCACATACAGCGCAGGTTGAGATCCATAGAACAATATTGGTCATGTTACCTTAGGGATACTTGAGTACTACCACCCCTGGGATGGATGGTTTCGGTACAATTGAGTCCTTGGGATACGTAAAAGCACAATAGTGCTGGAACACAATGGGGACTTTCAGTAACAGCCATAATGCATGATAATCACAGACCTCGGAAAGTGAGTTTTACTACCCCATACAAGTTTCACTTCCTCATTCTATACATCAATAAAAACCATGCACTGGCCCAATTCAGGATGCCCAGTCCCTGAGACTGAGGTCACTTGGCCCCACTTGTACTATATTCTTGACTGTAGTCTTTCGTAACCTTGCATTGCCCTTCCCATTTTCTCACCGCTTCTGTCATTCTGGATGCAACAGAAAGAGACAATAGAAGAAGAAAAAAGTTTTATAATTTAGTACTGTGATATAGTGATAAATATATTTATTTGGTCTTTACCTCTAGTGAACACATCAAGATGCTATGAAGGTCGCACCCAAAGAGGTCATGGAAGGTCCATACCCTCAGCCCATACCTTGCCCTGTGTATAAAGCTTCCATTTGTGTATAAAGCTTCCATTTACATTTGTAAATGTAAGTAAAGTGTTTTCTTGGGATCTGTGAGTCGTTATAACAAATTATCAAGCCTGAAGAGGTGTCATGGGAACCCCCAATTTATAGGAAATTAGTCAGTCAATCAGAAGTTCTAGTGACAACATGGGACTTGGCACTACCATCTGAAGGGAGTGCAGTCTTGCGGGACTGAGTCCTTAACTTGTGGGGTCTAATGCTAACTCCAGGTAGATAATGTCAGAATTGAAGTAAACTGAAGGACACCTAGTCAGTACCCAGAGTTGGAGAAATGGTGTTAGAAAAGATGTTAGGCACTTCGGTGTCAAAATTGTTGAGTTAAAACAGTTTGTAATTACTTTTATTTAATAGCATTTCCCCCACCCCAGTTTTTGAACAAGAGGCAGTCATTATGATTACACCTCTCTCCATTGTTGCAAGATCTACCCTGTTTGGCAGAAGTTACTTTTAGGAATTTAAAGGCCAGTGACCATTCTTCTTCTCTTCATTTTTCTTTACTCCTCTGGGGAGGTAGACATTAAAGACCATAACGTTCAAAAGTAATGCATGAAAGGGGGAAATGAGAACATTACCCCAAATTCACAAGGAAAGGTTCAGGCTCAAAAAGGAACTGAGAAGACCTTAAGTTTATAACTCAATGCTGAACTCTGATAAACAGACAGCCTACAACAATCAAAACAAAAGAAGAAAAATTAAAAAAGAAAAAAAACTGAAAACCCTGAAGAAGGAGAATCTGATTTCTAAAGTTACCACATTAAATTCAAATATCCAATTTTCAACAACAACAACAACAACAAAAATCACAAGGCATACAAAGAAATACAAAAGTATGGCCCATTCAAGAAAACAAACAAAAAAAATCAACAGAAACTCTGAAAAATGTCTAATGGCAGATCTACTAAAGAAGCTTTAAAATACCTGTCTTAAAGATGCTCATAAAAATGAAAGGAAGATCTAAAGAACGTCAAGAAATGATGTATTAATAAAATGAAAATATCAACAGAGATAGGATACCCAAAAAGAAACCAAAAAGGAAGTCTAAAGCTAAAAAAACAGTAATTCAGAGGGATACAAAAGCAGGTTTGAGCAGACACTAGAAAGAATAAGTAAACCTGGAAAGATGCCTTAATGTCTATCATTCTAATTTTATAGAAAAGCAATTAAGTCTTAGAGATTATATCACTTACTCTTGATAAACAGTTACACCACCAAAAAGCTGACTGCATTACCTGTGCCAGGCACTGTATTTGTCAGGGACACACACATGCACAAACATACACACACACAAATGTCATACTCAAAATAATTCAGTGAGGGTTTTATATATAAAGGGACAACACCACAAAGGAGAGCATAATACACCAAAGCAAGTAGCAACCAAAAATTTACCAACCCAAGAGATTAAAAAAAAAAATCAGTAAATTTGTAGTTAGAACAATGAAAATTATCAAGTCTGAGGAATAAGAAAAAAAAAAAGACGGAAGAATAATTACAAGAGCCTAAGGGACCTGTGAAACATCATCAAGTTGATCAGTATACACACTGTGGGAGTGCCAGAAGGAAAAGAAACAGAGTAAGAGGCAAGAAAATATTTGAAAAAATTGGCTGAAAACTTCCCAAATGATGAAATACATGAATATAAACATCCAAGAAACTTAAAGAACTCCAAGTAAAATAAACTCAAAGAGACCAACTCTGAGATAGGCTTTCAAATATCGAACTTTCAAAATCAAAGATAAAATGAGAATCTTGAAACCAGCAAAGGGAAAGTAATCCTGAATAAGACAATAAGATTGATTTCTCATCAAAAATTTCAGAGGCCAGAAAAAATGTGAGCTATTACATTCAAAGTTCTAAATTTAAAAACCAAACCCAGGATCAACCAAATGGTCACATGACAGGGACCTCTGAAAATTTCCCCTGCACAGTACAACTAACAAAAACACATATAACACAACTAAAGACTCTCTATGCAATGCAGTTAAGATACCCACTTATTGCATTAAGGTACCTCAGGTGGGCAGGGGGTTAAAAGGAGAGAAATCAAAGGGGAAGTGCAGAGACACGGGCCACACACAGGTCCCCACTTGGAACTCTACCACTGGGGGAGAAAGGAAGAAAAGGCAGCGGGTGAGTGATCCAGACCCATTCAGTCCATGGAACAGAGAAAAGAAGGCCCAGAGGCAGGGGCATGAGATACCACAACCAGACCTCACTTTAGCTCCCAGGATCTGCCAACCAGTCACAAGCTGCAGTGGCCACACTTCACACTGGTGCCAAGAGGAGGAGCAATGGTTTGGTCAGCAGCTGCTAGGCGAACACTCCAGCCAGAAAAAAGAGAGAGCAGGCAGCACATGCATTTCTCAGCCCACAACCAGCAAAGTCTGAAAGACCAGCATACAGGACAGCTGACCCCAAGGTTCAGGGCAGAATCCTTGGGGCAAACCAAAACCAGAAAGGTGTAATTATACCCAAACTACCTGCACAACCAACACAGCCCCAGGAAGAAAATAAAGTTGCGAATGTCCCTCCCTCACAGACCTCTGCTCACCCAGTATCAGCAGCGAACACAAGAGAAACTGCAGCAGTGAGTGTCCAGAGAGGCTGCCAGGATGGCAAACCAACAAAAGAGAGCTCAAAATAAATCCAAACAACAGACAATAAAAGTAAAAAAGATGGAGCTAGATGACCCATCAGAAACAGAGCTCAAAGCAATGGTTATAAAAATGCTTAGGGAACTTAATAACTTCACCAGAGAGATAGCAGGCATAAAGGAAGACTTACAAACCATTATAAAGGACCAAAGACAGACAATGATTACATTAACTGAAATAATTAGCAGAATAAAAGTCATCAAAATACATGAAGTAGAAGCCCAAAACATTGATTTGCAAGAAAAGCCAGCAGCAAAGATCCAATAAGAACAACAAATAGAAAAAATAATCCCCCAAAAAATGAGAATGGTTTGAGAGTCCTCTGGGACAACATTAAGCATAAAAATATTTGCATCATACGACTACCAGAATCTGCAGAGGAAAAGCAAGGGATTGAAAAATTATTTGAAGAAATAATGACTGAAAATTTTCCTAACCTGGCAAAGGAAATCGACATACAAGCCCAGGAAGCACAGAGAGTCCCAAACAAGATGATGCCAAACAGGAACACACCAAGACACATCATAATTAAAATGGCAAAAGTTACAGAAAGAGAAAAATTATAAAAGCAGCAAAAGAAATGCAAGAGGGCACCGTTTGACTCTCAGCTGATTTCTCATCAGAAACTTTTCAGGGCAGAAGGGAATGGCAGAAAATATTCACCATGATGAAAACCAAGACTCTATAACCAATATTACAATATTAATGTATCCAGAAAGACTAGCATTCAAAACTGAAGGACTGGCAAACGCTTCTCACACAAGAAAAAAACTAAAGGAGTTCTTCCCCACCAAACCAGCACTACAAAGAATGTTAGAGGAACTTCTTTAAGGTGGGAGGAGGGATGGGAGAGTGGGTAAAGTAAGAAAAAGGGATTGAGAAGGTTAAATTTGGTTGTTACAAGGCAATCATCGTGGGGATGTACAATATAACATGGGAATATTGTCAATAAGGTTGCAGTAACTTTGTGCAGTGTTAGATGGGTATTAGATTTGTTGGAATGATGGGAGGAGAGCTGGAGGGGTGGGTAAAAAGGGGAAGAAATCAAGATGTACAAATTCACAGTCAGAAAACAGTCACAGGTGTGTAAATTGCAGCATAGGGCATATAGTCAACAACATTGTAATAACTATATATGGTGTCAGAGAGGAAACAGATGTATCAGAATGAGGACTTAGTAAGTTATATAAATGACTCATCACTGTGCTGTACACCTGAAACCGTTATAATATTGTATGTAAAATGTAATTTAAAAACACATGCATAAATATATAAATCTCCACCCAAAGTCCAGCAAAACTACCTTTCAGGAGTGAGGGAAAATAAAGACATTCCCACATGAACAAAAGCTGATGTAATTTGTTACCACTAGACCTAACTTGCAATAAATACTCAAGGGAGTCCTGTACGGTAAAATGAAAAGACACTATACAGTAACTCAATGCTATAGGAACATATAAAGATCTCAATAAACATAAATACATGGGCAATTATAAAAATAATCATTGTAACTTTGGTTTGTAACTCCTTTTTTTGCTTTCTACATGTTGAGCAGACTAATATATTTTCTTGACAAAATAACTCTAAATTTTATTTTCTACACATTTTAAAAGAAAACATATTTTTAAAGATTATTAATTTATGTTTTTGCATATAAAATATACAAAGATACAATTTTCTAAGATCAGGAACTGAAAGAGGTAGGGATCTATAAAGTAATAGAGATTTTACATGTTATTTAAGTTAAGCAGATAGAAATTCAAATCAGAGTGCTATAACTTGAGAATGTTAAATGTAATACCCATGATATCCATTAAAAAAAGAAATAGCTATATAAAAGGAAATGAGAAGGAAACTTAAACCTGTCACTATAAAACCAACCACCTAAAGAAGAGAGTAATGTAGAAAAGGTGGGACAAAAAAGCTGTATGACATACAGAAAACAAATGACAGAAACATGTCACTCCATGTTATTAATTACTTTAAATATAAATGGATTAAACTTTCTAATCAAAGACAGAGTGCAGAATAAATTTTAAAAACATGATCCAATTATATGCCGTCTATACAATACTCATATAAAGTCCAAAGACACAATGAGTTGCAAGTAAAAGGATGGGGAAAGTATTTCATGCAAATCTACCAAAAAAAAGTAAGCTATATTAATATCAATCAAAATAGACTTTCAAATTAATATCAAACAAAATAGGCTTTCAATCCAAAAGTTTACAACAGATAATGAGGACATTGTATATTAATACAAGATATAATACAATTAAATATATCATTATAAACATTTACACACTTTATAACAAACCATCAAAATATGTTGTTAAAAATTCACTAAATAGAAAACAGAAACATTTCTACAATAATAGTTGAAGGCTTCAATAACTCACTCTCAAATAATGGATAAGGCAACAGAGAGAAAATAAGCAAAGAATGAGAGGATGTGACCACACAATAAACACAATATCTAGATCTAACGCACATATATGAATATTGTACACAACAACAAAATAAACATCCTTCCCAAGTGCACAGAGGACAATGTCCAGGATAGACTATACTTTAAGCAACAAATTAAGTGTCAACAGACTTAGAAATATGAATATCATACAATGCATCTTCTCTGACCACAACAAGATGAAACTAGAAATTAGTAACAAAGTGAAAACTAAACAACTCCCAAATTTGTGAAACTTAAACAACACACTCTTAAACAACCAATAGGTCAAAGAAGAAATAACAAGAGAAAATAGAAAATATTTAAGAGATGAATGAAAACAAAAATACAACATAGAAAAATTATGAGACACAAAAAAAAGCAGTGCTAAGAGGGTAATTTGTAGCCCCCCCAAAAAATGCTTATTTTAAAAATAAGATCTCAAATCAAACACCAAACTTTACAATTTAAGAAAATAGAAATGAACAACAATCTAAACCCAAAGCTAACAGAAGGATGGATATAATAAGTATTAGAGTAGAAAAAAATGATATACAGAACAGAAAAGCAATAAAGTAAATTAATGAAACCAGAACTGGATTTTTTGAAAAGATTAACTTAAAAAACCTTTAGTTAGATGGACTAAGAAAAAAGAGAAAATACTAGTTACTAAAATCACAAATGAAAATGGGGACATTACTAATGATTGTACAGGCATAATAAGGATTATAATTAAGTATTATGAACAACTGTATGTCAACAAATTGTGTAATTTTGATGAAAAAACTCTTAGAAGCACAAAACCTACCAAGACTGAATTATTAATAAATGCAAAAACCTCCCAACAAAAAAAAGTCCTAGACCTGATCATTAAATGTTTGAATTCTAACACACATTTAATAAAGAACTAACACCAATCCTTCTCAAACTTTTCCCAAAAAAATAAAAGCAAAGGTAACAATTTCTGACTTACACTGAAGCCAGCATTACCCTGATACCAAAGCCCAATAAAATCACCATAAGAAAAATAAAAATAAAGACCAAGATCCTTTACAAAATGAATACAGGATCAAGATGACAACATGAGAGAATGTCCCTGAACCTCTCCCAGAAATTATTAATACAAATTGAACAGCCAAAATCAAACAAGGGAATCCCCAAGTGACACAGCCTCAGCTAAAAGATCTACCAACCGCAAGAAAACAACTAAAGGTCAGAGAAAGGGAAGCAAACAAAAGAAAAGGGAAGGGAACAATGTAGTCATGGGGCCGCAAAATGTGACCTGGGACTTGCAGAAGAAGGACCAGAACAAGGAAGGGGCAGGGGTAAATGGGCTAAACCTGGGTAAGTAGAGGAGCAGAAAGTGGAAGCCCCACCAGGGAAAAAGATAAAGCCCAAGCCCAAGCCAAGAAGTGCTAGGGCCCCAGCCAGACAACCATGCCCTGGATGTGACAGAGCCTAAACAAGGCATACTAAAGTGCCTGGTGTGAACCAGTGCACTACTGACAAAGAGCCAAGTGTGCATGCTACTAATTCTGGTGTGCTCCTGATGGAGGGCCAGACTTGTGCTGCAGCATGCACCAGGCACACTCGGTACTCCCCTGAAAATGGAGCAAACTTACACAACCAAGTGTCCCTGCCCTGGTCCTGAGTACTGCTAACAAAGGAACAGGCCTGTTTTACAGCTGAGTCAGCACTCAGGGTACCTAGCAACCTTGAGACAAAGCACAATGATGAACCGCACTGCCCCCACAGCTAGGCAGAAACTATGAAGACAGAGACTAGTTGCTTCCCCTTGCTCTCCCCAAAAAGCCATTACCCTGTGTAGCAAACAAACCTGGTGCAGTCCCCAACAAACCCCACCACCATAGGAACAAGCAGCAGGGCTCAGGGAAACTGTAAAACAAAGGCATAGCAGCCTCTGCCTGAACTGATCTCACAGGCACAGCGTATTATCACCCACATTTTCCCAAAGAGGAGGCATATTAAAATCAAAGCAACCAAGTCAAAGAAGAGAAGCCCACCGTCCAGGAAAGCTCCAAGAGTGAGAAAATCAAACAACCAAGAGAAAATACTGTAAGACACTGCAGCAACACCAACTAGGAAGTGAAAGAAAGACCTCTCCATATCTGCCATAGAAAAAAAGTCCTTATGCCCAGGAAAAGAAACACATCAACTACAAGAAGCTCCTTCAAGAACAAAGAATCTCAGAGAGAAATGGAAAATCTTCAGAAAAGAAACTTATAGATTTGGAAATATATGATATGAGTGACACAGAAGTCAAGACTGCAGTCCTAAAATCACTCAGAGAGCTCAAGGAATGCCAGCAGAGTACTCAGTTCCAGACAAATGATCTCAGAAAGAAAATCTCTGAACAAAAGGAACACTTTAATAAAAACTTAAAACTATAAAGAAGAATCAAATAGAAATTTGGGATATAAAAGATACAATAGAAGGAATTAAGCATAAACTAACTAGCATAGAAAGCAGTGCCAGATTGAGGAAAGGGTTATCAAATTCAAAGACAGAAACATGACATTGAACAGAAGGAAGAAAATAGAGATTAGAGAACCAAAAAAAAAAAAAAAAAAAAAAGAAAGCTCTCCATAAGAACTGACTCCATTAGAAAGAACATTAGAATAATAGTAATACCAGAAGAAACAGGACAAAATTATAATGAAAGCTTAATCAAATAAATAGTAGATAAGAACTTTCCAAACCTATGGGAAGAAATGAAACCTCCAGTTCAAGAAAAAAACAGTACCCCTAGCTACCTGCACCCAACCAGACCTTCTCCAAGGCACATTACACTGAAGATGCCAAAACTCAAAGACAAAGAGAGAAATCTCAAGGCAGCCAGGGGGAAAAAATTACACCCTTTTAAAAAAAGCTCATCGGGCTGTCATGAGACTTCTCAGCAATAACTCTTCAAGCCAGAAAAAGTGGAATCATATATTCAAATTATTAAAAGAGAGAAACTACCAGCAAAAAATAATCTATCCACCAATGTTATCCTTTAGATATGAAGAAGGAATAAAGAACTTTTCAGACATACAGATGCTGAGGGAATTCTCCAACACAAAACCAGCTCTCCAGGAAATACTGAAGGAGGCTATTCAACCTAAAACAAAAAGTCAAATTAAATGGAGAAAAGTTGGGACAACATAAACATAAGAAGGAAAGAGGTAAAGGTTTATATTGCCAAAAGAGAATGAAAACTGAAAATGTGCTTAAGAAAAGGAGCCACTACATATAAAAACTTCCTTTTCATAAACCTCACAGTAACTGCTCAAAAAATACCTAGAATCAAGAAACACAACCAAAATTTTTAAAAAAGGAAACGTAAGAAAAAATCATAGAGCACCATCAAACTAAAATAAAGAAAGAAAAAAAAAGCAAAGAAGAAATCGAGACAACAAATAACCAAAAACCAGACGAAACAAATGGCCATAGGAAAATTTCATGTAGCAATCATCACCTTAAATGTAAATAGACTAAACTCATCAATAAAAAGGCACAGAGTAGCTGACTGGATTAAAAACAAAACCCATGTATGTGTTTTCTCTAAGAGACACACCTTAGCCACAAGGACAAAAACAGGCTCAAAGTGAAAGCATGGAAAACCATACTCTAAGCAAATGGCACTCAGAGAAGAGCAGGAGGAGCCATACTTATATCTGATGAAACAAATTTCACAATAAAAAAGGTAGTAAGAAACAAAGATAGACATTTCATGATGACAAAAGTGACAATATGACAAAAAAAAGACATGACATTCATCAATATATTTATGTCCCCAATCAGGAAGCATCAAAATTTACAAAGAAACTACTTAAAGAGCTAAAAGGTGAAACTGACAAAAACACAGTAACAGTAGAAGACCCAAACTCTCCCTTAACAGTCATTAAAAGATCATCCAAAAAGAAAACAATTAAAGATATATCAGCTCTAAATGAAACACTACATTTCAACATATTGACACTTACTGGACACTCCATCCTACAACACAAGACTATACATTCTATTCTAGCACACATGAACCATGCTCTAGGATAGACTGACAACATGTTGAAACACAAAACTAGCCTCAGCAAATTCAAGAAGATTGAAATCATACAAAGCATATACTCAGAGCACAAAGCTTTGAAATTGGAGATCAACTGAACAAAGCAAAAAAACCACATATACATGGAGATTAAACATGTTATTAAAGACAGCAACAAAATGGCACTGTGAGAGAAACCTCAGAAAAACTGCTCTGGAGATTACAACTAATAAAGCACTGATACTTCAACCAAGGACACTATACACAATGCACAATCACAGCTAAGAAACCCACTCATCGCATTAAGGTACCTGCAGGCAGGCAGAGGGTTAAACAAAGGAGAAATAAAAGGGGAAGTGCAGAGACACGGTCACATGTAGGTCCCCACTTGAAACTCTACAGCTGGGGGAGAAAGGAGTTAAGAAGGCAGTGGAAGAGTGCTCAGGATCTAACTAGATCCACAGGACAGAGGAAGGGGGCCCCAGAGGCAGGGGCATGAGATACTACAATCACCTCACTTTGGTCCCAGCAGATGAAGACTAGTCCACAAAACACAGCAGCCAGACTTCACTCCAGTTACCAGAGAGGGGAAATGACTGGGCAATGAGGAGCCACAGCACAAATGCTCCAGCCAGGAAGGAGAAGGAGAGAGGGGGTTGTGTGTGTATTTCTTGGCCCACAACCAGTACAGTCTGAGTGACCAGCATACAGAACTGATCCCAAGACTCAGGGAAGAATTCACACACAGGACAAACTGAGAACAGAAAGGCTTAATCATGCTCAAACTCCCTGCATGAACCCCAGAGCCAGAGAAATCAAAAAAGGCCGCAAACACCCCTCCCTCACAGACCTCTGTCCTTCTAGTATCAGCAGCAGACAAAAAAGAAACTGCAGTGGCAAGGATCCAGAGAGACTGAAAAAATGAGAAACCATAGAAAGCCAGCTCAAAATAAAGAGATGGGAAGAGATGACTCATCAGAAACAGAGCTCAAAGCAATAATTATAAGAATGCTTAAGGAACTGAATGATAATTTCAACAGAGAGATAGCAAGCATTAAAGATGACTTACAAATCATTAAAAAAAGAGAGAGAGAGAGATAAGGATTACATTAACTGAAATTAAGAATGAAATAAAAGTCACCAAGCTACATAAAATAGAAGAGCAAAGAAGTGATTGCCAGGAAAGGCCAGCAGAAAACACCAAGCCAGAACAGTTAAGAAAATAACATCCAAAAACATGAGGATGGATTGAGATTCCTCTGGGACAATATCAAATGTAAAAGCATCAGAATAATAGGTATACCAGAAGGAGCAGAGGAAAAGCAAGGGATCAATAAATCACTTGAAGAAATATTGACTGAAAATTTTCCTAACCTGGCCAAGGAAATAAGACATAGAATTCCAGGATGCACAGAGGGCCCCAAACAAGATGACCAGAACAGGAACACACTGAGACACATCATAATTAAAATGGCAAAAGTTAAAGAGAAAATTATAAAAACAGCTAGAGAAATGCAAGTAGTAACTTATAAAGAGACACTCATTCAACTCTCAGCTGATTTCTCACCAGAAAACTTTATAGGCTAGAAGGAATTGGCAGAAAATATTCAACATGATGAAAACCAAGGATCTACAACCAAGAATAATGTATCCAGCAAGGTTAGCATTCAAAATTGAAGGATGGATGAAGAGTTTCTCAGATAAGAAAAAGCTAAAAAAAATACATCACCACCAAACCTAGACTACAAAGAATGCTAGAGGAATTTCTTTAAGATGGAAGGAGAGATGGGAGAGTGGTTAAAATAAGGAAAAGACATGAATACATTTAGTTTGATTGCTAACATAAAGTCAAAAGCAACAAAGAAACAAATCTCATGGACAGAGTCAATAATTTAGTAGTTCCTGAGGATAAGGGGAGAGGAGGGTGGGAGAGAAAGGACAGGGACACAAATGTATGATGACGGAAAGAGAACTGACTCTGAGTGATGAACACATAATACAACACATAGAAGAAGAAATGTAAAATTGTACACCTGGGACATATGTAATTTTTACTAATCAAAATCATCCCAATCAATTTTTTAAATTAAGTTAAATTTTAAAAAGAGTACATTAAATGGAATCAACAGCAGATTAGATGAAGCAATTTGGAAGATAAGGTAACACAAAATACCGAATTAGAACAGCAACAACAACAAAAAGAAATTAAAAAATGAGGGAACTCTGCACAACATGAAGCTTAACAACATTTACATCAAAGAGGTAACAGGAGAAGAGAGAAGGCAAGGAATTGAAAACCTATTTGAAGAAATAATGATGGAAAACTTTCCTATCCTTGCAAAGTCAATAGACATCAGAGCTCAGGAAGCACAGAGAGTCCCAAATAACATGAACCTAAACAGGCCACACCATGATATATCATAATTAAAAAGTTAAAGATTAAGGACAAAAATAGAATCTTAAAAGCAGCAAGAGAGAAGCAGTTACTTACCTACAATGGGCTCCCATAAGACTCTCAGCTGATTTCTCAACAGAAACTTCCTGGCCAGAAAGGACTGCCACAAAATAATCAAAGTGATAAAAAGCAAGGAACTACAACCAAGATCACTCTACCCAGAAAGGCTATTGTTTAGAATTGAAGGAGAAATAAAGAGTTTTCCAGCCAAGAAAAAGCTACAGGAGTTCATCACTACCAAACCAGTATTACGAGAAATGTCCAAGGGACAAGAAAAAGAACAGGAAGAAGAAAAAGAAGATGAAAAAAGAGATCAAAACATGAATAATAAAATGGCAATAACTACATACCTATCAATAATTACTCTGAGTGTAAATAGATTAAGTGTTCTATTCAAAAGACATAGGGTGGCTGAATGGATAAGAAAACAAGACCGGAGTGTTCATCAATAGACAACTGGATAAATAACATGTGATACATATATACAATAGAATATTAGCCCTAAAAAATGAAGTTTTACCATTTCTGACAACATGGATGGACCTAGAGGGTACAATACTAAGTGAAATATGTCAGACAGAGACAAATACTATATGATTTCACTTATTGTAGCATCTAAAAACTAAATAAATGAACAAACAAAACA
The DNA here is from genome assembly GCA_004026885.1 of Lyroderma lyra. NCBI lineage: Eukaryota > Metazoa > Chordata > Mammalia > Chiroptera > Megadermatidae > Lyroderma > Lyroderma lyra. The sequence continues at coordinate 147,909 of PVJL010001393.1, read as the reverse complement.
GAAATAGACTTACAGAGAACAAACTGATGGTTGCCAGGTGGGAGAGGGAATGAGGCCTGAGTGAAAAAGGTGAAGGGATTAAGAAGTACAAATTGGCAGTTATAAAATAAACACAGGGATGTAAAGTTCAACATATGAAATACAGTCAGAGAGATTGGCAAGATGGTGACCAGAAAGGAGGTCCCTTAAAACCTCTCCAGGAAAATACAATTAAACGGTCAGCCAGGATCCAACATAGGAAACCCTGAGTAGCACAAAGACAACTGAGAAATCCATGCATGTCAAGAAAACACCTGAAAGTTAGAGAAAGGAGAGCAAGTGGGAGAGAAAGAAGGGAGAGAGATGGATCACAACCTGACACCACCACAGTTAACTAAAGGAATTACAAAGAAATCAGGAAGCAGCACTATATAGGGAATGGGGAAGCCACGTGGCAACCAGAGTGGAAGTCAGAGCGGCGGGAATGCAGGGAGACTGTGAGAGAGCTGGACCTAAAAGCAGTATGTTGTAGACAAAGCTTAGGAGCTGAGCTCTGAGCTTCTGAGTATCAAGGAAGCCTGAGGGAGACACTGAACTGCCCGAGATGGGAGTGGGGTCCCAGATAAAGAGAGCATCACAGCTCCCAGTGCCCGCGCAACTCAATGCGAGTGGCACCCTAGTGAGACCCCCACTCAGCTCGTGGCAAGCGCGGAACCATCGTGCCTCAGGGATCACGCACGTGCAGCCCCCTTGCATGCCGTACCCCATCAGGTAATAGCACACGTGTGCAGGGCACTCACAATGCCATTATGGCTCTCAAAGCACGCGTGCACAGCCCCCTCATGCTGCACCCCCCTCAGCTCAGGCTCACGCTGCACTTGATGCTCCCGCTCCTTCTTGCAGTTGGCACTTGCAAATGCTACTCTGAGTGTTTGCCATGGAAATGAATCACTGAAACATGGCTGGGGGTGAAACACTGGAAAAGCGACAAGAGGGGGTTTGACTGAATTCACCTCGACCAACGTGAACGGCCACTGAACTCCACTGTCTCCCCCAGCTTCCCAATGAAACACAGGAAGCAGAGAGACCACAGACTAAGGGACCCCACCTCCAAATCCTGCTGGAGACCAAGATACAGCTTCAACACCTCCCCTCTCTCCCCAAACTTGCCATCTACTGCTACCGAATCTCTGCTCTACAAAAAGACACCACAAAAATAGTAATCAGAGAAATAAAGTGATCCCCTGGGCTCTGCTAGAAATGAAGCCCTCATGCCAAAGAAAAACAAAGTGGACAATATGAGTACCTTGGGATTTAAATCTGCTCAGAAAGAAGATGAAAAATCTCCAGAAAAGGATCTTATAAATTTAGAAATTTGTGAACTAAGTGACATACAATAGAAGACTGCAGTTATAAAGGGCCTCAGAGAAATGAAAACATACTGGAAAAATACCAGAGCTTAGATGAATGATCTCAGAAAGGAAATCCATGAACACAAGGAATAGTTTAACAAATAAATTCAAACTATAGGAAAAAATGAGATGGAAATTCAAGAGATAAATAACAGTAAAAGAACTGAGAAATGAAATAACTGCCATAGAAAACAGGTCCAACCAGATGGAGGAAAGAATAAGTGATATTGAAGATCGGAACATGGAAACATCTCAGAAAGAGGAAGATAGGGAATACAGAACCAAAAGGATTGAAATAACTCTGCAAGAACTATCTGACTCCATGAGACAAAACAACATCATGATTAATAGGATTGGAAGAAGAAGGGGAGCATTCTACAGAGAGCATATTCAAACTAAGAGTAGATGAGAACTTTCCAAATCTATGGAAAGATCTGGAACCCCCAATTTAAGAAGAAAATATGTCCACTAGATACCTGGACCCTAGACACACAGTACTGAAGATGTTAAAAACCAAAGACAAAGACACAATTCTCAAGGCAGCTAGAAAATAAAAAAGATCGATAACCTTTAGAGGAAAACCTATAAGGCTGGCATCAGACTTCCTCACAGAAACTCCACACAAGTCAGAAGGGAGTGGATTCAAATATCCAAAATATTAAAGGAGAGAAACTTCCATCCAAAAATAAATGATCCAGCAAAATTATCCTTCAGATATGAAAGAAGAATAAAGACCTTCTCAGACACTCAGAAGCTGAGGGAATTTACCAGCAAGAAACCGGCACTTCAAAAAATAAGGAAGGAGGCTCTTCAACCTGAAACACGATATCAGAATAAATAAAATACAGCTGGGACAACAAAACAAAAAGAAGAAAGAAAAACAAAGAAAGAAAGAGAGACAGAGAGAGAGAAAGGAAAGAAAGGATAGGAAAGGAAAGGGAAGGAAGGAATAAAGAAAGAAAGAAACAAATCCTCATATATCAATTATCACTCTAAATGTTAATTGACTAAACACACCAATAAAAAGACTCAGAGGAGCAGACTGGATTAAAAAGCAAAACTCATTCACATGCTGTCTCCAAGAGACACACCTCAGCCATAAGGACAAAATAGACTCAGAGGGAAAGGATGGAAAACAATAATAATCTAAGCAAATGGTAACCAGAGAAAAGCAGCAGTAGCTTTTCTGATGAAACAAACTTCAGAAACTTCTCATTAAAAAATATAACAAGACAAACATGGACATTACACAGTGATAAAAGCCACCATATAACAAGATGACTTGACTAATTAATATACATGATCCTAATCAGGAAACCAAAATATATAAAGCAACTACTAACAGATCTGAAAGGAGAAAATGACAAAAGCACAATCACTGTAAGGGACCTAAACACTCCCTTAACAGTCATGAACAAATCATCCAAATAGAAAATAAAAAAGGAAATATCAGCTCTAAATGATACACTGCAGCAACTGGACATAACTGACATTTATAGCATACTTCATCCAGCAAAAAGAGACTACACCATTTTCTCTTGTGCACGTAGACCATTCTCAAGGACAGACCATATGCTGGGACACAAAAGTAGCCTCAGGAAAGTGAAGAAGATTGAAATCATACCAAGTGTATTCTCAGACCACAAGCCTCTGAAATTGGAAATCAACTGTAAAAGGAAAGTAAAAAAAAAAAAACCCCACATATACATGGAGATTAAACAATAACTTATTAAAAATGACTGGATAAAAGAAAAAGTAAAAGAGGTTTAAAAATACATAGAAACTAATGACAATGAAAATACAACACATCAAAATTATTAGGACATAACAAAAGCAGTAATAAGAGGGAAATTTAAATTATTACAGGCCATCTTAAGAAACAAAAAAATCACAAGTAAGCATCCTAACATCCCATCTTAAAGAACTAGAAAAAGAAGATCAGAAAACACCCAAACCCAGAGAAGGAAATAAATAATAAAAAATAAAGCAGAGCTAAATGAAATGGAGAACAGAAAGACAATAGGAAAAGCTAATGCTACCAAAGATCTGGTTCTTTGAGAAAGTCAACAAAATTGACAAACTCCTGGCTAAACTGATACCACAGGTACCAGAGAAGTACAAAGGATTAAAAGAAAATATTATGAAGGGCTTTATGCCACTATTTTTAATAACCTAGAAGAAATGGACAAGTTCCTAAAAACTTACAGCCTACCTAGACTGAACCAAGAAGAACTGGATAATCAAAATAGACCAATCAATAGTAAAGACATTGAAATGGCTATCCACACCTGCCTAGAGGCAAAGCCCCAGACCAAATGGTCTCACCAACAAATTTTACCAAGCATTCAAAGAAGAATTAATGCCTATCCTCATCAGATTCATTCTATGTTGGCCTCATAGAATGAGTTAGGAAGTAATGAACATGAAGCAATACTTCCTAACTCATTCTACAAGGCCAACATTAACCTAATACCAATGCCTGCGAAAGACAACACACAAAAAAGAAAACTATAGACCAATACTATCTCTGATAAACACATATGCAAACATTCTAAAAAATATATTAGCAAACAGAACACAATAATGTATTAAAAAGATGATACATCATGATCAAGTGAGATTCATCCCAGGATCACAAGGATGGTTCAACATACGAAAGTCAATCAATGTCATACACCACACAAACTAAATAAAAGATAAAGACCACATAATCATATCAATTGATGGAGAAAAAGCGGTTGACAAGATATAATATCCATTTATGATCGAAACACGTATAAAATAAGTACAGAAGGTTAAAGACCCTATCTGACAAACTCTCAGCTAATACCATACTGAATGGGGAAAATCTGGAGCCCATTCCCCTAAAATCAAGAACAAGACAGGGATGCACCTTGTCACCACTGCTATTCAATATACTGCTGAAGTTCCAGCCAGGGCAATCAGGAAAGAGAAAGGAACATAAGGTATCCAAATTGGGAGAGAAGAGATCAAACTGTCACTATTTGCAGATGATATGATCTTTTATACAGAAAATTCCAAAGACTCCACCAGGAAAAAATTAGAAACAATAAACGAACATAGTAAAGTCACAGGATACAAAATCAATATACAAAAATCAACAGCATTCTTACATATAAACAATGAATCTTCAGAAAAAGAAATGAGGTGTTCCCTGGTGGTGTAGTGGCTAGGGTTCAACACTCTCAATGCTGTAGCCTGGGTTCGATTCCCAGCCAGGAAACCCCCCCCCCCCCACCACCAAAAAAAAAAAAAAACAAAAACAGAAAAAAAAATGAGTCAATATCTTTTGCTATTGCAATAAAAAGAATGAATACCTGGGAATTAACTTAACAAAGAAAGTGATAGACTTATACAAGGAAAACTGTAAGACAGTTTTTAAAGAAACTGAAGAGGACACAAAGAATGGAAAGATATTCTGTGTTCATGGATAGGAAGACTTAACATTGTTAAAATGGCCATATTACCCAAAGCAATTTACAGATTTAATGCAATTCCCATCAAAATCCCACCATCATACTTTCACAAAATAGATTTAAAAATTATGAGATTTGTATGGAACCACAAAAGACCTCGAATTGCCAATGCAATACTACATAAAAAGAATAAGGCTGGTGGTATCACACTCCCTGATTTCAATTTATACTACAAAGCATCAGAAATCAAAACAGCTTGGTATGGGCAGAAAAACAGACACACAGACTAATGGAACAGAATTGAAATCCCCGAAATAAATCCACAAATTTATAGACAAATAATTTTTGAGAAAGGAGCAAAAAATATTCAATGAGGAAAAGATGGCCTCTTTAGTAGATGGTCCTGGGAAAACTGGAAAAACACATGCAAAAGAATGAATCTGAGCTGTGAACTCTCACCACATACTAAAGTTAAATCAAAATGGATTAAAGACCTTCATATAAGACCCAAAAGAATTAACTATATAGAAGAAAACATTGGTACTAAACTTACAGACCTATGACTCAAGGAAGACTTCACAAACCTGACCTCAAAAGCAAGGGAAGTAAAAGCAAAATTAAATGAATGAGATTGTATCAAACTCAAAAGCTTCTGCACAGCAAAAGAAACCACCAAAAAAACAAAAAGACGGCCAAGTGAATGGGAGAAAATATTTGCAAACAATGTATCTCATAAGGGTTTAATATGTAAAATATATAAAGAACTAATTAATATGACTTAACAACAAAAATACAAACAATCCAATTAAAAAGTTTGGGCAGAGGACCACAACAGGCACTTCTCCCACAAAGAAATACAATGGCAAGCAGACATATGAAAAAATGCTCATCCTTGTTAGCTATCAGGGAAATGCAAATCAAAACCACAATGAGATATTACTTCACACCTATTAGAATGGCTATTATCAACAAGACAAATAACAAGTGCTGGAGAGCATATAGAGAAAAAAAGACTCTCGCACACTACTGGTGTGAGTGCAAACTGGTACAACCACTATGGAAGATGGTGTAGAGGTTCCTCATGAAATTGGGAATGGAGTTACCATATCACCTTCTGGGTATCTACCCAAAAAACTTGAAAACCTTAGTCCATAAAGACTTACGTATCCCAATGTTCATCGCAGCGCTGTTCACAGTGGCCAAGACATCGAAACAACCAAAGTACCCTTCAATGGATGACTGGATAAAGAAGCTGTGGTACATCTACATAATGGAATATTACTCAGCTACAAGAAATAAGCCATGCTATTACTCATGCTAAGTGAAATAAGCTAGATGGAAAAAAGCAAGAACTATGTGACTTCACTCATATGCGGAATATAAAACTAAAAGCAACAAAGAACAAACTAACTCATGGATATAATCAATAGTTTAAGGGTTATTTGAGTGTGCAGGGGGACGGGGAGAAGAGTGAAGGGGTGGGAGAGGAGGGTGAGAGAGCCAAATTCATGGTGATGAAAGAACTCACAGTGGGTGGTGAACATGTAATGCAACAAATAGATGATGCACTGGAGAACTGTACACCTGGAACCTATGTAACTCTTGATAACCAATGTCACCCCAATAAGTCTAACAATAAAAATATTTCTGTAAAAAATATTTTAGTCATTATGTATGATGTTGGGGGACACTAGACTTATTGGGGTGATCATTTCATAAATTATATAAACGTCTAACCACTATGCTATACATCTGAAACCAATATAAAATTGGATGTCAACTGTAATTGCAAACTAAAAAATATTGTTAAATAATAATAAAAATACAGAAGCAGAAAAAGAAATAATTCTTGGGGGGGGGGGGAACTACTGAGTGTTGATGAAGATACAGAGAAAATAAAACCCTTGTGCACTTCTGGTGGTAATGTAAGATGGTGCAGCTACTATAGGAAATAATATGGTGATCCCTCAAAAAACTAAAAATGGAATTGCCAAATAATCCAGTAATTTCCCTTCAGGTTATATACCTCAAAGAACTGAAAGTAGGGTCTCAACAAAATATTCTTAAACCCATGTTCATAGTGGCATTATTCACAATAACTAAAAAGGAGAAGCAACCCAAGTATACAACGAAATATTACTCAGCCTAAAAAGGAAGGAAATTCTGACATGCTCCAATATGGATGAACTTTGGGGACATTATGCTATGTGAAATAAGCTAATTACTGAATGATTCCACTTATATGAAGCACTTAGAACAGTCAAATGCATAGATAACAGAAAGGGGAACAGTGGTTATTAGGGATTGAGGGGTAAGGAGAAAATGGGAAGTTATTGTTTAATGGCTTCGGCTTCCGTATTACAAAATGAAGAGTTCTTCAGATAGATGGTGATGATCTTAGCACAACATTATAAATATATTTGACACTATTGAACTATACAGTTAAAATAATTAATATGTAAATTTTATGCTACATGCTTTTTACCATAATAAAAAATACATCTGCATAAATCATAAAAATTTACTTTAAATTCATACATATTATTCTATGTAAATGATACACCAATAAAATTGATTTTTTAAAAAAGAATAAATAGAAAACAAAATAGTTCTATAACCAGAATCAACATACAAAAAAGGTACTACAAAACAATAAATCTTACTCATTTTATTCACATGTCACTGGGACAGAAATTGATTTTTAACAAATAATAAAGAATGAGAAAAAGGAAATTGAGAAATTTTAAGTTCATTTCCTTAGAAAATAAAATTACTTCCTAAGGGTTCAATTTTCTTCCATGTCAAGGGCTTTCACGGGTTGAATTGTGCCTCCAAAAATGATATTCTAAAGTCTTACCCCCCAGTACTTCAAAATGTTACTCTGGAAAAATGTTACTATAGAAAAACTGTCTTTATGGAACTAATAGTGTCAAAATCAGGTCAATAAGTTAGGCCTTAACACAATGATCCCGGACTTCCCAGCCTCCAGAATTATGAAAAATAAATGTTTGTTGTATATAGGCCACCCTAGTCTATGTTATTTTGTTATAGCAGCCCAAACCTAGGAAGACAAGCTCCAACTATCAATATATGCTCTCAACAAGAGACATACTTTGGATGCAAAATAATATATAGGTTCAAAATAAAAGAATGGAAAAAGATATCCCAGGCAAACAGCAACCATCAAACAGGTAGATGCCAGACAAAATAAAAATGTTACTACAGACAATAAGGAACATTGCACTAATAAAAAGGTTACAGGAAGACATACCAATATAAATATACATATGCCTAATAACAGACCACAAAACACATTAAGCAAAAACTGAGAAAATAGAAAGGAGAAACTGAGAATTGAGCAACTGTTCAATACTTCAAAACCACAGTCTCACCAATGGATAGAATAACTACAGAAAATCAGCAAGGATACAAAGGGCTTAAAGAATACTATCAACTGATTAAACCTAAAAAACGTATAGAACACTCCACCAAGCAACAGAATACACATTCCTCTTAAACACATCAGACATTCTCCAAGAAAGACCATTACTAAACCATAAAATAAACCTCAATAAATTTACAAGAAATGAAATCATACAAAATGCTCTCAGACAACAACAGAATTTATTTAAAAATTAACAACAGGAAAGGAGAGCAAGATGGTGACCAGAGAGGAGGTCCATAAAGCCTCTCCCAGAAAAGACAATTGAACAGCCATCTAGAAGCCAAGAAAGAAAATCCAGAGTGACAGACACAACCACAGGTGAGAAATCCATGCATCGCAAGGAAACACCTGAAGGTTGGAGAGAAGAGGGTGAGAAGAAGAGAGGCGGGGGAGGAGAGACAGATCGCAACAGGACCCAAACGCTGCTAACTATCTGGGAGCAGCACAGTGCACAGGAGGCGGGAGGCCAAGAGGCGACAAGAGTGAAAGCCAGCAAAGCCGCAGAATGGTGGGAGACCGAGGGGTAGCCCGGCTTTAAGGAAGCATGTTGAAGACAAAGCTTGGGAACCAGCCTCTAAAACTTTTCAGTAGCAAGAGACCTGAGCCAGGACTCTCAACAGCCACAGGTTGAGGTGACTCCCCAGACACAGCACCTCAGCTCCCGACATCCTCACGACCCACAGCACGCACACACACAGCTCCTATGCAAGGCCGCGGTTCCCTGCCTTCTGCAGAGTTAAGCTGGCTGCCTTCACACAACACGTGAGGTCTGGCCCACGGCTCTGGACTTCTGCTGCTTTGGACTTTTGATGGGCGTGCCTGCGCTTGCACCCCTAGGGCCTACAAGCAGTGAGAGCCTGCAGACTCTGCCTTCAACTGCTGGTTGCTGGAGAAGGCCCGGGAAGAAAGGTGGATTTGATAGCATTAGCCCCAGCCAGGAAGAGCAGCCTCAATCCGCATGACTCAGCTTCCCCAGCATAGGGGAGGAGGTGGAGCTGCCCCAGCACGCTTTTTGTTGGCCTCTCCCCTCCCCTACAGCCTCCCCAACCAACTAACTGCAGGAAGCAGAGGGAACCAGGATGCATGTGCACCGCCTCCGAACACAGGAGACCAGAGATAAGAAATAAACAACTCCCCTCTCTCCCAAAACCTGGCCCCCAGCCCTACAGCAAGACACCAAAAAAATACCAATCAGGGCTCCTGAGCTCTGCTGAACATAATGCCCTCATGTCAAAGAGGAAGAACCCAGAAGACAGGATGAATTCCTTAAAAACTAAACCTGCTCAGAAAGAACATGAAATTTATACAGAAGACAGCTTCTTGGACATAGAATTTGCTGAACTAAGTGACAGAGAATTTAAAGTAGCTGTTCTAAAGGCACTGAGGAAAGTGAAAACATAATGGCGGAACACCATAGCTGCGATGAAAGACCTAAGAAAGGAAATCTGTGAATAAAAGAAAAAATTTAACACAGAAATTCAAAACAAAAAAAAGATTGAGATAGACATTCAAGAGATAAATAATAAAAATGAGAAACAAAATAACTGCCATACGAAACAGGGCCAACCAGATGGAGGAAAAAAATTAGTGATATCGAAAATCAAAACAGGAAAACATCTGAAAAGGCGGAAGATAGGGAATATAGAACCAAAAGTATTGAAAGAACTCTGCAAGAACTATCTGACTCCATGAGGCAAATCAACATCAGGATAATAAAATTCGAAGGAGCAGAGCACTCTACAGAGAGCATACTCAAACAAATAGTAGATGAGAACTTTCCAAACCTATGGAAAGATCTGGAACTCCAAGTTCAAGAAGAAAATGGGTCCCATAAATACCTGGACCCTAGTAGATCTTCTCCAAGACACATGGTAGTAAAGATGTCCAAAACTAAAGACAAAGAGACAATTCTCAAGGCAGCCAGAAAAAAAGAATTATAACCTTTAGAGAAAAACCTATCAGGCTGGCATCAGACTTCTCAGCAGAAACTCTACAAGCCAGGAGAAAGTGAAATCCAATATTCAAAACATTAAAAGAGAGAAACTTGCAGCCAAGAATAAATTATCCAGCAAAATTATCCTTCAGATGTGAAAGTGGAATAAAGACCTTCTCAGACACACAGAAGCTGAGGGAATTTGCCAGCACAAGGCTGGCACTTCAAGAAATACTGAAGGAGGCTCTTCGACTGAAACAAAACATGAGGAAAAATGGAATAGAGTTGGGGCAACAAGAAAGAAACAAAAAATAGAACAACAAAAAAGTAATGGCCACAGGAAATCCTCACATATTGATCATCACTCTAAATGTTAACGGACTGAACTCACGTGAGTCTGTCATGTGGTTTAATAAATTAATTCCCAGGTATTTCATTCTTTTTGTTGTGATAGCAAAAGGAATTGACTTCCTCATTTCTCTTTCTGAGAACTTGTTGTTTGTATATAGGAATGCTGTTGATTTTTGTACATTGAATTTGTATCCTGCGACTTTACTGTATTCATTTACTCTTTCTAATAGTTTCCTGGTGGAATCTTTGGAATTTTTTATATAAAAGATCATGTCATCTGCAAATAGTGACAATTTGACCTCTTCTTTCCCAATTTGAATACCTTTTATTCCTTTCTCTTGCCTGATTGCTGTGGCTAGAACATCCAGTACTATATTAAATAGCAGTGGTGACAGGAGGCATCTCTGTCTTGTTCCTGATTTTAGGGAAATAGGCTTCAGCTTTTCCCCATTCAGTATGATGTTAGCTGAGGGTTTGTCATGTATGGCCTTTATTATGTTGAGATACTTTCCTTCTATACCTAACAATATTACAGAAATGAAAAGAATTGTAAGTAAATACTATGAACAAATGTATGCCATCAAATTAGATAATATAAAATGTACAAATTTCTAGAAAGACACAAACTACCAAAACTCACTCATAAAAAAACAGAAAATCTAAATACAGCAATAACAAAAATTTAAATATGTAATTAAAAACTTCACATACTCTCTCACTCTCTCACACACACACATTCACACACACACACTCACACACACACACACACACACACACACACACAAAATAATGATCAGATAGCTTCACTGGTGAATTTTACCAAACATTTAAAGAAGAATTAATACCAATCCTCTAAAAACTCTTCCAGAAAAAAAAAGGAAGAAAACATTTTCCAACTCATTTTACAAGGCCAGTATTTACAAAATTCCAAGGAATCTTAGTAAAAACTTCTAGAAATAGTAAGACTTAAAAAAGGTCACAGAATATAAAATCAACACACATAATCATAAGTCAACTGAATTTCTATATACTAGCAATGAACAGTCTGAAAATAAAATTAAGACAACAATTCTATTCATAACAGCATCAGAAAGAAGGAAATACTTGGGAATAAATTTAACAAAAAAGTCTAAGACACTAAAATCTCCAAAACACTGTTGAAAGAAGTTAAAAAGGAGCTCAATAAATGAAAAGATGTGTCATGTTCATAAATCAGAAGACCTAATAAAGCTGAGATGACAATACTCCCCAAATTGGTCTATGGACTCAACACATCCTCTATCAAATCTTTGCCTTTTTTGTTAAAATTTACAACCTGATTCCAAAATTCAACTGAAAATGCAAGGAACCCAGAACAACCAAAAATATCTTGGAAAATGTAACGAAGGTGGAAGACTTCCTGATTTCAAAACTTACTACAAAGTTTTAGTAATCAAGACATGTAGAACTGGCACAAAGACAAACATACGTCAGTGGAAGAAAATTGCAAATCTAGAAATAAACCCTTATATTTACATACAGTCAATTGATTTTCAACAAAGGTACCAAGAAAATTGGTACCTTTCCAACAAATGGTGCTGGGATAATTGCATGTTCACAAATGAAAAAATAAATTTAAGTGCCTATCTCATACCATCACCAAAAATTAACAAAATAGATAAATGACATAAATCTAAGAGCTAGAACAATAAAACACTTAAAAGAAAACACAGGAGTAAATCATCATAACCTCAGATTAGCCAAAAGTTTCTTAGATGTGACAACAAAAGCACAACAAAAGAAAAACAAGTGGGACTTCATCAAAACGATAAAAACTTGTGCTTCGAAAGACATCAAGGATGTGAAAAGGTGAATGGGAAAAAATATTTGCAAAAATCAGAGTATATAAAGGACTCTTACAACTCAACAACAGAAGGATAAACAATACAATTTTAAAATGGGTAATGGATCTATTAATAAATAGCCATGATCTCCAAAAAAGATATGCAAATAATCAACAAGCACATGAAAAGATATTAATGTCATTAGGAAATTCATACCAAAACCACAACAAGATACTGTTTCCTACCCAGTAGGACATCTATAGAAAGACGAGAAGGAAGGTAGGAGGAAAACTAAGTATTAGTAAGGATGTGGAAAAACTAGAAACCTCATACATTGTTAATGGGAATGTAAAATGTACAGTTGTTTTGAAGAAGTCTAGCAGTTTAATTACAATCCTAGAATTCCAATGCAAAGAGAAATGAAAACATAGGCTCATACAAAAACTTAAACAGGAATGTTTATAGTAACAGTATTCACAATAGCCAAAAAGTAGAAACAACCCAAATGTCCATTAACTAGTAAGCAGATAACAAACACCCATAAAATGGAATATTATTCAACAATAAAAAGAAACAAAGTACGAATACATGCTACAACATAAACCTCAAGAACACTATGCTCAGTGAAAGAAGTCAAATACAACATAGCATATGCTGTATGATTTCATTCATAAGAACTGTCCCAAAAAGGCCAATCTATAGACAGTAACCTTGGGCTACAGGTAAGAATAGAGAGTTTTTTCTTGAAGGGAGTGGGTAGGAGGGAGGGGTGATGGAAATGGATTGTGGTGATGGTTGTGCAACTCTGTAAGTGTAAAATTTTTAAATTGTAGATTTAAAATGGGTGAATCGCAAAAGATGTAAATTATATTGCAATAAACTTAATCTTTTTAAAAAGACACTAAAGGGTACTGCAATTTTCAATAATGAGATCAAACAGTAAATAGGATTAGAGGTTCTAGTAATGCATATAAAAGTACAAAGGGACTTTCCCCCCTCCAGATATCTTTTTTTTTTGCTTTTATTTCCCTGTACAGTAGCAATTCATAAAATGTTTCAGATAGGCTAGCAGAACTCAGTAATATATGTGACTAAAACAAATTTAAATCTATTAATATTAAAATAGGTTTTCCAGAGATATACTAATAATATTCATCCACATTATAATGAATTAGAAGACCTAAATTTCCTCATTTGTGAAATAAGGTCAATACTATTTATATTTCACAGATTTGTGAAAAGTACAATAAAGGAGATAATTCAAGCTTAACCTACTGCCTGGCATATAAGCACTCAATAGATGTTAGCTGCCATAATTACAGAGGGTATCCAGATCCAGTCTAATAATATTACTAATGTTCTTCTATTATTGATATTCCAAAAGGAATAATTAGTGAGGAAGGAAGGATAGTGAACTGATAAGAATGTAGTATTACTAGAGAACTAAGTCCATAAGTACAAATTTTTAAGCTCACTGGTAGTGAAAATGAGATCAATAAAGGGGGAAAAATTCCTGGAGAATAAGCAATCCAAACTGGTCCTTGTCTAAAAGTACTCAATCCACCCAAGAGAATTTTACAAAAATATAAATACATGCCCCTTGTACCATGAAACAAATATATGACAATTTTCCATATATTTATTGGTTTGAATAAACTTATGACCTAACTCTGCCTATTAGTTTAACTCTCATAACCAAATTTCATTGAAACAACTCATTATGTTCTATCCTACCTCTGTTTCCAGACATTCTAACCATCCTAAACATTTCACCTACCTGAAACTAGCAGGTCGATTTAGAAAATGGTTAAGAATCAAAAGCTCTAGAACCTTCAGGAAAGGTAGCGAAAAACTAGTCTAAAGTACTAAGAAGTACCTTTCCTAAGCTTAGGCCACTAAGGTTTGGTCAGGTCCTTTCTACCATACATTAGCGATTATTCAAAAAAAAAAAATTCCACTTTTAAATATGCAAGCACATTTCCCCACAAATATAATGCAGAAGCATTTCATGGAACATTTTAACTCTGTAAATTTGAACTAAAGCAATATAGCTATTAATAAATAATAAGGTATTACTCCAGGTACAAATTTTGAAATAATACAATGCCCTCCAAATTTAAAAAATTTGTCAAAAATCACACTGTATTATTCCAGAGCTGGCTAGCTGCACTAACTATAAAACGGCTTACACTATTGCCTAGTGGTTGCATCACTCTGACCAATAAAAAGAAACATCCGCCTTTCTTTGTCAGGACCATGTCAACAACACAGCTCATTTTGAGTTTTAAAACATGGTAATTTCTATCACTGTTTTCCTTGTATTTCAATATCTACTGCTATTATATTTTAAACTATTTTTTTAATCCTCTAACAATGTCATTAAGTGGACATCATAGTGCTAAATGTAGATAACATGCCTGAAAATCAGTACCTTTGGCACAGAAGTCTGATGTGGTAAACTATAAGGAAAGTCAACAATTGCCACTTTATGCGGGGCTGATAATTTGGAAAATAACAAACTAAAAAGTATTAAATATGAGAGATAATGCCAGGAAATTAAAAGGCAACATTAAAGAAATAATATGTTATAATAATCATAGATTAATATCCTCAAAGAATCTGTTCCCATTATTTTACAAGCATTCTTATGGGGAAAATGGATCTTAAATAATATAAATTTTGAAGTATGAAAGATTTTTAGAATAAATTTCCCATAGTAAAGTAAAACAACTTTGTACACGCAAGCCCTCAGAAAATGTTCATTTTTTTTATTAAAAAATATGATTTCTCCACTTCTATTATACCACTCCATCTCTCAGATCAAATATAACTTTTGACATGATCATAATCATCTTTGGAGAAACCAATTCCATAAATGGAGTTCATGGTTATTCTGCAGCTCAAAGCATAATCATTGCACTATTCACCTTGACAATTAATTCTTTGTATGGTAGAGGGTAAGGAAGTATATAAACTTCTGTGGAATCACCAGTATGTTTTTATATTTCCTACAGACAAGGGAGAATAAAAGTATGTAGCTTATAGAGTACTCTAACATAATTCAAGAACTAGTCTTCGAATTTGTGTGACCTCCTAACAATTATAAAGTTTAATTGCTATTATTTTTTATTCATTTACTATTCTAAAATAAAATTCAAAATTCAATACTCTTCTGTAAAATAACAACTTTTTAATCATTTACTGATATCCAACCCTGAAATGCTCTAAGTTCCTTCAGATAATAATTGCAATCTAAATTCCCCCATATTTTAATTCCAGTATATCTATAATGTATTAATACCATGACTATAGGACCACAGGTGCTAAGTGGAGCATTGTTTTGACTGCAGACCACTAATGATAAATCAAGCATTATAATCAGTCTATATATAACTCATGCATTACCAGCTAAAGTTAATCAAGATGTTCTGAATGCACCAATAGGAGTTAAGATGACAGAATCATAGAAGGTTAGAGCTTAAAAGGAACCTTAAAAGCCACTGAATGTAATACTTATATTTTAAAAGCTGTGGTAATTGAGACCCAGAGAGAATAAATGAATCACCCATGGTTACACTATTTGCATATAGTATGAGCCCATTCTATGTCACATACACATGTATCTTACCTTTCTGGTGATGTCTTAGAAGTAACAGGATGCCCACAGACACCTTTTTTACTTTTAGGATCTATAGAGAGAACCTTGTTTCTTAGGCTTCTTTCCCACTAGGAAAAAAAATTCAATTTTAATAATAAAAATAGCAATATGACAATAAAGAGGCACTTAAATTTTCATTTTATTTAGAAATTCAAGATAAACAGCCAAATTCATAGTAGTTTACAGAAAAGGGAAATATGCAATCTACAAAACACCTGGCTCTTCTGCAAGCACAGAAATATAAGTCCAACAAAAAATAGATGAAATAGATTTTAAAATTTCAAGACAATTTTAGTAAAGCAATCAACTTTTTGAGATTCTAAAGCTTATGTAACTATGAAAAAATTGTAATGTGTCTAAAGGAAATAATAAGAATTATTACATGCCAAGTTACATAATGCCTGTGATTCTTACTACATTTATATCAACTGGAAGAAATTACAATTAATTCCCTATGCTGCATGGAAAATTTTAGAAAGAGTCGGACATCCTAATAACAGTTTAGATTTAATCTGACTAGAAACAAAAGCTGAAATTGATTTATATCTAGACAAATAAATTATTTCTCTCATTTCTATGCATTAGTCTCCTTATCTGAAAATGGATGTAATAATAGTAGCTATTTCACAAGGCTGTATGATGATATATGTGGTAAGTTTAAAATACTCTCTTTCTTGAAGAGTTATCTGTACACCCATGTTCACAGCAGCATTGTTCACAAAAGCTAAAAGGTAGAAGCAATTCCAATGTCCCATCAACGGATGAATGGACAAACAAAATGTGGTATACACATACAATTATATATTATCTGGCCTTATAAAGAAGAAAATTCTGACATGTTATAATATGGATGAACCTTGATGACTGTGAAACAATAGAAAGTGTGTGTGTGTGTGTGTGTGTGTGTGTGTGCGCGCGCGTGTACAGGTAACCCCCATATAACACGGCACTTCTATAACACAGTTTTGCCCTAACATGGTTGGAGAATTGGGGGAACTCTTGCACAACATAGCATCATAGAACACAGTTTCACTTTAACATGGTTTAAGAATGAGAGAAATCTCCAAACAACATGGAGCATACTAAGAGCTTTTAAGAGCAAAAGATATCTCATTCAAAATTAAGGAAATCCCCAAACAATATGGAATGTAATGAGAGCTTTTAAGAGCAAAAAATGTCTCATTCAAAATTAGGGAAATCCCCAAACAACACGGAACATAATAAAAGCTTTGAAGAGCAAAAAATATCTCATTGAAATTTTTCATTCACGCGGGAATGTCATATCAGATTTGACTGCAGAATTTTAAAATTTATTAGTATTTTAAATCCATTTTGATCATGGAATATTAAGTACATACATACATATATACGTGTGTGTGCGTGTGTGTGTGTGTGTCTGTGTGTGTGTGTTGGTCTCTGTCCCTAGTTCCTGGCACAGATCTCCTAAAGCTCTTGTAAATGCCTAAGTGATAAGAGCACTTAACTACACAGTACACATCAGCAACAGCATAACATTTTTTTCCAAATATTTTCCATTTGCAGTTGGTTGAACCTGTAGATGTGGAACCCACTGATATGGATAGCCAATGATATATAATATAAATAATTTTACCCCACAATAAATTCAATATTCTAAAACATAAAAGAAAATACATAAATGCAAAGACTCAAAATTTCCTTAAAATAGTATCTCTTCTCTATTAACTTGGCAACAATTTTACTATGATAACACCCAGTGATAATAAGTTTGTACAAAAATGGGAGATCTCATCAATGGCAATATAAATTGGTGCAAACTTTCTGTGAGATCAATCTGCAATATTTATTAAAATTTAATATAAAAATTCCCTTAGACCCAGTAATCCCACTCAAAAATGGTTCCCTATATATGAAAAACAATGTTCACTGCAGCATTGTTTCTATTAACAAATCTCAGGAAAAAACCAAACTGTCTATATCAGTGCACTAAGTAAACAAATTATAGTAGTATACAGTATATCTCTGAAGTTTTACAAAGCCATCAAAAATTAAAGAGGCAAATCCAGATGTGTTAAGACCAAAAAAAGATATATTACTAACTGAAAATAGTGAAGCACAGAACAATATCTATATCATGATCCCTTTTGTGCAACAATCAAAAAATAACATAAATGCTTATGTGGTTATATGCATTTGTTTTTTTCTTGAAAGGAATGAAAAAAAAAAAAACTGTTATTAGTGGCTGCCTTTAGGAAAAAGGAACAGAGACAGATTCTTTATTTGCTTCATCTTGATCCTTTCTATATAGCCCAAATTTTCTAACCATACATAAATACTTTTCTTTTTATGTCAAAAGAAGTCATCTAGTCCCATTTATTATTTTCCTTTTTTGTACCTTGTATAAAAACAAATGAATTGTTTAGTTAAATTTGTAAATAATGCTAAAGCAAGTAATACATTAATGACAAATCTTTCCTCTGAAAACAAGTTATAATAAATGGTTAATTTTTCTTGTCTGAAACATAAAAACACATATTCAAGGTGACTTAAAACTGGTTATCTTCTCTTTGGACATGTTGGGTGGTGAACTTATTATACAACAAGTTGACAACGCACTGTGGAGTTGTATGCCTGAAACCTACATAATCCTTGCTAATGTCACCCCAAAATGTCTAACAATAAAAATGAATTTAAAAAAAATAAAAAGAAAAAAAATGGGTTATCTTAATATCTACTGTTATGAACTGAATTTTGTTTCTTCCCCCTACCAAATTTGTATGTTGAAATCCTAACCACCAATATGACTATATGTAGAAAGAGGGCCTTTACAGAAGTAATTCAAGTTAAATGAGGTTACATGGGTTCAGCCCTAATCCAACAGGACTAGGTATCCTTATAAAAACAGGAAAAAATACCAAGGATGTCGGGGCACAGAAAAAAGGCCGTATGAGAACACAGTAAGAAGACAGCTATCTCTAAGCCACAGAGAGAGAGAGAGAGAGAGAGAGAGAGAGAGAGAGAGAGAGAGAGTGAGGCCTTAGAGAAATGAAAATTTCATCTTGGTCTTCCTGCTCCCAGAATTGTCAGAAAATAAATTTCTGTTGTTTAAGTCACCCAGTCAGTGGTTATTTTGTTATGTTAGCCCTAGTGGACTAATATAGAAATGGACAAATTGGAAAATCTGAGAACAATTCTATTTTTTAAAAACTAACCATGAGTTGTGCCAGGAAAGAGAAATAATAACACTTTAAACAGTGCTATCTTAAGTCTTATTCATGAGATCTCTATAATGCTTAATAATGATAAAATCAAAGTCCAGATTCATAATTAGATTATCTTTTGAAAAACAGTTACCCTTTAACATGTGTATATCCTCTCAAATTTATATAAAAAAGATAAAATAGCCAATGATTCTAAATTTAATATTCTCATAAATTTAAAATATAATTTATTTTACAATGAGATTTAAATTTCATGAAGAAAACAATACATAAGGTAAACTTAGATTTAAACTGAATAAGACCCTATCCTCAAAGCATTAGTTCAACACATGCCAGAAATAAACTAATTTAAAACCTACAAATCAGTAACACAAGGAAATCACAAAACGACATATAAGAAAATTAAAATTTAGTTTTACTAAAGCATTTTAAACACACAAAGTAATACTATATACTTAAAAGACATTAGTTTTTATTTACCCGCTGCAAAGGGAGATCCCATCTTTCTGAGCTTCTGAGTTTAGACAGTGGTGATTTCACACAAACATCCTGTGGTTTTGCATTGAACATCTTTGTTATCTGAAACCAGAATGATATTTTGCTATTAGCTTTAAAAAGTTTTAAATTCAGGGAGTTCCCTGATGGTGTAGTGGCTTAGGGCTTTGGCGCTGGCGCTGTCAGCGCTGTGGCCTGGGTTTGATCCCCAGTCAGGGAGCTGCCCACATACCAAAAAAAAAAAAAAAAAAAAAAAAGTTTTAAATTCAGTACTTAATTTATAGGTACTTAAATATAATTTTATTAAAAAAGAAACCTCTCATTCAATATAGAGGTAGATAAATGAAGTACCACAATAGCATCACAACTGTTCTCTTACCTACACTCTCTGACCCTTCTAAAGTTTCAAAAGCTATCCCCAGAGTCCTCTAACATACAAATCTAATTATGGCTACAATATTTAAAATACAATAGCACCCATTACTTAAATATAAATTTTTGTTTACACTTTTATTTTTTAATTACATTTGACATACAATATTATATTAGTTTCAGGTGTACAACATAGTGATGAGACATTTATATAACTTACAAAATCATCACCTGATAAACTGGTACTCATCTGACACCATACATAGTTAATACAATATTATTATACCTGATCTTAGCCAAAAGGTCTAGAAGTAATACTTATTACAATATTATTGACTATTTTCTTATGATATACATCCCCATAACTACTTTATAACAACCAATTTGTACTTCATAATCTCTTCCACTTTTTTCACCCACACTCCCATAATGTTTTCTGTATCTATAAGGATGAGTTTGTTTCTATTTTGTTTATTTTTTTAGATTCCACATATAAGTGAAATCAAATTGTATCAAACGTTTTTCTCTGACACTCCTCTCAGCACAATACTACATGTCTTTTGAGTGGAGCTTTTAATCTGTTTAAATTGAAAGCAACTATTGATAGATAGGTAGCTATTGCCATTTTATTATTCGTAATTTTTGTAAGGGGGGGATTTCCATGTTAAATAAGTCCTTCTAAACATTCCTTGTAAATTTCATTTGGTGGTGATGAACTCCTTCAGCTATTTCTTGTCTGGGAAGCTCTTTTATCTGTCCTTTGATTTTGAATAATAGCCTTGCTGGATAGAGTAACCTTCGTTGCAGGTACTTGCTTTTCATCACACTGAATATTTTCTGCCAATCCCTTCTGGCCTGCAAAGTTTCTGTTGAAAAATCAGCTGAATGTTTTATGGGACCTCCCTTAGAAATTACTAGCTGCCTTTTTCTTGCTGCTTTTAGGACTCTCTTTGTCTTGAACCTTTGCCACTTTAATTATAATGTGTCTTGGTGTGGCCCTGTTTGAGTTCATCTTGTTTGGGGCTCTGTGTTTCCTGGTCTTGTATGTCTATTTCCTTCATCAGGTTAGGAAAGTTTTTAGTCATTATTTCTTCAAATAGGTTCTAAATACCTAGCTCTCTCTCTTCTCCTTCTGGTACTCCCTATGACGTGAATGTTGTTATGTTTGATGTTGTCTCAGAGGTCTCTCAAACTATCCTTTTTTGGATTCTTTTTACTTTTTGCTGTTCTGATTGGGTGTTTTCTGCTACTTTGTCATTTATTAACCCTCTGCTTCATCTAGTCTTCAGGTGATTCCTTCTGCTGCATTCTTCATTTCAATTATTGTATTCTTTATTTCTGCCTGGTTCTTTTTCATGATTTCTATGTACTTCTCTATGCTTGCTCTCTCTTTGTTGAAGTTTTCACTAAGTTCATTGAGCATCCTTATAACCACTACCTTGAACTCTGTATCTAACAGGTTCTTGCCTCCATTTCATTAAGTTGTTTTTCTGGAGTTTTCTATTTTTTCATTTGGGATGTATTTGTTTCCTCATTTTGGATGCCTCTATGTATTAGACAGATGTGCTACGTTTCCCAGTATTGCTGGGTAGCATTATGAAGTAGGTGCCTTGTAGGACCCTGGTAGTTTCTCCCTGGTCACCTGTGCTGGGTGCACCTGTAGATTCTGGTTTCATGCCAGTGCTTTGTCTAGAGCTACTCAGCAAGACTCAAAGAACACTGAGGTCAGTTACTGCCCAACTGGAGCTTGCACACTCCTATAGTTTTCCAATAAAGTCTGCAATGTTGGTGGGGCTGGCTGCTCACCAAAAAAAGTACCTCTGGCATTGGTTGAGCTGGGTAGGGCAGGGTCCCAGTGAGTCAGCAGGGAGGAGCCAGTGAAGCTCACCAGACCAATCCGACGCAGATATGGCCATGTGGGAGGAGGATGCAACACAGGAAAGATAGCACCTGCCTGCTGGCTGCACAGGAGGACCTCAGGAAAAGTGTTGACTGTCCTCCAGCCCTTGCCCCAAAGCCACACACCTCAGATTATCACCCATATGTGTCCAACAGCCCAAGTCACTGTCACTCTGCTGAATCCTATGGAGCCCAGGATGAGTACTTCTAAGTGAGTCGGTGCAGGCCCTTTTAAGAGGATATCTGGATTTCCCATAGCCTTCCAATCCACCTGGACGGTAAAAATCCCCACTGTTTTTCATAGCTAGATGTTGTGGGGCTCCTCTTCCCAGCACCAGTTCTCTGGGCTGGGAAGCCGTGTGTGGGGCTGGGATCCCTCTTCTCTGGGGGAACCTCCATGGCTGTGATATCCCTCCTGCTTCTCAACCACCACAAGGAAGTTTGGACCTAGCCCATTTCATCTCCACCGATTCTACGAGTTTTGACACAGCTTCTTCTTTGAATCCTTAGTTATAAAACTACCATTCAGCTAAACCTCAGGTAGTTCTCCAGGTTGGTTGTTCTATAATTTAGTTATAATTTTAATGTGTTCACAGAATGAAGTAGGTACAGTGTTTATGTACTCTGCCATCTTGGATCTCCCTCGATAAAACACTTAAATTAAACTCTTTCACATCACCCACACAACACAAACTCTATATCCCAACCACACTGAGTTTACTCAATCTTATTTAAACATGTCATATTATTATACTTTGTATCTCTAGAACTTTGTATATACTATTCCCTTAATCCATAATGTCCTCTCTACTTCTCCCTTATGAAATACTTCAGATTCAGCTCAAAATAATATCCACACCTCCATCACTCCCACATTAAGGTATTTGAGAATGTATTTGGTAAAGTATTTAAATTACACATATACTATAATTATTTATCTATATGTCTAACTTCTCCAGACTGTGGAGGTCCTTAAAGAGCAGGCTGACTTACTCACCTTTATATCTCCAATGTGTATGGCTCATGATACACTGAATAAAACAAATGAAGGAATATATCCATCATAGCCACAAATTTGAAATCATTTGTTTAGAACTTAAATATCTTAACTTTCATATTAAGAGAAAGTTATAAATGATGGTTAAGCATCAAGTTCAACCTACAAATTACAACATACAATAAGCATTGGACTCTATTAACTACAACCAGTAACAATCCATAAAATGATTTCAAAGGGAGTAAAATGTAGAAGGATGGAATAAATTTGAAGAAGGTATATCTCAACTCTTTTATTGCACTAGTACCTCTGAGTTAATCTTTCTGGGCACCAGTAACTTAATTATTTATATCTATTCTATATGAAAAGGTACCTCTTTATAATTCTTCATCTGAAAAGACAATATTATCTCTAAATCAATCATTTCCTTCATATTCTTACTTAGGGAACAACAGTTGCTTTTTCAGGGCATAAGGCAAGGACTTCAGGCCACACCCATGAATCCTTTTTGAGTAGGTTATTTAGCCTACATTGCTGTGCATACTTTATTTTTCAAAGATTGCCACACTAATAATCCACATGCCAAATGCTCTTTTTACCAGGTAACACTGACAGTGCTCCAATATCAGGTGTGATCTATGCTCCTTCCCCTTGAATCTGAGAAGGGCTATGACTTCCAAAATTAGATCATAAAAAACAATACAGCTTCTGCCTAGCTCTCACATGCTTGTATATTCTCCCTTCCTTCCTCCCTCTTTTTTTCTTCACTCTGTCTCTCTGTACTGTGGGAGAGAGTTCCATGATGTGACTGCTGTCTGACCCAAGAGCTGGACCAGGCCAGAAAAGAGATTGTTTACCAGCAACTTCACCTTAAAGACTGTCTGATCATAATCAATGTTCCCTCCATCCCACTATATGCTGGTTTCTGACTATTGGCCCCTTCTACCCTACATAATTCTTTAGCACCTTTCAAGTGGCTCGAGAAATCCACTTCATCCTGCAGCCACCCAAGACGTGATGCACATTTAAGTTTACCTTAATAGATTCTGTTGATTGCCAGACTGGAGTGGTCAGCCTCTTTCTTCAGTTTTTCCCCTCCCTCTTACAGAGGTAGATATTCATTCTCGGGACTTTTCTGTGGGTCTGCATGTTCTAACAGATACACACACCTTGGGAGCCCTAAGCCAACAAGTAAAAAAATCTTGGATACCCTGAAGACGCTATGGTAGAAACAACACACAGGAAGGCTAAAAAAAAAGGTAGATTCATACCAATACATATGAGTCTTCCCAGCACAGGTGTCAAGGTAAATGAATTGAGTAAGCTTTTATGATGATTCCAGGTCCCAGCCTCCAAGACAATCTAGCTAACTCCAAGTGAAACAATAAAAAGCTATCTCCAATTGAACCCAGTACAGACTGCAGATTCATGAGCAAAATAAACTTAAAACACTCAGTTTTGAGGGAATCTGTTATATTTTGCTAGTTATAATCTAAAAAAAAATCAAGTTCACACCTGTAAAACAGAAACTGAGATTTAGCAAAAGTAAGAGTTGGGTATAGGTGCTGAGTATTTTGTAAAATGAGTACCTTGTAGAAGAATGTTGATGTCCACTATGAAAGTTTTATATTCTTTTTTCACATTAATTAGTTTTTATCTTTGTACCAATAGTGGCTTAGACTCAACATCAATGAATTATCTACCTTAACAAATATTCATGTATTTTCCATTAGTATAGAAACAAAATATAATCTACCCTGTTTTCAAAAAGGGACCTCTCTCTACTTGCCCCAAAGTATAGAAACAAGATATCTGGATATTTATTAAAACTCTAAACTAGCATCAAAAACTTTGAAAATGTTCACGTACTCTTACTTAGTGATTGTACTTTTAGGACTTTATCCTATAGAAATAAAATCAAAGTACATATATACAAATACCTATGAACAGGAATATAGACTAAGTATTACTTATACAAAAACTAGAAACAATGATAACAAAAGAATAAACAAAATTATAATACAGCCAATGAGATACTATACAGTTGTTACTATATAAAATGTTCCAGAATAATTAACAACATAAAAAATTATTTCCAATATAGGTAGAAAAGAAAAGCACATGTACATCATGACCTCTCTTTTAGAATGCAAAAAAATCCATCTATAGAAAAAATATTAAAGGATATACAAAAACTTTTTAAAGTGATTATCTCTGAACAGTGAGTTAAGAGATTTTTATTTTCATTTTTGTGTTTTCCTGTAGTTTACAAATGTTTTATTTTTTTAATAAGAATACCATGCAATTATTAAAAGCAAGGGAGGAAAAAACATTTATACCTCCAGAAACATCTTTGCTTCAGCTTCATGGTCAATAAATAATAGATCTAAATCTCTCACTCTAATACTGTGTATGAGAGGCAAGCAAATTTCAGGTACAACTAACTACTATATGGTCAATGTTTTCTACACTCACTTTTTTCTTATTGATTAACTGATCAAAAATAATGTAAGCCTTTTTGCAAGAATCTAATCTCCTCTTAGACATACTTTAATCATGGTCTCAAATGTAGACAATCAACAAAGATCTGAAGCTATTAATGATTCTACAAACAATTCCATTACAAGAATCAGAATGGACTTCTAACACTTTTAAGTATTTTTTAATAGTCTCCTAATACTTCCAAGATTGAAATATGATCTTTTAAGGCAAAAATGGGTTCAAAATCCCTTTTCTTCAAGTTATACTTAAATACAGTGATAGAACTTTAATAACTTGCAAAAACAAAAAGCTCAAGAACATGTATTTTATTTACTAGTATTCAAATATAATACTTACGCAAGTCATTTACCAAATCAATTCATGCAGTAACTTTGAGGTTCATTTTAAACCTAATTCGTTATAGTATACTATTCAAAAAGAGAATGCTATCAAAAGCAGATAATCCAGGAAAAAAAATATGCTGGATTCTATTGACAAATAATATATTGTTAATATATATTCTTTAAACTGTGAAGGCTGAAATGGTCTTTGCCATGTTCTTAATACAGAATTTCAGAATCTTACTTGTTCAGGTAATACATAGATATAAAACTGTTATTTAAAGAAAATTGGGGTGTGCCCATAAATATGGCTATGTCTTACCAGAAAGAATAAAAGTCTTGTTTTTTAGTTTTCAAAATAGATTATCAACTTCCCCATGTCTAAATCCAAAGATTATGGATCTTCTCATTATCAGAACTCCAAGTATTCATACTCTTACTTCATATCTATCCAGAGAGATCAGTCTTGAATTAATTAACATTCTGCTTCTAGCAAAAGACCAGGAATAAATTTAGTAGATAATAATGTTCCAAAGATAGAGCTATAAGGATAATTACTGCAGCACTGACTATAATTTTTTTAAAAAAATAGAAAACTCAAGAGAAACAAAGGAAAAAATAAACAAAGGGGAGTACATCAAACTAAAAAGTTTTTTTACAGCAAAAGAAACCATCAACAAAACAAAAAGACACCCCACAGAATGGGAGAAAATATTCACCAATGAGGCATCCAATAAAGGGTTAACAGCCAAAATTTATAAGAAACTCATACAACTCAACAAAAAAAAAAACAAGTAACCCAATTAAAAATAGGCAGAAGACCAGAATAGACATTTCTCCAAAGAGGACATACAGATGGCCAATAGACAAATGAAAGGATGTTCAACATCACTAATCACCAGAGAAATGCAAATCAAAACCACAAAGAGATACCACCTCACTCCTGTCAGAATGGCTATCATCAATAAATCGACCAACGAGTGTTGGTAAGGATGTGGAGAAAAGGGAACCCTTTTGCACTGTTCGTTGGTGGGACTGTAAATCTATCCAACCACGATGGAAAACAGTATGGAGGTTCCTCAAAAAATTAAAAATGGAACTACCTTATATCTAGCAATTCCTGAGTTTTTATCCAAAGAAATTCAAAACTCTAATTTGAAAAAATATATATACCCTTATGTTTACTGCAGCATTATTCACAATAGCCAAGGTATGGAAACAGCCTAAATGCCCATCAATAAATGGCTGGATAAAGAAGCTGGGGTACATTTACACAATGGAGTATTACTTAGCCATAAAAAAATAAAATCTTATCTTTTGCAACAACATGGATGAAACTAGAAAATATCATGCTAAGTGAAAAAAGTCAGACTGAGACAGACAAATACCACATGATCTCATTTATATGTGTAATCTAAAGAACAGAATAAACAAAAAATCAAAATAGAAAAAAAATTTTTTGGACGCAAACAATAGTTTAGTAGTTGCCACAGGGAAAGGGGAGAGTAGGATGGGGAAGGAGGGAGGGGGATTCAAATATATGGTGATGGAAAAAGCAATGACTCTGGGTGGTGAGGACACAATGCAACACATAGACAATGAAGAACTGTACACCTGGAACCTATGTAATTTACTAACCAATGTCACCGAAATAAATTTCATTTTAAAAAATTAATTATTTTATAGTCAATAAAAAAAGGAAAGAAAACTCAAAATTATAACAGAATATTGGTTAAGTTAACTGTGATACACCCATCTAATGGAATATAATGTAGTCATTAAAAACGTTCACCACGGCTTCCCTGGTACTTATGCCTAGTATAGTGTCCAATACATGTTAAGTGTCCAATAAATAGCTACTGAGCAATGCCTAAATTTGATTTCAGAAAATGATGTTCATATATAGTTAGTAGCGAAAGCAAATTATAAAACAGTATTTTGTGGTTTTCTATTTTTTAATATTTAAGTATGTTTATTACAGATAGATAAATAGACAGTCAAACGGGAAGAATATACACCAGTGTATTAATTTCAGTTGTGTTTAGGTAGTCTTATTTTTGCTCAACTGAATTTTCTAATTTCTGTACAACAAACTAGTTTTCCTTTAGAAATATTTTTTAAATATTTTAAATTCAAACTGTTATTACATCACTGTCTTGTCCCTATATCCATCAAAGTTCTCATTCTTTCAGTAATTTATTTCCCTAGCTTTCTTGAGACAAAAAGCTGTAATATAAATTACAAACAAGAACTTAACATGGTAATTTTCTAAGAAATTCCACATTTTTAAAATGCAGTAGTACAATTTTATATGCATTTTATTTCTGAACTACTAAGTAAAGATGAGGGCTGTCCAGAAAAAAATCCAGTCATAAATCCCTCTATTTTTCATATTACATGGCTGGATACTTTCTGGATAGCCGTCGTACACTGTAGTCAATGAAAGACAAAAAAAATAAAAATAAGCAAAGGAGGAAGTCCAGCATAAGCCCTATGGTATTAGATTAGAATTGGAAGTATCAGTATTAAATTCATGGTTTTTTATAGATACACAGAGAAGTAGACAGAGAAATAAATATAGAGATGTATGTATGTGTATGGCTTAGTATATATACATTTTTCTAGTGCTATATATTGAGAGAGCCTAGATACAATGACAACCCAGCAGCAGTGAGCACACCTAGCACCAAGACTTATGTTTCTAAATACCACTCTTCAATTTAAAAAAAAAAACAGCTCTTGAGCCATTCTCCGGCTCGAGCCTGCTCCTACCTCTTCGGAGTGTACTTTCCCTTTGCCACTCAAGGCCCTTGAGCCACTGTCCTTGTTTGAGCCCACTCCTACCTCTTTAGAGTGTACTTTCCCTTCAATAAACTATCTCTTTGTTTCACCTCTAAAAAAAACAACCAAAAAAAAAAAAGAAAGAAAGAAAGAAAACAGCACTTCTTGGAAAGTATCTTATAGTATCAGAAAGTAAGAAAATGCTCAAATAAAGATAGGAACACATCAAAAGGACATGGGAGCCAACCTGAAAGATTTCCCAATGCCAAAGCTAGAAAATTTTGATCAACAAAACCAATTAACAATAATAGCACATTATAATCCATAAATAAAATGAATGATGCATATTGATATAAGTAAATAATTGAAAAAATAAATAAGGGAGAAAGAAGCACAGTTGTCCCTTAAAGAAGAATTTCAATGAGTAAACGTAGAGAGAATGAGGAAAACAGAAAATCACCAATAGAATATTATATATATAATTGTTGCAGGCAATATCTACCGCAAGATGCTAAAACAGTGGTTGAAAGTTTGAGAAGAGACAGTATATTTACAAAGATTCAAAGTACCTCTCCAAGACATCTATTTATTACAAAAGGAAGGAGTAACTTTACAGTGAAGTAACCAGGTAGATACTGTCTTAAACAGGTGACCAACCAGCTTGACAAAACCAGTAATAAGACATATAATCATCATGTATTCCCTGATAGGATGCACTGAGAAGGGAACATCACTTTTGTTGTATTATTCCCCAAAAGTCATATCCTTAACCTAATCGTAAGAAACCTGAGATAAACCCAAATTGCGGGATATTTGACAAAATACTGACCAGTACACTGGAAAAGCGTCATGGTCATAAAAGGAAAAAGACTGAAGAATTGTAATAGACTGCACAAAATCAAGACGACATGACAACTAAACTCAATGTGGGACCATGGATTGGATCCTGGAGCAGAAAAATGGCATTAGTGGAAAAACTGAAGAAATCCAAATAATCTCTGTAGTGTAATTTAAAGTATTTTACCAATGTTAATTTCTTAAGTTTGATCACTGTACTAAGGTTATGTAAGATATTAACATTGGGGGAAGCTGAGTGAAGGGCAGACAGGAACTCTGTGCTACTTCTGTAACTTTTCTGTAAATCTAAAGTTACTTGAAAATAAAAAGTTAAAAAATAGTATAGTACATCTAAAATTAAGATGGAAAAATGTATTTATTCAATTATAAATTTCGAATGGTGGAATTTCAGATTAAATTGCAAGAAGCAATAGCCTAAAGCAAAACATTTCACTTCACTGGCGGTTATTAAACAGAAAAAAAGCAGCAGTCAGTACAGAGGTATTTAAAACTCAGCAATGTAAGATTTTCTTTTTTACCTTCTTCATCTACCCCACTTATGCTAAATCCAGAATTCTACATGAAGAAACTACACACTACAAATGTGAAATAAGCCAAGGTAGAAAGAGAGTACCTAAAGATTGACCCAATGTACCAAATTAAAGTTCTCCGTGCCAAATGAAAGTCCTCTGTGCATAATTTGGAATGTTATAGAGAAAAGTGTCCAATAAATTATTATAATGTAAATCAGGGTACTATTGCATTTAAATCACAAAGTTCTAAAAGAAAAAAATTATCTGTCTAAAAATGGATTAATTTTTTTAAACACTTCCTAAGTAGGTAGAAACTTCACTTTGCTTGTTTTGCTATTCTTGGCTAATAGAGAAAAAATAAATAAATGAAAAAAAGAGGTTTAAAAGAACATATTCTAAATAATTTTCAGGACATGACTTGAGTATAAAACTCTTCTACATCTATAGGATTATAATGAATGAACAAAATGTGAAGCCTCTAATATATTCAATCATCAAATAAATGCTGCATTATGTTTTATATAAAGATCTAAAATGAAACCTGGACAGTATACTGGTCCCAGAAAGGGTTTCCTGCTTAACCTTCAGTTAATCAACACACAACATTCCCCAAAAATCACTAGTTATGATTTTACAGTATTTTCTTTAAAATTTTATTAAAAAGACAACAGCAAAATACTTTCAATATTAGTAATTCTAAAGATAACGAATAGGTTAAAAGGAAAACTAACGCATACCTTATGTAACTCAGAAGATGAAGACTTTTTCCTTTTTCCTTCTGTGACAATTTCTACAAAAACAAGGTAAAAATTATCATTTAATATCTAAATGAAAAAAAACAATGTAATAAAATAAACCCTTTCACAGCCATCCTCTGTTAAATTAACTTACTAGGTTTAGAATTTACATTAATATATTTTACAAAACCTGACAGACTAAAAACATAAAGGTCACAAAACAATCAGAACAGTAGCACATTCTCACAAAATATCTCCATTAAACAACAGATATATGATGCCAATAGAAAAAAAAGAAGAAAACTTGGCTATAAATACTAAATAAGAAATCCTCTGGCAAAAATCCTAGCATCCACTAAATGTTCAATAAATGCTGCTTGACCATATGACCAGACAAACTTTCAAATACTTATGGTGAAGTGCGTGAACAAAGTAGAAGTTGAGACCTGGAAATTGGGACTATCTTACAAAAACATTTCTAGTTCTATTAAATATCTAAGCATCCATGCAAGGAACAACTTAAGTCTTTCCTCATCTCAATAATACTTTTCAGACTTTTGTAAATTTGTCTCTTATAATTCTTTCATTCAATTAACAAATATTTAATTGAATGTCTATCATGTGCCTGACACTGTGTTAGGCACTGAGTACAGTGTAGTGCGCAAATCAAACACAGTCCAAGCTTTCCTGGAACTTGTAATTTACTGGAATATATCACAAATATCATAATAAAAATGAATGGTAGAGATCCACACACACCCATTTATGACAAACACACCACTGCAATTCAGTAAAAAAGGGATAATCTTTTCAGTAAGTAATGCTGAAGCAATTTGATAACCAAGTGGGAAAATAAACAAATAAATCTTAACCTGTTCCTCACACTACACAGAAAAATAATTTTAAATGAATCATAGATTTAAATGTCAAAGAGAAAACAAATAAAACATCTAAAATAAAAAGGAGGAGAATATCTTTATGGCCTTGGAGTAGGTAAAGACTGCTCAAACAAGACATAAGCAGTATTAATCATAAAGAAAAAAATTAATAAACTTGACTTCTGTTAAGACTAAACTTCTGTTCATCAAATCTCATCATTAAGAGAGTGGAAAGATAAGCCACAGACTGAAAGATTATTTCTATTACATGTATCTATGTACAGCATAGTGACTATAATTAATAATACTGTGTAATTCATAACCAGAATATGTAAAGAACTCCTACAAAGCAAAGGCAAGACAATCCAATTTTCAAAATGGACAAAAGCCTTGAAAAGAAGTACCTAGGGAGGGAAGGAGTATTGATTGGGGCAGGATGTAAGTAAGCTTTCTGAGATACTAGAAATATTCTTGATCTAGTTGATGGCTATACAGGTGTATGTATACAAGTATAAAAAGTCATCAAACTATATATTAAAGATAAGTATACTGTGCTATATGTAACACCTCAACTTAAATATAAAAAGAAAACTTTTTGAATAACAATTATAATAAATGAACTTTAGTTTACACAGAAATCTATATAGCTGAAATAATTTCTCCTAAGTTCATAATACATAGCATTAATTTCACTATATTCATTTATTGAAGCAAACAATGATGTAAAACTTACTTTAACCTCTATACTTAAGCTTTTGATCATTTTCAATAGTTTTCAATAATGTAGCAGTCCTTAGAGTCCCAAAAATAAATAAATAACTCTTAAATAAATGGTAAGAAAGCCTTAACCTTATATAAACTCACTTTCTACTCAATTTTAAATGTAATAAAATACATATTTTTTTAAAAAGGAGTATCAGTTGCTTAAATTGCAATTTACAGATTAACAGTTCTAAACATGACTCATTGAATTAAAAGTACTATGCTCAGTTCGGCAGCACATATACTAAAATTGAATTAAAAGTGCTTCCATCCTGTTTTGCAAAACATTACCCTATTTCCTTTAATCAATACTATTGTGACTTCCCAAAATTTTAGGGGTTTTAATAATTGAGTTCCTCCATCTTACACTAGGTTGGTTTTGGAGCATTTTAATAAACAAATAATGTGCCTCTACTTACAACTACTTGGTATACCACAGTGCTCAAGACTATAAATTTTAAAGCCAGACAACCTATATTTGTACCTTGTTTACTAGCTGTCACTTCTCTGACACTCGGTTTCTCATCTCTAAAACAGGGTAGAATATCCATCTTTTCAATTGTTAAGATTAAAGTGAGATAGTCTATATTAAAGTATTTAGCATTATGTCTGTCATATAGTTAGTGCTAAGTAAATGGTAATTATTATTTTATAGTAAAACGTCCCTCTTTAAGAGACCTCAGTACTGTACATTAGTATTAGCATATAGGAAAATCTAATTACTATCATTCTAAATACAAGCCAAATAATTAAAAAGCATGACTTGTTTCCAAGTAGCCTTGTGGAATCACTCACTTATTCCATAAACATTTATTTAAGATAATAATGGCCACTGCCAGGCACAATCCTAAGTACTTTAACACAAATTATTTTATTTAATTCTTACAAAAACTACATGAGATCAGTGAAGGTATTATCTCTATTTTAGAAGAATTTAGGCTTGAAGAATCCAAATAACTTGCTCAAAGTCACCATCTTGATCCATCACCGGTCTCATTCCAGAGGTGGTATTCTTTACCAGTATATTCTTAACCAGGCATGCTAGATGCTATGGGGATTACAGATGAATAAAACAGTCTCTGTCACAGAGTCAACAGTAAAACAGCATAGATTAAACAATTCAGCAAGCTAGAATATATGATAGAATCTGATAAAGACCCATGCAAATTCATAAATAGGTATAATTTTTTTTAAGTTTGAGTTAATTAAGAGCTCTTTGGAAAGGCATAATTGAACTGGGCTTTGAGGTAAGTTTCTGATGAGTAAATTTTAGGTAAGATGAGATGAAGCAGCCCATATTAGCCATGCTCCTAAATTACTTAAGATTCACATTAGAGTTATCTCATCTAGGAAGTAGGTTTGAGACAGCACCATTACAACCAATTTCTAGTCTAGATCTTTGGAGGCTACTCAATCCTATCCATAACTCATTTCCTATGTTTCCTACCATGTCCCTCTAATCTGCTTTCCAATCCTCTGCCTTCTATCATAAAACCTGGAAATCACATTCGCCACCCTAGATGCCAATTCCTACAGCCAATTCACCTCGCTTCTCATTTCTCTTATGTAATTCAATTCTACCTTTCATCTATATGCTTTTCTATCCCTTCACTAGCCCACTAAATTCCTTTCCAGTCAATACAATTTCCTTAAATTTTGAATCTTTTCCTTGAACATTTCCTCCACTTCAGTTTAACTGAATCCTAGTTTTTTATTGCCTACACTATTTAAGACACTCAGGATTCTTATCAAACTTACAAAACCATAGGTTGGGATTTAACTATCTCCTCCCCAACCACCACTTCCAATTAATATTCTATGTTTATTGCAATAATTCCTTTTAAAATTACCATAAAGTGAATATACGACCTCACTCATATTTGTGATCACTATGTACTAACCAAAACCGTCTCCAACATTCCTATAATATTCCTCTCTATCATTAAAATCTACTATCATTCTGAACCTCCAAAACTTCCATTAAACAACTTATTCAAACAATAGACTCACCTCAATTTATTCCAACAAACTTCCTCTACACATCCCCATTTCAGAAAAACGTTCATGAATGGATTTAAGAACAGCATTGCACTTCTCAAGTTCTCAAATGGGAACCTCTCATTCTACAACATAGTAGTGTCCTTTGGCCTTTCCATTTCTTCACTTACACTGAACCCATTTTTCCCCGCCACATCTTGTCTTATCCTTTAGCCCCAGGTAAAACTAAATTCATCTTTTTTTTTTTTTTTTTTTACAAATTTTTCTTCCTGGACTGCTTAGCACTGCTGAAGAAAGTCACATCATTGTAGTAACTGCAGCTACTACTACTACAAACTCACACTTGTTTTAACAAAGACTTTAAAAATTAATAGTTCTTATATTCATCCCTAACTGACCACCTACTCTGTTTTGAGCTCCCAGTACCACTTGAAAGTCTTTCTCAAAAGATGATCTTGCCT
This sequence comes from Lyroderma lyra, assembly GCA_004026885.1. NCBI lineage: Eukaryota > Metazoa > Chordata > Mammalia > Chiroptera > Megadermatidae > Lyroderma > Lyroderma lyra. The sequence continues at coordinate 113,099 of PVJL010001393.1, read as the reverse complement.
ATTAAAATTATGGATCAAGCCATAATTGCAGCATCCTTAACTTCTCAAAGTTAGTCTGTATCTTTATCTACCTTCCTTCCTTTCTGCATGTCTCAACTGTTCTTTGATTCCTCCATTTCTTCTGAAACCTGACCCTATCAATTATCTCCTACTTTCTCTCCACTGACCACCTTTCCCACTTCCTACCAACCTAATTTGTCTCTTATAGTTTAAAAAAAAAAAAAAAAGCTTCCTTTCAACCTAATTTTCCACTCAAACTTGATCCAGAAGTCTCCTTCCTTTCACGTCTCCCTTTTGTGTCCTTACCACCATTCATTTGTTTAGTCTCTTGAAATCTGACTTTTTTCCCCGCTGTTATATCAAAACCATTAATAAAAGTGACTTTAACTCACTGATTTACATTGCTTTTCACTTTCCTGCCTTGCTTCCTAAACCTAGCGTATTCCTAATCTGCCTACCTAATGGTTTACCAATGACTCTTCATCCCTACTTTGAAAATTCAATGTATGTGATTCCAGACTTCTCACTCTATACTATTTCTGCAATTCCGTTCATTCCAATGGCTTCAGCTAGTATCTCTGCAAATAAGGTAGTTTTAACATGATTAATTGTAGATTCTCATTTTGAATTCAATTATGCTGTATTATACTTCCAATTCAAAATATGCAGACATCACCTGGGTCTACAGATAAAAGAAATCGGTCTCATCATGGGGACAGTAGGTCCTCAAGGTGAAACAGGGGGAAGAAGAGTTTCAAAACCAAGTAGGTTTGAGAAGCACTGCATTCTCAGTTACTCTTTTGGAAAGGCACAAGGTAGCACAGCAAAGGCTCTGAAACATCCTGTAGTAAATAAAATTTTCTTGTAACTACAGTTATCACATGTAATTGGCCATGGAACATTCTTTTTTCCAAATAGGCTCACTAATGTCCTATGATATTAGTAAAAGAGGTCAAATTTTGTAATCAGAAAGACCAGACTTTGATTCCTGGCTCTGCTTCTTACTTACTATTGCTAACAGTTGCTTACGCTCCCTAAATCCTAACTTCCTCATCTGTAACTCAGAAATAATAATCACTACCTAATAACACTTTTGAAAGAATTAAAATGTATAAAACTTTAGCACACTGCTTAGCACCTAAGTACTCAAAAAATATATATACACTTAAGTCAAATTAAGAGCAAACATATCTTAAAATGTTGCCTGAAGCAACCAGTTGAAAACTTGAAATTTGCTTTAACTTTCCTGTTTTAATTCAAAAACCCACTTAAAAATTGTGACCTATGACTCTAAATGTTATACTTTTTGTTTTATTCTCCCACATGTGTACTCTACTGTACACATGTGGGAGAATAAAAGGAAAAGGCAAACACTGTCTTAAAATATTAAAATATAAAAATAGTTTCACCTCACAGACCCAAGAAAGTCTCAGGGAGCTCAGAGATACTCAGAGCACACTTTAAAAGCAAGTGCCTAAAGCAGATACTGCCATGCTGGGAAGCCATCCTACTCCCACGGTTATCAATTATGAGAGTCCATAAATACTTATTTCGTGTTTGGCTTAAACCAGCTGAAATTGGGTTTCTGCTACTTGCAACTAAATGAATTCTGAGCAATAATACACCATGTAACCCTTCAGAGTTCTTCATTGTTTAGGAGAAAGTTTAGAGGAACCTAGTGCCGTCTCATAGAAGAAACTTAAACTTCTTGCCTTTTTCCTTTCTATTACCGCCTTTCTTCTACCTCTAACTTAGAGTTTTCCCTGTTTTACTATTCAAATTCCTCTCTTTTAGGTACTTAGGGAAGTCTGATGACCATAAATATCACTTCCAGTCATTTGAGTTCCAGCTAGCAATTATTCCTAATAAGATGGCAACTGCATGCATATAAATGGCATACAGAATCCAGAATCCCTTGAAATGTAAACAAATAATCATTTGTTTTACTTCTGGGAACTTCTGTGGGGAAATTAAAATACACATTATTAAGAAAAGAATCAGGAGGGGGGAAGCTAAATAAGGAGGGGGGGAAGCTAAATATAAGGTGATGGAAAGAGAAGTCACATTAGGTGGTGAACTTATTATACATCAAGTTGATAATGCACTGTAGAATTATATGCCTGAAACCTATGTAATCCTTGCTAACAGATGTCACCCCAATAAGTCTAACAATAAAAATGAATTAAAAAAAAAAAAAAGAAAAGAATCATTCTTAAAAATCAATGTTCATCTCTCAAAATCAGATGAATACAGGAGAAAAGCTAGGTAATACTAGATTTGAGAATGGTTTTTAATTATAGGTAACCATTACTTTTCAGAAAGAACAGCTCCAAAAGAGAAGTCACCAAAAAAAAAAAAACCCTCTCCAGAGGGACAGATAAGTAATATAAACATCAGTGTTTTTTAAGAATTAACAACAAGGAAAACTTGTTGACTGAGAGGGGCTCTACCTCATATTTTACAACTGCACTTTTGTGTTTCCGACATATAGTACCCAACACTGAAGATAGTCATATAACCTGTAAAGCAATTTCAAAAAACAAAAATATGCTGAGAACAAAAACACAAAGAAAGGACGTCTTTAAATCCTTTGTTCAACTTTTTAATACTTCTAGAAAAAGCATGAGGAGGCTGCAAAAGAAAAAAGGTTATTTAAACGGGCCAGTTCAGAAGAACAAGTTGCAGCATTTATCTGTAGTGTCAACTAGCAAGCCCCGCCTTTCCATCTTCACAGCCGCTTCTACCTGCCCGGAGGTAGAAGGGTAAGGAAGAGGCAAAATCGAGATCCAAGAAATAGAGAAAAATGGGGTCAAGCACGGAGAAGCTGGAAATTAAACTGCAACACTGGTGGAATTACGAGGAAGGCGTGGCAGAAGAGCCGCTAGCGAACCGAGAAGATACACGGGTCGATAAGATTCATGCAGGGTGTTCGCGGGAGGAAAAAAATGAAAGGGTGTTTGGGTGAAGGGCTGCCGAGGATTCGGTGACAGCTCGGACTGGGTGTACGATTCGCAAGGGCGGGGGCGACCCAAGGAGTCTTCCATTGTGCGCGCCCCTCCGCTCCCTCCCCTCCCTTCCCCGCCCCCGCCAGAGCCGGAGCCCTAGCAGCTTCGGGCCTCAGCACCAGTCGCTGCCTGTGCCTCCCATTTGCCCAAGGTAGGAGACAATCTGCTCAGCCCTCCTCCGACCCTTTCTCACCAGATGAAGATCGGCGTCGCCCGGCCTTCCCCTTGTCCATCTTCTCCTCCTGCTGGAGTCGCAGTTGCAGTCGCTGTCACCTCAAGACCCCTTAGGCTGGGGGAGGGAGGGGGAGGGGAGAGAAAAAAAAGCCAGAAAAGTGCGAACCGCGCTTGCGCAAGAGCGGTCGTCTGCCCTCAGACCGGAAATCAGCCGCTCCTCCCACCTCCACCCGGAAATTACTTCCTGGGACTTGTTTTCTGTGTGGCTTGCCACTTAAAGTCGTTTTTAGCAGCTCCTTTTTCATTGTCTCTACCCCTGAGACAAAGGCTGGGTGCATAGTGTCAGCCCAAGATCTTAAAAGGCTTTGCTGACTTGGAAGACTAAGATGCCTAGAAATCAAACGGAAAACGTTAGGAATTCCGGCAGTTCGTTGGATCCCGCGAGGTCGCCCCAGAAATAGGAGGATAAAACGTTACTGCGTTTGCAGTTACTTTCCTCACGGCCTCTTGTATATATATTTGTCCTCAAGGCGCTTCCTGAAACTCAAAAAGATTTTAAGATAGTTAATAGCCTAGCAATTGGTTTAATAGTTGGAGTGGAAATTAGATCAGCTGAGGGAAAAAAATGTTGAGGTTATCTTTAAAATTCAAGCTTGTCATTTTAAAGACCAGCAAATAAACTGGACATCAGTTTTTAAAAACAATATGCTGAGATGATGATAGAAAGTGGGTGGCTGTAAACTGGAATTCATTCAGCTAACTTTTATTAACAATATTTAGGGATATAGCCCTGTCCTCAATGAACTCAGGTTTTAGACTGGTTATTTTTTAGTCCTTTCAAAGACCCATCAGTTTAGAAAATTGTCCTATTTTATTAGCCGTAATGTGCATATGTCAATTAATTTTTTTAATGTGTAAGTTTCAATCACAGTACTTTAACAAAATTCAACAAAGAGATCTAGTCAGATGCTAAATGATACTGTAATGTTCCAAGCTGGAAGGAACCCTGGAGATACTTTAACATCCGTTCCTTTCTCCCGCTTTTACCAAAGTCAACAGTATGAGGAGACTTACCTCGAGGTAAGTCTCCAGGTGCTAAGGGCCTCTTAGGCTGGGGGGAGTGTCTTTAACAAAGCAGAAATAGCTGAAAAGCAGGAATACTTCAGGGCTTGCTGAGATTGAAATTTACCACAACCATTTCATTTAGAGGCCCTAGTTTATTTCTGTTTAACAAATAAAAACATTGCTTACTGAAAAATATTTTAAGTTGATTTACTCATAAATCACCCTTTTTAATTGAGTACTATAGTGCAAGAATCAAACCGGCTTAAATTTATTAACCAATCTTATAGGAAACAAATTAACTGCAAAGGATGGAAATGGAGCTGAGAGATGGAAACATGAAAAAGGAAAGCGTAAGTAGCCTTAATCCATTTCCACCCAAACTAGCAGCTTCCATAAAAGTAAGTGGTTTTAAAGTTAAGCAGTAAGAGAAATAAAATTATAAGAAGTTAATCAGATTATTCACCATGCAAATATATCATTGCCACTGAACCAAATGTACCATTTCTGCTAATACAGACAGTCAGCCAGTTTGTTTCTTTGAATTGGAGCTTGTTTTGAAATACATCCTTGACGATAAATGACCTTTAAGCTCAAGAATTTCAAGGTTGCTTTTTTAACTGGTATTTTTATTACTGCAGCTTTAACAATCTCTACTGCATAGTTGACTGTATTGCAAACAACTGAAGGACTACAGAGTTCAGTTTCTATTTTTGAGGGAGTCATTTAGCAACCTCATTTTGCCTTTTGTGGAAAACTAATTAAATGATCTTTGTTTTATAGGGTTATATGATGTTGAAAGTTTCCTTATTTAAAAAATATGAAAAACCAAAATGAATGATTTTTGTAGTATGTTTAGGGATAATATAATTTCTTTATGTACATTTAGTTCACACTGTATAGAGCCTTTTAAATTGAAATCATTTGAGATTAGAAATTCATCAGCCCAGCATTTTGTAAGAGGAGAGGATGGACTAGTTTGATCTTAATGGGTATGTTTCTTTATTGAAGTTAGAAGTATGTATTATTAAGTATTTAAATTAGGTATTCATTATATTTTTGTTTCAGCAATGGACATATTTTAATAGTTTGAAGACACTGTGGTAGTGTGAAATCAATTAATTCTTTATTTCACTCCTTAATTAACAATTTCTTTAAAAAGAGATTAATGAAATCTACAAAGGCCCTTTCTTATCACAAGTGAATTAACTTTAAGTATAATATGAATATAATAGATTTAGATGAGCACTGCAGACAGCTAGACGTCCTATTTTAAAAAATTAAAATGAACAATGTGGAATTCCTTACCATGGGCTCCAGGAAAACCTAGAGTTTGCAGATATTCATTATACTGTGTCATGTTACTATTCATGTCATTTCCGTTAATAGTTGACTCTTATTTTTATAATATTGAGAATCTTTACATGAAGGAAGTTTTCTTCCACAAATAAATGAAGTAACATGTGATTAATTAAAAGCTGCAGAGGTTGTTTGGTTTCAATAATATATTCCTTTGTAAGGCAGTCAGTAATTGTAATTACTCTGAGATGGAATAACATGATTGCCTCTTCCCAGAAGTTATGAATACCTGCAGTAACTAGGGGTATTTGACCAGCAGAGGTAATCTTTTGTCCAGGATGCTATAAAAGAACCTATATACACATGTTTAATCTAAGATCCCTAAACTGTCATTTGGCCCTGCGACTGAGCCTAAAGTATCCTGTACATACATCATTAATTTCTTTGAAGTGTTCTATTTTTTTTTTTTTTTTTTTTTTTTGCTTTTTGGTATGTGGGTAGCTCCCTGACTGGGAATTGAACCTAGGCCGCAGCGCTGACAGCGCCAGCGCCGAAGCCTTAAGCCACTACACCATCAGGGAACTTCTGAAGTGTTTTTTTCTTTTTTTTTTTTTTTCACATTTTCAAGAAGTGTTCTATTTTAAAATGTTATGTTTATTTATCATTTCTACACCTTAATACAGCTGGTTGATTTTAGTAGAAAATTTTCATGTGACAAATGAGTAAAGTTGAGGCTTTAGGTAGTCTCATCTTCTTTATCCTTTAACTTTTTTTTCCTCTTCTGTTTTTTATTGTTTTTCTTTATCCTTTAACAATTGAATACCCACTTACTTCTGAATAATTCAAAACAAGAAGCATAGGATCTAGGATTGGACAAAATTAGTAAATCCAAAATGTAGCCATCAGAATTACTTGGGAAACATCTAATAAAGAATATGTACTTCTTTTAAAAAAAAAAAAAAAAAAGAATTACTTGGGAGAATCTTTTTTTAAATTACCTATGTCAGTGTCCCACCTCAGACCTGAATCAGAGTCTTCTAGAAGAGGGGTCTAATAATCTGTATGTTTAAAAAGTTTCTCAGGCAGACATACTGGTTTTTAAAAAAGTGTAAAACTAAACTGTTAAAATGTAGATCCTAGGGCTACACATTCAGGAGATAAAACCATAAATACAAAGCAGTCATTACTTTGAGAGGAAGGGATAGGGCACTTGAAGGCACCTTAGAGTTGACTAACAAAGCCAACCTAGGGTGGTTACAAAGGTTTTTCTCTTTATAATAGTTTACTTAACTGTTAATTTTTAAAACTTTCCTAGGACATTCTCTTACATACTCAAATTTGGGAAACAAGATTTGGTGACACCTGATTTTCTTTTTTTCTTTCTGTCCTTAATTTTTTTTTTTTTTTAAATGCAGTCTTTCCCTGGCTGGGAATCGAACCCAGGCCGCAGCGTTGACGGCGCCGAAGCCTTAGCCACCACACCACTAGGGAGCTCCCAATATTCTGTTTTCTGTAGGTCTTTGCCTTGGGTGAATTAAATTCAACTTCTTTAGTCTTTCCTGGAGAAAGATAGGCAGGAAGAAGGGATACAATTTAGTTTGCTCTTTTTTGAACTACTACATATATAATTTAATAAGCTCTATCATTTTCTACAATTTAGTAAATGGAATTTTATACAGTTATTTTTCTTAAACCTCATAGTTGCATTCTGTATTGGGAAAATAAAAATGGCTGTTCTTCTACTACCAATACAATAATTGTTTTCTTAAAATATGTTTTCCAGAGGGTTTTTCTTTTGGTTATTGTGTTTTTCCAAATAAATTAATTAAAATATGCTCACTGTTTTAAAAAAAAAAGTACCTTTAGATATTCTTAGCAAAGCATCCTTCATTCTGTGCTTCTTAATGGCATAGAATATACAAAAAGACCTTTTTGTTAAATACAGGCACTTCTTACTTAATGACTGAGTTCTGTTCCTATGACTAGGTCATTAGGCAAATTGGTCAATAAGTGAAGACCTTAAAGGCAAATATCTTGTGGTTGTCATGGCTCCATAGGGTATGTACTTTTCAATAGCTGTCACTGAGTACCACACTTATAAATGAATATGTAGTCTTGCATGACTGCAAACACTTCATGTAGTGAATACTAACCAACTGTAGGAATGAGACAAACACTGAGAAAGAGATTCCCAAGATTCATACAGACTGCGAAAGGGGATTTCCCACACTGGAGAACTGGTCTTACAATCCGAGCAGTGGTTAAACATGTAGGTCGTTAAATGAAGAGTGGCTGTATACTGACAGACACAATTACTGTAATAGGGTGCTACTGTGTGACCAGGGAGTCATCTATTGAAGGGCACTTTGGTTGTTTCCATGACTTGGCCACTGTAAACAGTGCTGCGATGAACATTGGGGCACATAAGTATTTGCCAACTAAAGTTTTCAAATTTGGTGGGGTAGATACCCAGAAGGGGGATTGCCAGGTCATACGGTAACTCCATTCCCAGTTTTCTGAGGAACCTCCACACTGTCCTCCACAGCAGTTGCACTCCCACCAGCAGTGTATAAGGGTTCCTTTTTCTCCACCTCTCCAGCACTTGTTATTCTGTCTCATTGATAATGATCATTCTATTATAACAGGTGTGAAGTTGTACCACGATTTTTAAATAAATAATTAAAAATAATAACCACACCTAGAGCAAAACATAACAGCTGTGTCACTACATAATCCAGATTGCTAGGACTTAGTTTGAAATTCTCACTAATTATGTCCTCATTTTTATTTCATTCAACATAAAATGACTAAAGTACATGATATAGGAAACTAAGTAACAAATGCCCTCACTAAATGTTTGGTGAATGAATGAAATAAAGTCAAATGCTGTGCATTTTTAAGATCACTGGTAAGAAATGATCTCTCAGGCTCCTAGAGCTGCCTGAGTTACTTTAGGCATGTCACTTTACCTTTCAAAGCCTGTTTTTTCTATAAATATATTAGCTAAGAATAGCAGTAACATCCCTTGCAGCTCTGACAATTTTTTTTTGGCGGGGTGGGGGAGTGAGAGCTAAGGAACTGGGCAGTCGGGGAGGAGGGAGAAGAGCCTGGGAGGAAGGGCCAGCTCTGACAATTTTATTCTTGAAACTAAGCTATCTTATTCCAACACATTCTATAGAAAACTAAGCATATAAAGCAGTTTGATTTTAATGGACCATCTTGATTTTCAAAAGAGAAAACAAATATACAAGATGCTTAGGATATTCTCTAAGAATAATTCACAAATCAACATTTACTAACTTTAGAATTGTAGAAAAAGTCTCTTTAATTTTTCAGTGCTTTGCATTCATCCTTTTCCTGTATATACAGCTAGAGGATTTTTGCTCTTCCTTATGCCCTCAGTAAAAAAATCATAAAATTCTAACAATAATATTTAAGTGCTATTTACCAAGATCTCTCAAAGATATGGTAGTGAGCAAAATGAAGTAGTCTTCGTCCTTGTTCTCATGGAATTTGCATTCTAATGGGAGGAAATGGACAATTAGTAAGTATATGTCAGTTGATAAGTGCTGAAAGAAAAGAAATGGAAAGGAAGGGGCGAGACAGAAGAAAAAAAATGAAGCATCGTATATAGAGAGTGAGGAAGGCTTGAAGGGAATTGCCTTTTCAGATAGAATGCTCAGAAGTTTCTCTGATGAGTTAGCAGGTGCGCAGAAACTTTAGGGAAATGAATCCCTATAGATATCTAGGGGAAGAATGTTACAAGCTGCAGGCATAGCAAGGAGGAATGCCCTTAAACAGGAGCTTGCTCCACAATTGGAGGCAAAGAGGCCAGGTGTGGCTAGAGTCAAGTAAGCAAGAGAATAGTGGGAAATGACCCCTAAGAAAAAGCTAAGAGCCAGATCACATAGCTAGGAGTAAGTAAGTGAGAGAATGGAAGGAAATATCAGTGGAAAGCTAAGAGCCATGAGGGACCTCTTAGGCCCTGGCAAGGACTTGGGCTTTTAGTCTGAGTGAGAGGGGAGATCATTGAGAACTTTGAACAGGGGTGTGAGATCCAATTTAGATGTTTTGAAAAGATCATTCCAGCTGCTGTGTGGAAAACAGACTGTAGAGAAATGAGAGTGAAGGTGAAAGTTGATGGTGACTTGGACTAGGGTAGTAGAGGTACAGGAGGGTAAGTGATTAGATTACAGATATATTTCAAATAAGGGAGCCTACAGATTTGATGATTGATTGGATGTGGAGTATGAAGGAGAGAAGGGAGGTTTGCAGCATGAGCAACTGAAGGAATGGAGTTGCCATTTACAAAGATAGGAAAAACTAGAGGGAGAGTAGACTGAAGGGAGTGTTTGAGACATGTTAAGTTTGAGATTGCTATTTGACATCCAAGTAAATATATCAAGTAGACCATTGATAAGGATGTAAGAGAGTGTGACAGGTTGGAGTGTATTAGCCAAGCAAAATGTGCTACAATAAATTCTAAAGAATTGTCTACCTTTTCATTCTACAAGATACTTCCCTCCTTGCTCCTGTTTACCCCATATCCATGTCCTTTATCCAGAGGGTACCAAAAAAAGTATACATATTTTATGAAAGGAAAACACTTTATTAAAATTGTAATACTCAATATATACCTATAACAAAAGGTGAATACAAGTCATGTTTGACTTCTGCAATTACAAGAGGTGCTCAAAGTGGTTACCATCAGCATCCAGACACTTCTGATTATGACGAACTACTGTTTGAGCATCATTGACCAAAATGTCCACTTGTATCATTGCACATGCCATTTCAATTTCTTCCCAAAGTACTGCCAGTATAGCCAGTTTCCTATAGTACACCACATCCTTTAAGATCTCCCATAGGTAGAAGTCAAGGGGCTTTAAGTCAGGAGAATATGGGGGAAACTCAAACAACATTCTCGAATTTTAAATACCACTTCACAATGGTCTTGTGCTCCTCAAACGACTGTGTGCTTCTGCCATTTTTTTTGACTGTCCTGCCTGTTGCACAGTGGTGCTTGTATTAATTTGATTAATACCATATTTTGAGTGAACATCAGACTATACATTGTTACCACAATTCAATTCAACTTCAAAAAGTAATGCATAGATAACATCTCATAAAATGTGTATACATTTTTGGCACCCCAGTATATCTGTGTGCCATTTTGGTTTTCTAGTTTGCAAACTCCCATTCTTTCCCCTGAGAATTGTCTCTCAAACAACTAGGTACACAAACACTTAAGGTAGAAAAGATTAATTGAATGCTGTATAATGTGTGCTATTATTACTGATTTTGTTTATATTATCCTCTGACTGAAAGAAAAATAGCTAACACAGTTTTGTTTAGTTAATTGAGTTAAATATTCTGTACCTTTCTCTTTATTTTAAATAAAAAAATGGAAGTTTTCAGCACAGCATTGGAATAAACAAAGTATGTTTAGATTTGAGAGAATACTGCTTTTCTATAAAAAAAACTTCCTTATCCATGCCAAATCATATAAAATAGACCTCTCTTTTTGGAGAACAATTTAGCAATATTTGGTAAAATGGCATATGTTGATATGACCTAAAAATTCCACTTCTAGGTGTATTGCTTAGGAAAACTCTTAAAAAGTTCACAAAAATATAGCTGTAAGGATATTCAGCCCTTCCACTCTGGGCTGCAATGTGTCTGCAGAGCAGAGACAGCAGCAGTTAAGTTCACCATGCGGGTAGGGTCCCCTGTCTCTTCAGTGGGGTTTATCTCTCTGTTGTTGCACTCAAGTCCCACTGGGCCACCACAGGATTTAACCTGTTATACAGCTACATAGTAATAGCACAGAAGCCCACCACTGTAAACAGGTGTGTGACTGGACACTTTACTTCAGCTGAAGACTTGAATTTGATAATTGCCTAAAACACGAGATTAGAAACCTATGTGGTCACTGCCAAGGGGCTTCAGCCCTTCAAAGAGATGGGCGTGTATGGAAGATCACCATCATGAAGCTTTGCAGGTCCAAATGGGAAAGCAAGGACCTACTGTTTATCCTGACAGTTAAGTACAATGCCTGCAACCTGGAGTATAAGCAGAATGGGGAGAGCATTAATATCATAACCCAAGCCCATGGCAATGTCCAGGACCACAATGGCCACCACTCAGGGACCGGCATTATTGGCATCATTGACCCTAAGTGCCAGATGATTGGCCTGCGACTCTGTGATCGCTTTTTCAAGGTTATTTCACTAGACGTGGATAATAAACAGCCCAAGACCTTTAACATCCACCTGGAGGAGTTGCATGCCATCAACATCAAGTTTCTATGTGAGCAGACTGGTAAATTTTGCCTCCACTGTAATATTTTTTGTCACATTAGACATACCTGGATATAACCAGTTCTGTATAATCACATATCTCCCCTTCATCATTCTTGACCTTGCATACACAAATGCACATTGAAATGGAAGAGTGTTCAGGCAGCTGAAAGAGATAGCATTTCTCAGGAATTCCTAGGAAAAAAAAATTTTTTTTTAAGGTGAGGACTTCTTTGAAAAGATTATTACAGGTGATAAAACTTGGATCCATCATTATGACCTCAGGAACAAAAGGCAGTCCATGGAATACTGGCATAAGGGATCACCTTCCCAATCGAGTTTTGAATTTCTTTGGCTGTGATCCCTTATGGTGATATTCTGTGGACTGCTTTTTGTTCTTAGGGTCATAATGATGGACCTAAGTTTCATTACCTGTAATAATCTTTAAGAAGTCCTTACCTTCTTTTTCAAAAAAGTTGGAGGAGGGGGTTCCCTAATGGTGTAGTGACTAGGCTTCAGCATTCAACACCGCGGTCTGGGTTCAATTCCCATCCAGGGAACTATCCAAAAATAAAATTGGAAGAGCTTTTTCCATTAAATATTCAGCAACTAAATAATTCACATAGCATGCCGTTTGAACTGAACATCTCAACACTTTTCCATTTCGATGTGCACTGGGTGAAAAATGTAAGCACACTGTTTGTGCAAGGTCAAGAATGATGGATGCAAATCGGGTGCAGGTGCGGGGCCAGTGAGAGAAAAGAAAAAGAATGATGGACTGGAGATACCATGTGACTACACAGAACTGATTATATTCAGATATGTCTAATGTAACAAAAATAATACAGTGGAAGCAAAATTTATCTCCTCACCCCCATATATGATTGCCAAGTGCCTAGCATCTGTTTTGTCTACCAGTACCCTCCGGAGTAGCACATAAACATGTACAGGTGTCTCTCTCAGAGAAGGAGTTCAATAAGGGCCCTTGGAAACAGGAAAATGTAGAAACAGAAGCTTCCATGGTGATCACAGTCCTTATCATTGGGCAGGAATCAATCACCTATCACAATAGTGACAAATACCTGGCATTGCACCTCCTGTCATCAAGCAAAGCATGATTGTGTGTTACAATCATATAGACCCCAATGGTTTATCTGCTGGGAGACACAGAAGGTTGGCTTTTCATGCTGCTTTTGGAGAAGAAGGAACAGATGGACAGCACCATCACCCTCAAGAATCTCCCTGTGAAACTCCTTGGAGAGACCTCTGTTGCTGAATGCTTGACATACCTCGACAATGGTGGTGTGTTCATTGGGTCTCACCTTGATGACTCCCAACTTGTGATGCTCAATATTGACAGCAATGAACAAGGCTCCTACATAGTGGCCATGGAAACCTTTACCAGTTTAGGACCCATCGTGGACTTGGGTGTGGTGGACCTGGAGAGGCAGGGGCAGAGAATGCTGGTCACTCAGTCTGGGACTTTCAAGGAAGGCTCCTTGTGGAACATCTGGAATGGAATTGGAATCTATGAGCATGCCAGCATTGACTTACTAGGCATCAAAGGCCTATGGCCTCTGTGATCTGATTCCAACCAGGAGACTGATGACACTTGGTGCTGTTTTCTGTGGGCCAGACCAGAGTTCTTGTCTTAAATAGAGAAGAGGTAGAAGAAACTGAACTTACAGGTTTCATGGACAAATCAGCAGACTTTCTTCTATAGTACTGTGGCTCATTGGCAACTTAACCAAATCACTTCCATATCTGTGAGGTTGGTCTCAAGAAACCAAAGCTTTAGTCAGTGAATGGAAGGAGCAACAGGGCAGAACATCAGTGTGGCCTCCTGCAATAGTAGCCAGGTAGTAGTAGCTGTGGGAAGGGCCCTCTGCTACCTGCAGGTCCTTCCTCAGGAGCTCTGACAGATCACCATAACGAAATGGAACATGAAGTGGCCTACTTGAACATCACCCCCTTAGGGAATAGCAATGAACTGTCCCATCCTTGTGCCTTTAGCCTCTGGACAGACATCTCGGCCCACATCTTGAAGCTGCCCTCTTTTGAGTTATTGCACAAAGAGATGCCAGGTAGAGAGAGCATTCCTCATTCCATCTTGATGTCTACCTTTGAAAGTAGCCACTACATACCTTATGCCTTGGGAGATGGAGCACTTTTCTACTTTGGACTCAACATTGAGAAAGACCTATTGAGTAACTATAAAAAGGTGACTCTGGGTACCCAGCCCACAGTATTGAAGACTTTCCACTCTTTCTACCACCAACATCTTTGCTTGCCCTGACTGTTCCACTGTCATCTACAGCAGCAATCACAAATTGGATTTCTCCAGTGTCAACCTCAAGGAGGTAAACTGTATGTGTTCCCTCAATTAAGATGGCTATCCTGATAGCCTGGCACTGGCCAACAACAGAACCCTCTCACCATTGGCACCATTGACAAGATCCAGAAGTTGCTCATTTGCATGGTTTCCTTCTACAAGTCTCTTAGGAAGATCAGAGAGATCTTCAGCCATATTGAAGTTCAGGGCATGAGTTGGGGCACAACAGCTCTGAGACCCAGGGCCAGCACCCAGTCCCTATCCAGCAGCATCAATTTAGCAAGCTGTTTTCCAGCAGCACAGCCTCTGATGAAGCCTCCTTTGGAGAAAAGGTGAAGATGCACAACCTCCTTATCATTGGCCACACCTTTGAAGTGCTTTACACCCACCACTTTTCTGCAGAATGAGTATGCCCTCAGCCTGGTCTCATAAAGTTGAGCAAAGACCCCCACATGTACTTCACCGTGGGCACAGCCGTGGTGTATCCAGAAGAGGCAGACCCCAAGCAAGGTAGATTGTGGTGTTTCAATATTTGGATGGAAAACTACAGATTGGCTGAAAAGGAGGTGAAAGGGGCTGTGTACTCTGTGGTGGAATTTAATGAGAAGCTGTTAGCTAGCATGAATAGTGTCTTTATGAATGGACAATAGAGAAGAAACTTCACACCAAGTACAGTCACTACAACATCGTGGCATTCTACCTGAAGACCATGGATGACTTTATCCTGGTGGGTGACCTTACGCACTCCATACTGCTGCTGGCCTATAAGCCCATGGAGGGAAACTTTGAAGAGATGACAATTTCCTGGGGTCTGAAAATGCCTAGTTTGTGTGTCAGAAGGATAGCACTGCCACCACTGATGAAGAGCAGCACACCTTGAGGAAGTCAGTCTCTTCTACCTGGGTGATTTGTCAGTGTCTTCTGCCACGGCTCTCTGGTTATTCAGAATATGGGCTAAACTTCTGTCTCCATGCAGGGTTCATTGCTCTTTGGCATTAATGGCATGATTGGGCTGGTGACCTCACTGTCAGAGAGCTGGTATAACCTATTGGACATGAAGAATCGACTCAATAAAGTCAGCAAAATTGAATACTCCTTCTGGAGCTCTTTCATCCTGAGCAAAAGACAGAACTGGCCACTGGTTTCACCAATGGAGACTTGATTGAGAGTTTCCTGGATATTAGCCAGTCCAAGATGTAGGAAGCTGTGGCAAACCTACAGTATGATGATGGCAGCGGAATGAAGGAAGAGGCCCTGCAGATGACCTGATCAAGATTGTAGAGGAGCTGATGTGGATTCATTAGTCAAGGGCAGGGATCCCCTTTCCCAGACTCTCCCAAAGGCTTTGCCCTCCTGCCTCCCCTCCCACAACACTGTCTTCTGTAAACCAGCTGTCCCAGAAGCCACAGTCACCTGTGTGGAAATGGGGATTTCTTAGAACTAAAACCAGTTCACTGAAGACCTGGGAATGGGCTGAAGGTGAAATATTTTCTCCCTGGATTTTTATGAGTCTTACATGACTCCAACCATCACCTTGGGCCACCAAGACTTGGTTGGTGTTACCAGTAGTCCTTCTCCAGGGAGGGATTTTGCAGCTCTTTGGCTGAAAGGAAGCCCTGTATGTGTGTCTCTCCCACTCATGTGTTCTCTACTATCTTTTTATTTGAGTTGGGGATGTGGGGATATTGTGGGTAGAAGGGAAGAGGGACAGGAAGAGTTCATTGTCTCTGAAGTGAGAGCTTCCTTTTCCTTTCTTCCTTGCCTCTGAGAGGTTTGGGTTTGGAGGCCTGACCATTAGGCCATGGGCCGCCCGAATATAAAACCTGGAGATGGTGGATAATCCCCAGCCGTAGCCTTTTTATCTGGGCAACTGCCTTCTTCAAAGAGAAGGTGGATAGACATTAAATTGGTAGTTAGCCAACTAGACATCCCATTTTAAACAGGACAGAAAAGAATGGTATGGTCCTATTTCAAATGCTCATATGGTCAGCCTAGTCTCACTGGGGTAAATTTAAATAAAGTGTCAGTAGACTGACCATACGTACCATTTGAAATTGGACAGTACCATTGTTTTCTGTCTCATTTAAAACAGGACATCTGGTCAGTCTATAAGCTTTTGGATTTTACCAAATAAAGTAGAAACTAAGAAGAAAGAAAAAAAAGAATGTTTGTTTGTTTCTAATAGTGGAGAAATGGAGCAACCTAAATGTTCTTCAACAGGAAAATGATTAAACAAACTATGGCATATTCAAGTAATGGGACATTTATAAACAGATAAAAATGAATAACCTAAAACTACATTTATTATTGTGGATAAAAATCACAATGTTGAGTGAATGAAGAAGATTGGATAGGGAGTTCCCTAGTGGTGTAATGGCTTAAGGCTTCAGTGCTAGCACTGTCAATGCTGCAGCCTGGGTTCGATTCCCAGCCAGGGAACTACCCACATACCAAAAAAAAAAAAAAAAAAGAAGAAGTCTAGACAAAAGATATATATGGTTTATATTTCACATTTCTCAAAAAGGAAGATCATCCTATCTACATCACAAACTTACATGTGCAAGACACTATATAAGATGATTTTTTAATCTATATTAGTTAATTTAATTCTCACAATTATGTTATTCCTATTTTGCATCTATTCATTCAAAAATATCTGGGGGAGGTTCCTTGGTGGTGTAGTGACTGGGCTTCAGCGCCCTCACCACCAAGGCATGGGTTCGATCCCCACTCAGGGAACTAACCAAAAACATAAAATAAAAAATATTTATATAATACCTACCAGACACTATTCTAAGTACTGAAGATACAGTAGTTAATTAAAGACAGATAATAAACAAATGTAAACAACTGTATATCAGATGGTATGTAGGCTATGAAGAAAAATAAAGCAGAGTAGCAGGATAGAGAACAATAAAGATTGCATTTTAGATAGCATAAATAAACAAACTCAGAAGTTGAAGAAACTGAAACTTATCAAGGGTGAGAAACCTGATGAAAGTCACTCAACTTAGAAATTTGGAGATAAGGGAGTTCCCTGGTGATGTAGTGGCTTAAGGCTTCAGCACTGGCACTGTCAACGCTGCGGCCTGGGTTCGATTCCCAGCCAGGGAACTACCCACATACAATAAAAAAAAATTTTTTTAATTAAAAAAAGAAATTTGGAGATAGATCAATCTAATCCCAGAGGCTTCTCCTTTTAAAGGATGGTTAGGTCAATCAGTCATTTACATATTGGAATAATACATTAATTACATAATAGTACCTGAAATCAGCAACACTAGAAGAAAAGGAGTTTTTAATGGAGTAGGAATAGAGAGTAGTCTAGATAGATTGGGTGCTCTAAACAACCAAATACCTTCATAAAGTACAAGTTGGGTGTAGGAATCAGAGAATAACCAGATTCTGAAAGTGAGAAAAGAGTTAAGAAATCAAAGCAGGGGGGTTTCCTGGTGGTCTAGTGGCTAGGTTTCGGTGCTCTCACCGCCACGGCCTGCGTTCACCTCCCGGTCAGGGAACCAACCAAAAAAAAAAGAAATCAAAGCAAGCACCATTTTAATTTTGCCTTAAGCCTTGATAGCAACTTGAAAGGCACTGAAAATAATTTTGAGTGCTACTTATTGGAAGTGGGATTTGACTTCCCAGTGTCGGTGTTAAGAAATTAAAGAGAGTGTGTAATTTGTTAAGAACATGAATTTGAGAGTCAGACAACCTCAGTAACCAGTCATTTATTTAACAATTGTTTGCTTTTAGGGCAAGCCACTTACAGTTTTAAAGCCATTTCTTTTCCCTGTAGGTTCTGTCCACAATAACTCTAAATTCACTTCTTGGTCAGCTGCTTTTTTTTCTTCTCAGAATAACCATATTTCCCAGCATTAGATAAATTTATCATAACCTACACTACCTGGTTCATATTTCACCCTCACTGCCATCTCCTGTAAAATTTTTTAAATGTTTACTGTGGAAATTAACAAAGACCAACCAAGTGAGAAAAGCAAAACTTATTTTTTCTGAGCTCCAAGTAGCAAGAGAGTCAGCCACCATCACTTGCATTTTGGCAGAGATTTAAAAGGCAAGCAGAGAAGTGGGCAAGCTTTATAGTAGAGAAAAGGGAAAACTGCTGGCATAGGGAAGCTGCAGGCAGGCTAACCAGAAGCAGGGCATCCTGTGTGATTGGTTAGGGGTATGTATTTGGCTTTCTCTTCTGGTCCTAACTTAGAAGCGGGGATAAAAATTAGGGAAGCTATCAGTTATTAATCAAGTTCTGGTCATATTGGGCAAATTGTAATAGAACTTACTGTTCTGATAGCACCCTGGTCACTAGAGGTAGCAATCTGACAAGTCTAACAGAATAGGCAAGCTTTCTGGGCTGTTTTTTAAAGATAAGGGGTTGACTTCCTTGGCCAGTTGCTGCAGGTTGTGGGTCAAAGTTCTGTTTTCATATATGGCCTGGTCATTGTCCCTTAGCATATTCAGTCTCTGACTATGTTGCTTCATTCACAATTATTTTGAGTTAAAGTCTTTACCATAGGCTAAAAAGATCATGTCTTTGTAAAGTGCTTAGTTTAGCATGATTTCCCACAAGAAGAATTTAGCAAACTGAAATTTTTATTTTATTTTTAAGCACTCACATATCAATTGCTTTTTACTTTCAGTGGTTACAAATGACACAGGAACTGAGCTTCCAAAAATTTATTGAACAATCCAACTTACCAGAAGAACTGCAATATGACTTCAATGAAAAAGCTGAATTGAGACACATTGAGACACAAAGGCCTTTTGTCTTTAACTATTATAAAAATGTCCCTGAGAGGAATAGCAAGCGCTACCAGGCCCTTGGCCATTTGCTTGAACAATACATTTATGAGCTTTTGGAGAAAGTGTGCAAATTACAAAAAGTATACATCCCACCAGAGGCTGATAAGGAACCAAGAAGCTTCTTTTTCATGAGTGACCGAGCATTAACAAATCAGTCTGCTCTTCTTGTCCTTCTTCAAGACCATGGGGTCTTTCGAGCTGGTCAGTGGAGTCAGCAGGCAATAATACATCATGGTCTACAACATGGAAGTCAGATACCATGTATTCAAATGGCATTGCAGGCACATTATGATGTAATTGTGCTGAACCCCAATGACAATTCTGTGAACCTAAAGATGGGAAAAGAATGGAAAGGTCTTTCAACACAAAATATTGAGTCCTCTTCCCTAAAAATGGTTCCAACTGAGAGCTTTTTATCTCTCCAGCAGCCTCTTCAATGTATTCCCGAAAAATGCAGCAGTACCCCTGAAGAACACATGACTTACATTTGGGACTACTTCATTTCAAAGACTGAAGGCAAAGATGTTGCCTTCATTGTACATGGTTATGGAGGCTTGGTTTTTATGGACTTGCTTGCTCATAGGAAGTGGGAAGTGATGAGAAAAGTATATGCTGTTGCACTTATTGATTCTCAACATCATATAGGACATCAGCTGGGAAATGATGTACAATTATTATCATGGATAAAGCACCACTGCCGTGAATGGGTGACAAGTCCTAAGCCTTTGAATAAACCTGCAGCTACTGTTTTGAAAAAAGAGTTTCCAACAGTTTCTGCTGGTACAGAAAAACACAGCTTAGCCCCTTCCTCTAGCCTTCAGTCAATTTTTAAATACTTCAAAAGAGTTCTGAAAGCCAAAATGAATATTAATTCTTCTCATGTGCCAATAATAACTAGGAGCTCCACAAAAATAAAGCAAAGTGCTTAAGATACATTTTTGTCATCTAAGATTTTTTTTTTTTGGTCCCACTGAAATTTTGCTAGATGCTAGAAGAAAAAGAATATTTCCAGCTCACATACAGTATTGTGTTCTGGATTAAGGTTTGATTTGTTACTTTTCTTTAAAACAAACATATTCTCTTTGTATCCCATTGATGAACCAGGAAGTCAGTCCATACTATCATTAATTTTTACAGTATTAGTGAAGTTAGAAGATCTTTCTTTTGAAAGATGACTTTCTAATGGTTCAATAGGAATGACACCAAAACAATGACACCAAAAGTCAATGGAAATTAAATATTAAATCAGTCTTTGATTTCTATGTTATTCCATACTAAAATTACAAGTGAACATAAAAATTAAATATGATAAGCAAACTCTATTCTTTGTTTTTTTGTGTTCTCTTTAATTTTTTGGTTGTGTGTGTGTGTGTGTGTGTTTACTCATACCTTCAGCAAATATTTGAGTGTCTACTATGTGCCAGTTAATACTAGGTATTGAGGACACTGGCGAAAAAGGCCAACATTGCCTTTTATCCTTTTGGAGGTTACAATGAACAGAAAATTGCAAGTGTGAAGAGTGTTAAGAAATAACACTATAGAACTTCTAGCATACAAGCTAACAAGCCTTGGGATGCAGGGAATACTTCCCTGAGCAAATGGTGCTTAGTTTGAAGAATAGTAGAAGTCAACTAGGGAAACAGTTATAGGCAAAGGAGCCTCATATGCAAAGGTACTGAAGCAGGATAAAGAATTCCAATTCAGCTGGAGCTAAAAAATTATGAGGGAGTAGTATTAAAGAAAACAGGATTCATTGACATTTCTTTTTGTTTGTTTGTTTTTATGTGGGTAGTTCCCTGGCTGGGAATTGAACCCAGGCTGCAGCGCTGATAGCACCGAAGCCCAGCCACTACACCACCAGGGAACTCCCTTCATTGGCATTTCTTAAAAGACAGTAAGGAAGACTTTATAAGGAAGGGATTACCGCAATGGGGGTTTTGCAGTAGGGGATAGAGTTCAGGATCAACTCCAAATACAAGGACAAGTAGAGGGAATTTATAGCCATGGAACAGAGTGTAAGGGTTAGTGAATTAAGTATTATCAAGTGATAAAACATCAGGAGGTAAAGGAGATTCTTGCTAGATCGACTTAATGGGATTCTTACTGAAGAAAAGCCAGGGTGATATGATGTTGAGAGTGAAGTATGACATATTTCATCAGATAGGGAGGAAGATCAGATACTAAGGGTGGGAAATTTTCCTTAAACTGACTCAGAATTCTTGCTAAAACTAAACTGAGTGGACTAAAGACAAAGCCCAACATTGGAAACTAGGTGAGAGGAGGGCACTAAGGAGTCAGACTCAGATTTGGTTAAAGAGAGAGTTTTGATCAGTACCTGGAAAGTTAAGTTAGAGAAATAAGCAGAGGCAGCCTACACAAGCCTGCATTGTCCATCACTAAGATTTTTTACTTTATTCTAATGACAATGGAAGCCATTGAATGGTTTTAGATGAAGAATTTTATCAGATTTACATGTTATAAAGAATATCCTAGGTTGAACAACAAAATGGCGGCATGAGAGTGACCCCCAGAAAAACTTCCCTAGAGATTAGAATAAATAAAACATCTGTAACTCAACTAAGAACTCCCTCCATAATGCACAACACCACTAAGAAACCCACTCATCACATCAGAGTACCTACAGGTGGGCAGTGGGGCAAATGAAGGAGAAAAAAAGGGCAAGTGCAGAGATGCAGGCTGCACACAGGTCCCTTTTGGAACTCTACTGCTGGGGAAGGGAGGAGGAAAAGGTGGCGGGTGAGCATTCTGGAACTTACTCAGTCCACAGAACAGAGAAAAGAAGGCCCAGAGGCTGGGGCCATGACACAGCAACCAGACCATGCTTTGGCCCCCAGGAGGTGAAGACTAGGTCTGCAAGTCACAGCGACCCAACTTCACTCTGGTTCCAAAAGGCGGAGGAGGGATGGGTATGTTGAAGAGCTGCAGCGCGACCCTCACTTAGGCTGGGTAAGGAGAAGGAGAGAGGGGTCTGTAGGCACATTTCTTGGCCCACAACCAGCACAGCATGAAAGACCAGCATACAGGACAGCTGACCCCAAGGCTCATGCAAAGTCCTCCGAGCAAACCAAAACCAGAAAGGCGAAAGCCCGAGTACAACTTGTGCGACTCCGCAGCCACAGTCAGAAAACAAAAGTGCAAACCCTGGTCGCCTGTCCTTACCCAACCTTGCCCCAGCCTGGGAAGGAGAAAGAGATGAGGCTGCAGAAATGCTTATCAGCCCACAGGCAGCCCAGTCTGAGAGACCAGCATACTGGACTGACCCCAAGACTCAGGACAGAGTCCCTGGGGCAAACCAAGAACAGAAAGGCACAAGTATACCCATACTACTAGTGAGGGCTGTGGACCCAGGAAGAAAACAAAGATGCAAATCCTGGCTGCCTCTCCCCACCAGACATCCGCCCGCCCAGTATCAGCAGTGAACACCAAAGAAACTGTAGCAGTGAGTGTCAGGTTAAGGAGCAGAATATCTACAAACAGAGAGGCTGCCAGAATGAGGAACCAGAGAAAGGGAGCTCAAAATAGATTCAAACAACAAAAAAATCAAAGTAAAAAAGATGGGAACAAAAAAACCACAAGAGACAGAGCTCAAACCAACAATGATAAAAATGCTCAGGGAACTTAATGATAATTTCAACAGAGAGATAGCAAGCATAAAGGACCAGGCAGAGATAAAAATTATATTAACTGAAATGAAGAATTTTTTTAAAAAATAGGAACACAGCAGTGATTTGCAAAAAAGCCAGCAGAAAACACCCAATCAGAACAATAAATAGAAAAAAGAATCCAAAAAAATGAGAGGTTTGAGAT
Organism: Lyroderma lyra; assembly: GCA_004026885.1. NCBI lineage: Eukaryota > Metazoa > Chordata > Mammalia > Chiroptera > Megadermatidae > Lyroderma > Lyroderma lyra. The sequence continues at coordinate 90,282 of PVJL010001393.1, read as the reverse complement.
TCCTCTGGAAAAACATTAATTGTAACAACATTTGCCTCATAAGAATACTAGAACATGAAGAGGAAAAGCAAGGGATTGAGAATGTATTGGCTGAAAATTTTCCTAACCGTGCAAAGGAAATAGACATACAAATCCAGGAAACATAGAGAGTCCCAAACAAGATGAACCCAAACAGGAATACACCAAGACACATCATAATTAAAATGACAAAAGTTAAAGAATTAAAAAAATAATAATAAACTGACAAAAGTTAAAAAGAAAAAATTCTAAAAGCAGCAAGAGAAATGCAAGTAGTAACTTATGAGGGGACAACCCTTCAACTCTCAGCTTATTTCTCATCAGAAACTTTACAGGCCAGAAGGGAATGGCAGAAAACCAAGGACCTACAACCAAGAATAATGTATCCAGCAAGGCTAGCATTCAAAATTGAAGGACAGATAAAGTACATCTCAGACAAGAAAAAGCTAAAGGAGGGAGTTCCTGGTGGTGTAGTGGCTTAAGGCTTCAGTGCTGGTGCTGTCAGCGCTGCGGCCTGGGTTCGATTCCCAGCCAGGGAACTACCCACATACAAATAAATAAAATAAAATAAAATCCCAGGCAATGTCATCCACCACACTGTTTAAAAAAAAAAGAAAGAAAAGAAAAAGCTAAAGGAGTTCACCACCAAACCAATACTACAAGGAATGTTAGGAGGACTTCTTTAAGATGGGATGAGAGATGGGAGAGTGGGTAAAAATAAAGGAAAGGGATTGAGAAGTTTAGTTTCATTGTTACAAGGCAATAATCGTGGGGATGTACAATATAACATGGGAATATAGTCAATAAGGTTGCAGTAACTGTGTGTGGTGTAGATGGGTACTAGGGGTGATGGAAGGAGAGCTGGAGGAGTGGGTAAAAAAAGGGGGAAGAAATAAAAAGTACAAATTCATAGTCACAGACTAGTCACAGGGACGTTAAGTGCAGCATAGGGCATACAGTCAATAACATTGTAATAAGCATGTATGGTGTCAGAGGAAACCAGAGGTATTGGAATGAGGATTTAGTAAGTTATATAAATGACTCATCATTGTGCTGTACACTTGAAACCGGTATAATATTGTATGTCAAATGTAATTGAACAATAAAAAGTCTCAAAAAATAAAAAAAGAATATCCTGACTCTGGTTTGGAGAATAGATTAGAAGGAGGAAAAGCTTAGAAGCAGAAAGATCAAATTAATTTTGTCAGCAGTCTGTGAAATTCTTAATACTCCTAATAAACAATATTTTATGATTGATTGGAAGTCAGAAATGAGGAGAAGAAAGGATTAATCCCAGATTTTTGGCTTGAGCAACTAGATGTACAGAAATACTATTTGCTGAGATAGGAACTATTGATGGAAAAATGTATTTTGACTGTTGCAGAACGTTTTTAAAAGAGAAAAAGTAATAGCTTACAAATTATTTTTTAGTTCTGCCCATAGATGAATATGAAAGGAACCCATACTAGACATTGCTTTTGAAAAATTAACTCTCTTGACATATTTACTGGACATGCAGATTTTTTTGTACATAGGTACATCTAGTATCTATTTTTTTTAACATAGCATACACTATAATTCCTGTTATAAATGGAATGTTTGTATCCCTACACAATTCATGTGTTGAAATAGTAATCTTCAATGTGATAGTAATAGAATGTAGGGCTTTTGGGGGTGATTATATTATAAGGGTGGAAGCCCTCATGAATAGGATTAGTGCTCTTATGAAAAAGACCCCCACAGAACTTCCTTGTACCATGTGAAGACACAGCAGGAAGACATCCAACTATGAACCAGAAAGAGGCCTTCACCACACACTGACTCTGTTGGGACCTTGATCATGGACTTCTCAGCTTCTAGAACTGTGAGAAATAAATGTTTGTTGTTTAAGCTTTCCAGTGAATGACATATCAACCCAAACAGATTAAGAAAATTCCTTATCAGCAAAGAAATAAGATTTCAGGTTTCTTTCTACACCATGCACCATAATGGGAAAAAAAAAAAAAAGGCACTGAATTGTAAATCAGGATATGCACATTATAAATGAATCTCAGCCTTGAAGACATCATTTAATCTCTCCCAACCTTCATTTCCCATTTTGTAAATACAGTCAAGATTGTCTGGATCTGCACTGATCTAAGGCTTGATTGGCTGTTGGCAGGAGGCCTTAGTTTCTTTTTTCTCACCATATGAACCTCTTAAATTGTCTGCCTCTGTTAAAAAAAAATTATTCTGACACTTGTTAAAATGGTAAGGAAGACTTTATTCAGGGATATTGCAATAGGGAAGAAAGATCAGGCTCAACTTTGAATACAGCGAAGACAACTGGAAATTTATAGTCAAAGAACAGAGTTAGGAGATCAGTTAATAGAAAATTACTAAGAAGAGACACCACAAGTAGGGGTATTCTTGCTAAAGGCAGGCCAAAGGCTTAGAGATAGATCAAGGGTGGAAAATGAGGAAATTCATCAGATATCAAGGGTGGAGCAATGACTTCACACAACTCTTGCTAAGATTGAGCTATGCAGGTCAGACAAGGTAAGATGTTACACAGAAGGCCTACATTGAGGACTAGTCCAGAAGAGTGCTCAGAAGAACCTAACTGAAGTTTGGTCCAGGAGAAAGTCTTAGTCACTTGAGTGTCCACTTGATATGGCAACTAGCTTCTTCCAGGTCATGTTGAGTAGTCAACCTCAGGCTTATAACTTAAAAGGTTATCTTTGCCTTAATCAAGCCCTGTACATTTTTTTGTTTACCTAGGTCAACATGCCTTTGAAATGCTGCTTTTTTAGACCTCTGGGAAGTATAACCACCTTCAGGAGAGTGATGTCATAGACTCAAAGGATCCTCTTGCCTGGCCAAAGGAAAAAAAAAAAAAGACACAAGGAGGAGTTTGCAGCAAAGAAAGTAAAGGTTTATTTAAGGAGTTGGCGTCAAGCCCAGATACTCTGGTGAGCTAATGCTCTCAAAAACCTGGCTCCCAGATGGCCTTTGATAGATAGGTGATATAAGGGAAAAATCATTAATCATGGTTATTATAGGAGTTGTGGCCATGGACTCTACTGATTGTTTGGGGCTAAAGGAGGCAACAGTTGACCATGGCACCATATCCTAATGTCAATCATGGCATTGTTCTGTCCAGTTTCCAGGGCATGCAGTCCGTGGGACCATTCCACTTTCATGAGTCCAGAGCTAAAACATAACTGAGGCCAAGGAGTTATATTTGTTTGATTAAAACTTTATTCTAATTTGAGATTTGTTACTGTATCTCGGTCATGGATGATAGACCTGAAGCTTTATTCTTAAGTGAGTTTGATGTTGACCAGAAAACCTAATGTCCTAAGGGTTTAATTATTAAAAGGAGTGGACATAAAATATATGTAGGTAGTAGGATCTGGGGGAAAGAATTCAAGTAACTCATCATTCTGTCAGGCTAAACAAAGCTAACTTGGATTAAAGCATGTTAAAGAAATGAAGTTCATGTGTGGTTACAAGAGCACATAATTTTGTTAACTATCCTGTAATCCAATCATATATTCTTTACCCTGCATTGCTTTCTCCCACATTAATGTAATCTTCCTTATCTTCCCTCCATAATTCCAAATTTTTAAAAGAAACTGTAAAACTCATTCTCCAGAGCATTTGAGATCTTGATTCCTGGCATTGTTGTCAATTTGGCTCAGACAAACCCCTATAAAAATTCCCTACAGCTTCGGACATTTTTTTACATGGATAATTCAAATGAATAGCAAGCATGAAACTCCACTGCCTTTTATGACCTCTCTCTGAAGTTGCATACTGGTCACTTGTTCCCATTCATTAGAAGAGAGTCACTAAGTCCAAGGGAAGGGAAATGAGGCTCCACCTCTTGCAAAGAATGTCAAAGAATTTGGGGACATGTCTTAAACCACCAATGACATCAGAAATGATGCCAACTGATTGGTACAACCACTGTGGAAGACAGTGTGGAGGTTCCTCAGAAAATTGGGAATGGATTTACCATATGACCCAGCAATCCCCCGTCTGGGAATCTACCCAAAAAAACTTGAAAACCTTTGTCTACAAAGACTTATGCCCCAATGTTCATTGTAGCGCTGTTCACAGTGGCCAAAACATGGAGACAACCAAAGTGCCCTGCGACAGATGACTGGATAAAGAAGCTGTGGTACATATACACAATGGAATATTACTCAGCTATAAGAAAAGATGAAATATTGCCATTTGCAACAAAATGGATGGACCTGGAGATCATCATGCTAAGTGAAATAAGCCAGACAGAAAAAACAAAGAACTATATGACTTCACTCATATGCGGAATATAAAACTGAAAGCAACAAAGAGAAAAGACATGAACAAACAAACAGATAACCCATGGACACAATCAATAGTTTATTTGGGGACAAGTGGGTTAGGGAGGGGAGAAAGGGGAGGGGTGGGAGAGGAGGGGGGAAACTAAACATAAGGTGATGGAAAGAGAAGTCACATTAGGTGGTGAACTTATTATACATCAAGTTGACAATGCACTGTAGAATTGTATGCCTGAAACCTATGTAATCCTTGCTAACAGATGTCACCCCAATAAGTCTAACAATAAAAATGAATTAAAAAAAAAGAATGATGCCAACTGAAACTAATGGTAAAGCAGCTCAACTCGGTTATAATTATTATCTTGCTCTGAAAACATGTTTATCACATTGTTTTAAATTTTTCCTCATTTTGATAAACAGATCTGTATATTTAGAAACTGGTTTTCTCTTTCTCTGCAAAACATCAGCATGCTTGCCATAGACAAATGCTTCTGCTGAAAACAAAGCTTATTTTAAGGTTTCTCTCCCAGGGAGCCACCCAAACCTATTTCCTTACTCTGACTTCTGATGTCAATCTATTTTTGCAAATTGAAGTGTAAACAAAAAAGAAGAAGAACATCTCCAGATTTTTTGGCTACTATAAGCTGAAGCCAGAGATATGTCCTGATACAGAAAAATCATCATGTAATAATTTTCATTGCCTTTCTTGTGGAAAGTAGTTAGAGTTAATAAACTAAGATCATTGTTCATAGGCAAAGTACACCAAGATTTGTGTGTCACTTCCCAATGCTAGACTAAATACATCTCAACACAAAAGAACACATTGTTGGCGAATTTCCTATGGAAAGTCTCTCTTTAACTAGAAATTCCCTCACTTTTCAATTTTTATTCAAAAACTGGTTCTCCAATTTAGCTTGCATCAGGATAACCTGAAGATCTTATTAAGACAAAGATTGCTGGGCATCACTGGCAGAGTTTCTGATTCAGTAGAATTAGAAGGTGGAGCCCCAAAATTTGCATTTCTAACTAATTCCCAAATGATTCTAATGCTGCTGGTCTGGGGACCACACTTTGCAAAACGCTGTTAGAAAAGTCAGGGTGGTAATAAAGTTAAATCTACCTCATGTAAGTAAAATTTATGATGGATCATCATCTGGCCCATAGTTCTTTCTCTGAAGAAAACAGGGGGTTCCCTGGTGGTGTAGTGGCTAGGCTTTGGCACTCTCAACACTGTGGACTTGGTTTGATTCCCAGCCAGGGAGCTACTAAAAAAAAGGGGGGGGAGGAGGAAGGGGTTTGTTGTCTGAGCCCATGTTTTATGGTCCTGACCACCTCTTCTCCCAAAGAAAAGCTGTGTCCTGGCCAAAAAATAATGCTTTCTTTTTTCTCACTACTAGCTCCCTTGCCCCACCCTGCTTCCTATAAAAACCTTCCTGATAAAACCCTCTGACTTCCTCTAAAGGAAAATAACCTTGCCTGGAATAATCCACATTTAACGTTTTAGTTCCCACCTTCTTTTTACCTATAAAAACCTTCCATTTTGTACAACTACTCAGAGCACCTTTCTAGTTACTTGATGTGATTCTTCCAGATTCATGAATCTCTTAAAGCCAATTAGATCTTCAATTTTACTTGGTTGAATTTTTTTAAAACAGTACATACTACTTTTTGTTTACCCATTAATCTAGTGGTAGATGTTTCCATTGCTTTCATCTTTTGGCTATTGACAATAATGCTAAAATGAACATTGGATTATGGGTATCTGTGTCCTGCTTTCAGGAGTGGAATTGCTGGATCCTAAGGCAATTCTGTTTTGGTTTTTGAGAAACTAGTAAATTGTTTTTCATAGCAGCTTCACCATTTTACATTACCATAAAGGTTCCAGTTTCTCCACATCCTCATATCTTCACATTCTCAGACAATATTTATTATTGTCTTTTTTTGTACTGTCAATGTGAGAACATCTAACTCTGTAGAAAAATTTTACAAATTTATTAGGACTTATTTGAGCCAAACTGGGGATATACCTGGAAGCAAGATCTCAACAGACTGAGAAAGCTTTCTAGAATGACAGTTTACAGTTTCTTTTATGCATTTGGAATTAAGGGGGAATGTAAGGAAAATAAATGAAGGTAGAAGAAAACAAGGTGGAAATTAAAGTGCAGGCTAGTTAAAAAGATTATATATTCCCTAGAGGATAGTTACCACTCTGAGGAACCTGAAAAAAATTACTCTGGCATTTTAAAGGTGTGTTAAGCTAGATGCACAGAAACAATAAGTAGGACTTGCTTAAAACAAAGATAAACTTTCTACTTAAAAAGGTTACATGTCTGGGTCATGACTACCCACCATGACCTGCCCAGTTAGGAATTTATGATCACATCACCCTATGAAGTTACTTTCTGTCACTGTACTTATTAGTTTTATAAATGTTTTTTGTTGTTGTTTAATTTTGTTTTGTTTTTGGTTGGTTCCCTGGCTGGGAATCGAACCCAGACCACGGCGGTGAGAGCACTGAAGCCTAGCCACTACACCACCAGGGAATCCCCTCTTGTTAGTATTATAGAATCCCTTTTTTGTCCACAGTAGAAATCAATGAGTACAATGGAGTATCTCATTGTAGTTTTGATTTGCACTTTTCTAATGATTAGTAACGTGGAACATCTTTTCATGTGCTCATTGGCCATTTGAATATATTCTTTGGAGATATGTCTTTTTAAGTTCTTTGCCCACTTTTGAATTGGGTTGTTCACGGGAGTTCTCTGGTGGTGCAGTGGCTTAAGGCTCCGGTGCTATCAGTGCTGCGGCCTGGGTTCAACTCCCATCTAGAGAGCTACCCACATACAAAAAAAAAAAAAAAAAAAAAAAAAAAAAAAAAAAAAAAAAAAAAAAAAAAGGCAAAAAAAAAAAAAAAAAGAATTGGGTTGTTCAATTTTTTGTTGTTGAATCGCGGTTCTTTATATATGCAGAATATTATTCCCTTATCACGTATGTGATTTGTAGTTACCTTTTTACTCTGTTGATAGCATCCTTTGATATACAGAAGGTTTTAGTTTTAGTGAAATCCAAAATGTCTATTTTTTCTTATGTTACCTGTGCTTCCTTTGGCAAGAAATCATTAACAAATCTAATGTCATGACACTTCCCCCTATGTTTCCTTCTAAGAGTTTTATTGTTTTAATTCTTACATTAAAGTTTTCAATCCATTTTGAGTTTATTTTTCTATATGGCTTTAGGTTAAATGTCTAACTTGTTCAGCACCATACTTTGAAAATGAGAGAGGAGGCCCTGCCATAAAGAGTTACCTGATTCTGCTGATGATTCTGCTGACTCATTTTCTTGCAACAACCCATGGAGAATACCCACTAATGCAATAGGACCACCAATCAAAAGACAACACGATTGCCCCCTCCACCAATCAAAAGGCAATAGAGTTGCTCCTTTAAGCCTGTAAGTCCTATATAAAAGGACAGGAACAGAATGAGTTGCGGAGTTTAGCCATTTTAGACTTTTGTCTGCTGCAGCTCCGCTAGCCAAATAAAGAACCCCTTTCTCTTCTATCTTTGGTGTTTGGGTGATTCTTTCTCTCTGCAGCACCTAGATTCCTGATATTTTGGTGCGTTGGCAGGGAAGTAGGCCCACCTGCAGAAAGAGAGTAGTGTCGGAGTCACCTGGTGTTTTCCACCAATCCTCTGGAACACCCATGAGGTAGGGTGCCCCGATTGGCCTGGGCGACGTGAACCACTGAGTGCACCAGGAACGGCTAGCTTTGCCTCCCTGTGTGGACGCCTTGACAGGGTGCAGAGAAGACCCCCTTTTGCAGGTTCCTGGAGAGTCGAACACCAAGAAGAACAGGCACCAGGGGACCAAGCGATGTCTGAAGCACAGTAGGACTAGTCTGGGGGAAAGCGAAAGGGCCTGCTCCGTTTGAGCAGAAGGGAGGGCTGATCGGCTTCCAGCACCTCCCGAGTACTGCTTGAGGTAGTTTGAGTGGGAAACCAAGGCTGACCCAGGACAGGAATTTGGGTTGTACTTGAGTGAATGTGAGTGCTTGGAGACTGAGACAGACACCAAGGAGAGGGTTCCGACTCCTTCTCAAAGGGCTGAAGTGAGTGCAGAGTTCTGAACTGCAGTTCCATGGGACACCTCATATGGCTCAGGGCAGTTCATGCCGATGGTTTATATCGGCCTGCCAAAGTCAAGAGGGCCCGCCATTCCCACAAGGGAAGCAGCCGGTGACGAATGAAGTGATTCTGTGGCCCCTCCCGATTTTCCCTTCTCTCTCTCCCAGAACTGGTTTGTGGTGTGACTGTTGTTTGTCCAAGGGAGGGTCATGGGAGGTGTGCAAGGGAAACCATCCCCCTTGGCAACCATGCTGAGAAATTTTAGGAAAGGATTTTCTAGAGATTATGGGGTCACTATGACCCCAGGGAAATTAAGAATCTTGTGTGAATTAGAATGGCCTATGTTTGGGGTGGGATGGCCTTCAGAAGGGAACCTGGACCAAGGTATAGTACAGAAACTGTGGTCTGTCATTCCTGGAGACCTGGGATACCCTGGCCAGTTTCCATATATAGATAGTTGGCTCCAGCTAGTGTTACAGCCACCCCCACTGGCTCAGAGGCCAAGCCTCCAAGGTACTGTTAGCAAAGGCAGGTAGTACCTCAGGGAAGCACCCTGCCCAGCCTGACAAGCCTCAGCTGCCAGCCATACCTGAAATACTCCCCTCCAAACCTGAAGATATAGAGCCTCTACCCTATGTTCCACCAAGAGAGACAGACAGATGGCCACCATTGCCCGACTCTACCACATATCCTGTGGCACCTGGTGTGGGTCCCTCTACTCCATCCGCCCCACAGGAGCCTAACTTAGGCACCCCCCTCTTCCTTCGAGGCTGTGATTGAGAGCAGCCCAAGCTATTCAAATGCCTCTAAATGAAATGAGTGGCCCAAAAACAACGAATGCCGAGGGGCAGGTGATGGAGCATCGGGTCTTAGTGTACCAGCCCTTCACCACCACAGACCTTCTCAATTGGAAGCATCATACTCCCTCCTGTACGGAAAAGCCCCAAGTGCTCATTGACTTAATGCAGTCCATATTCCAGACACATAACCCCACATGGGTGGACTGCCACCAGCTTCTCCTCAATCTATTTAATACAGAGGAAAGCCACCACATAATCCAGGCTGCCACCAAGTGGCTAGAGGAAAACACCCCAGAGGATGCATTAGATTCCAGAGAATTGGCCCAAAACTCCCTACCCAAGGAAGGCCCACAATACCACCCAAATGCTAGAGATGATTTGAGAAAGCTAAAGGGATATAGGGAGGCCCTTCTCCAAGGGCTGTGACATGGAGGTCAGAAGGCCACTAACATGAGCAAGATAGCTGAGGTCACACAAAGGCCAGATGAGAGTCCTGGGGACTTTTATGGAAGACTATGTGAGATATATCGGATTTACACTGCCTTTGATCCAGAGAGTCAGGAAAACCAGAGGATGGTAAATTCAGTCTTTGTGAGCCAGAGCGCAGGGCATATAGGACGCAAGCTCCAGAAACTGGAAGGCTTTAGGGGAATGAATGCTTCCCAGCTCCTGGAAGTGGCAAATAAAGTTTTCATAAACTGGGAGACAGAAGGAAAGAGGGAGGAGGATCGGAAGACAAGAAAAGCAGACCTCATAGCTGCTGCTTTGAATCAGAATAGGAGAAAGCAACCCCCCACCCCACCCCACCCCCGCCATTTAGGAGGAAAGGAAGCTGAAGGTCACAAGGCTCAACAGAGAAAGCCCCCTTTAGGGAATCAGAGCACTGGAAAAATGAGTGTTCTTGGTGAGGAAAGGGTCCAGCGGCCCTGCCGAAAGCAGGTCCCAAGGAAAAGGCAGCCCTGTTCAACATGGCTGGGGCATCCCTATTAGATGACCGAAGTCGACCACACTCAGAGGCCCCTGATGAGTCCATGGTCCAAATAAAGATGGGGGGCAAGAACTGGACTTTTTAGTTGATAACGGAACTGAACATTCCATGGTTGTCAGCCCTGTGGCACCCCTCTCCTCCCAAAAGACTAACATAACTGGGGCAACTGGAGCCCTAAGCCAAAAGGCATTAAATCTAGAACTGGCTGGGAGATGGCCCAGAATTTAGGCTGAACACAATCCACCCGGGCTGGTAATCAGCCAAGCACCAGTATGAAATTAATTGAGACCCAGAGCTCAGCCTATCAGCCAAAGACAGTACCCGATTCCTTGAGAGGCTTTGGAAGAAATCCAGGTACATTTACAGAGAAGCACAGCACTATTGTCCCATGCCAATAGCCTTGGAAGACCCCCCTACTCCCTGTGAAAAAGCCTGGGACAAAGGACTACCAACCACTTCAGGACCCGAGAGCAGTGAATCAAGCAACAGTGACCCTGCACCTAACTGTGCCTAACCCTCACAACCCTCTTGAGCCTCCTCCCTGCATAAGTCTCCTGGTTTACCTGCCTGGACTTAAAAGATGAATTTTTTAGTATAGAGTGTCGCCTAAAAGTTGCAAACTGTTTGCCGTCCAGTGGGAAGACCCCTCCACAGGGGCAAAAGTACAACACAGCTGGACACGACTTCCTCAAGGATTTAAGAATACTCCAGCCCTCTTTGGAGAGGCCCTCACCCAAGATTTTCATCAATTCCCCGCACAGATCCCCGGATGTGTCCTCCTTCAGTATGTGGATGACCTACTGCTAAGCCATGAGACTCTCAAGGGGTGCGTGAAAGGAACAGATACATTCCTACAGCATTTGGAGGCTTGTGAATATAACATCCCCAGGAAGAAGGACCACATCTGCCAGAAGCAAGTGAAGAACCTGGGATTCATCCTCCAGCAAGGGGACAGAAAGATGGGTGTAGAAAGAAAACACATTATTCAGAACATCCCAGTCCCAAAGATGAGAAGGCAGATTAGAGAGTTCCTAGGAGCAGTGGGAGTTTGCTACATATGGATCCCAAACTTTGCGGTTCTGGCCAAACTGCTCTACGAGGCCACAAAGCAGGGAGAGAGGGAGCCGATATAGAATGGGGATCCGACCAGCAAAGGGCATTCACGAAGCTGAAAGAAGTGCAAACAGCCCTGGCATTGGGCCTCCCTGATCTAGCCAAACCCTTTGTGCTATATGTATCAGAAAGGAAATTTTGGACTCTGGGAAAAGGGGAAAGAATGCCATTTACATATGTGTGTTACTAAGGTAGGTAAAAAGTAACAACCACATTGCTTTTTTATAGTTTTTATGAATGAAGGTACTCACATGAGGACTTGCACTTACACTCAAACTCAAAACTCAGTATATGACCCAGGAAATAATCAACCTTGTATTTGCTACAACCCTACAGAACCTCCCACCTCCTTGGCATTTGAAGTAAAAGCCAGCCTATTTGGTACATGGGGAGGCTGGGTTTTGGCCTTTGGAGGATTTAAAACCCTAGTAGGAGGAATGCTAGCCATCATCAGGCTACATTTAAGTGTTCCTTGTCTCCCCCCCACTAGCAGTCAGAGCTCTATGCTCAATTATTGAGACAATTGTCAACCAAAAGGCCGCATCACAAATGTTCTATGTGAAACACTATCAGCCCCTGCAGCAGCATGTAGATGATGAGACCCCAAACTAAAAATCACGTGGGGTCTCAAAGGGCAGAATGAGAGAAAAGGCCCCACCATAAAGAGTTATCTGATTCTGCTGATGATTCTGCTGACTCATTTTCCTGTAACCTGCTGAGAACATCCACCAATACATTCAGACCACCAATCAAAAGACAACACGATTGCACCCTCCACCAATCACAGGCAACACAATTGCTTTTTTTCTTTTTTTTTTTTTAATGTGGGTAGTTCCCTGGCTGGGAATCTAACCCAGGCTACAGCATTGACAGCACCAGCATTGAAGCTTTAAGCCACTACACCACCAGGGAACTACCACAGTTGCTCTTTTAAGCTTGTAAATTCTATAAAAGGACAGGATCAGAGTGAGTTGGGAAGCTCGGCCATTTAGACTTTTGTCTGCCATGTCCCTGTGGGCCAAATAAAGAACCCCTTCCCCTTCTATCTTTGGTGTTTGAGCGATTCTTTCTCTCTGCTGGGCCTAGATTCCTGCTACAAAAAGACTGTCCTTCCCCAATGAATGATTCTGTGCTATATGTTTTAATAATGATAATTAAATTAAAACTTTAAAATGTTGTACTGGCTAAATAAAACACCTACAAACTGGATTTTGGCCCAAAGGCCACCAACTTGCAATATGTGCCTTAACACAGTGGTCCCCAACCTTTTTGGCACCAGGGACCAGTTTTGGGGAAATCAACCTTCCCATGGACCTATGGAGGAGGGGGATGATTTGGGGATGATTCAAGCACATTACATTCATTGTGCACTTTATTTCTATTATTATTATTATTATTATTATTATTACATTATAATATATAATGAAGTAATTATACAATTCACTTGCTACTATAAACCTTGCTACCAGATGCAACTTAATTGTTACTTGCCACTCACTGATAGGGTTTTGATATGAGTTTACAAGCTATTGATTTATTATGATCTCTGTGCAGTCAAACTTCTCTGCTCTTATTCTGTATTTGCAGCCACTAGTCCCTGCCTTAGCTCCACCTCAGACCCCTTAGGCATTAGATTCTCATAAGGAACATGCAATTGGATTTGTGCTATGAGAATCTAATGCTACTGCTGATCTGACAGGAGGCAGAGTTCAGACAATAATGCAAGATGGAGAGTGGCTATAAATACAGATGAAGCTTTGCTCAATTGCCTGCCACCTACCTCCTGTTGTGGAGACCAGTTACTAACAGGCCACAGACTGGAACCAGCCCATGGCCCAGGTGTGAGGACACTTGCCTTAACACATTTGCTTCTGGTGCCTCAATATATGTGTCTTTGGTGTTCCTTTGTTAGATAAAGCATATATGAGTTTTTAGGTTTCCCACAATTCCATCTTAAAATAAATGGATAACACACTCTAAATGGTTCAATTTATCTGCAAGGATATCATAACAGATACTTCAGGAGGAAGTATAATTGAATATATTTACAACTTCCTGTTTTATTCTGTAATTATCAACACAGGTAATCTGTATATATTAGAGCAGTAGATATGAGTCCAATGCTTGGGCTTTGGTCCATAATATAAGCAAAAACATCAGATAACTCTGGTTATCAGGTTGATAAAAAAATAATATGCTGTATGACCTCTCACTATGCACCTCTATGGGCTTCATTGATTTACAACAGTATAAACTCAGCAACAAAAATCATTCAGGCAACCTGGTGTCTGCTGGGCAAGAGTCAAGATTTTTAGTATCTTCTTGATCTCTGCAACTTTGATTATGAAATATGTTCTGACTAGTATATATTAGTTTTGTCTAAGATTTATGCAAATTTTACTAATAACAGTGGCTAGACAAGGGCTATCCGGAAAGTATCCAGCCATGTAATATGAAAAATAGAGGTATTTATGGCTGGATTTTTTCTGGAACAGCCCTCCTATGTAATATTCTTTTTGTGAAACTATGGAGAAACAATATGCTTTGTAAGTGACAACATTCTTGGGAAACTTATGAAGAAACCTGGAATTGTAAGTAAACTTTATCATAAAATGAAATAGAAAAATTTATAACTTAATGTATGTTCAATAAAATACTTTTGACTAAAATGTCAAAAATGTAACTTTATACAATCAAAAGTTGAGAACCACTGATAATCACAAGTTGAAAGATATAAATTATTACACTTGATCTTAGCCAAAAGGCCGAGAAGTGATGAAAGACATAAATTATTAAACAGCAAAGTAACCTACCACTTTCCTCAAAATTATTTTGGAAAGTATCACTTCATTAAAAAGTTATGATAGGTTTTCTTGCACCCAGCATAATTTAGCCAAATGTCACGAAATCGCCCAGTCCCAGCATCAGACTAAACTGCAAATGCCCTGAAGCAAAATGTGTTAACTTCATTTTCACATTAAATTTTCCAAATGAGTCAATGGGAATGAAAGATATTTAGTGTTACCTATCAGATTCCAAGCATTGTTTATCAGGTACTGGCGATAAACTGATGAAAAAATTTACAGAAGTCCTAGCTAGCATCAAGAAGTTTAAAGCTGAGACTTGTGAAAACATTTATAATATTATGTAAATGCTTATAATAAAGGGACCAAGCAGAGAATAGGTTAAGAGTATTAGAGTTTTAAATAAGGAGAAAACAAACAACAAAAAACAGCTACAAAGCCCAGCCTGGTTGCGAAGTTTGCTTCCAACTGCTTCTGAGACAGAGGGGAACCAGCCTCCTCCACTGCTTAATTTTCCGGTTAGAAAGGCTTTCCCCCAAGACGTGACGTTATATGACAGCGCCGGGAGGAGAGGGCGGGATTTCCGGCTGCAGGTGTCCTGTCAGTGGCCGTTACTGTGTTGACTGACAGGCGAGCTGCGGGTCTCGTGTGGCGTGGATCTCTCCGGGCGGCCTCTCGGAGCAGAATCTTGCGTCCTCTCAGAGTCCCTGCAGTTTGCACTGGAGGGAGCCACTACCTCTGCAATCCTGGTATGGGTGTTTTCTTGTCATTTCCCAGTGTGTGTGTTGAAGTGAGAGGACGCGGGAGACGTTCTAAGGTAGACTTAGTGGAGCACGTGTGCTAAGGCCCACAGATAAGAGGAAGCCCAGTGAGTTTATAAAACTATAGATAGTACAATACGTGGAGTAAGAGCAATGTCCCCCAAAATATATCCTTGTTCGCTTTTTTACGTTTTGGGTTTTCATTTCTATGACACCCTAAAAATCTTTACCACTTAGACAAAACTCAAAAAACTTCCGTTCTGAAATTAAGTGTTTCTCATTTTGGGGCTGAGGACTCCCGGTTAAATATTCCGGGGAGTCTAAATTGTTTTTTCTTTAAAAGGTGTCTGAATTTGTTTTATTATGTGAGAAGCATTGACCCATGGAATTTATTCGAAAAATACTTGAATCCTGAGAGCCGTATGCAGCTAACCACTGAGTTCAATGATAACATAAACACAGACCTTGTTCTGATATGAGTTTACCACCTACTGTGGCAATTACGTAAGTAACCAAGACAATTACAATAGTGTTACAAGTAGAGAGGTACAGGGTGCTAAAAGAACTAATAGGAGGAATACTTGATCTAGAGTTTGAGGTGAAGAATACCTAGCTAGAGGTCAGGCTGAAGAGGTTAGCAAAGGGTTTCGTGAAAACTTTCTAAGCCTCATTTGTAAGTTTAGACTTTAACCTGGCAACAGTGGGCTAGAAATACATAGAAAAACATAGGGGAGGATATGAGTGCATTGATCAGATTTGCACTACTTCTAAATGGCTTAGACATAAGGGAGAGCAAATCTGGAGGCTAGGACATGTAAGTAAGAAAATGGGGTTGATGAGAAGTGAATGGATTCAAGAAATATTTTAAAAGTAAAGTGAATATAACTTAAATGGATTAGGTATCGTGGGGGTGAGAGAAGACAATGATGACTCCCAGTTTCTGGTTTCAACAACTGGATGGATAGCACTGCCCCTCCCTGAAACAACTCGAAAAAAGAAGTAGATTAGGATAAGTAGGGAGAGAGATTATTTTAATTTGTTGCATTCAAGGTGTCTTCTGATTCATGGTGATTGAACACTGAGGTAAGTCTGACCTCATAAGGAAAATATTTACATTGTAAAAAGGGCTAAAGACTGACCTTAGAGGCACGTCTGCCTTTCAAGGGTGTAGGGGCAAATCTAAGCATCAGTTCACAGCTCAAAGAGGTAGGAGACCCAGGAACACGCAGAGTCATTAAAAGCCAAGGGAAGAAGGAATTTTTCTTTTCAGGTATTTTAGTTGCATTCTGTAAAGCTGAATTCCTTTTTTAGCTTCAAATCCAGCACTAGTTTCACATCTTTAAGCATCTTTGTTTTGTGGACATCACGACCTTTAGAATAAAATTGTGGAATGAATATGTACTAGGACTGTCTGGAAAAAATCCAGCCATAAATGCCTCTATTTTTAATTATTTTTCTTTTCTTTCTTTCTTTCTTTCTTTCTTTCTTTTTTTTTTTTTGTCAGTACACAATATAACAAATCTTGCTCCCTCAGTGTAATAATGACTATTAGAATTTTTAAGAAACAACATAAAACAGTCTATAACAATGATTTTTCAAATGCATAGTTCATGGATTCCTGGGAGTCCCCATGATACTCTCAATGTGTCCATGAAGTCAAAATAATTTTCATAATAATATTAAAATGTTCTTTGCTTTTTTCAGTATGTTGATGCAAAAGCAATGGTGGGTAAAGTGCATTTGTCTTAGGATGGGTCCTGGCAGTGGCATCAGAGGGCACCTTTTTTGCCACACTGGCAGAAAAAAGGAAAAGCCAGTGTTGCTCAAAAGTGACCTTGATAAAGCAGTAAAAATTATTAATTTCATTATATTTCAATACTTTCTATCTTTGTACTATCCTGTGTGACAAAATGAGATATATGAATTAAGTATTCTTCTAAATGCCAAGTATAATGGTTGTCTCAAGGAAAGGCACTCATTTTGAGTTGAACTAGCCCTTTTTTTTCTGGAACACTTTTTTATTTGAAAGAGCAACTGATAAAGTCAGGTTATTTAGATTTGGGTATTAGGAAAATATTTTTTCAAAAATTAACAAAGTGGGCCTTTTACTTCAAGGAAAATAACTGACAATATTTATAGCCAATGATAAAATTTGATCTTTGAAGTGCACATTAGAATTTTGGAAAACACGTACAGGTGACCCTCGTATAACACGGTTGTTAGGTTCTTAAAAATGCCTGTTATGTGAATCTGTATTATACAAAACAAAGAACTAGTACAAAAATGGGGGTTAGGTTCCAAAAATGTTTTTAACTACTATTATATTTTTATAATTAAGAGAAACATCATTAAAGCCATTTTCACCAAAAGTATAACATTAATATGCATTAAATAATGTTTTGTCCTCACTACTAAGCACCGTTAACCAAGGGCATATTCTTTTTAGCAGATATCTTCATCCTCTGAACTTTCTTCAGCATAATCTTGTCTCCTATTCTGTACTTTCTGCAAAAAATTTGATTATTTTAGATTGCTTGCTTTTAGCTGTGAGATCTTTATAAATTTCATTACATGGTAAGCACTTGTGAAATTCTCTCTTAAATTTTGCTTCTTTCAGTGGAAGGATCTTCATTTAGGAAATATAGCTTCTACCATTTGGCTAAGTCTAGGTTTTTCTTTACGCATTTTAGAGTAGTGTTTAACTTATTCATTTTCACCTGTGTTATTGTCCCCTGAATTATCTTGGCATATTCCAAATGTCATTTCCACCAAATTTTCCCTAATTTCAAATGAGATTGTTTTGCTCTTAAAAACTCTCATCACACTGCATGTTGTTCGGGGATTTCTCTAATTCTCAAGCAGTGTTAGAGTGAACCTGTGTTCAAGGATGATGTGTTTTGCGAGGGTTTTTCCCAATTCTTGAACCTTGTTAAAGCAAAATCATGTTGTAGAGGTGCCATGTTATGCAGGGGTTGCCTGCTTCTCATATGTAAAGACTCATAATGAGATTGGCTGTGATATTTACAAATGTGCTTTTAAAAAATCATTTTATAACAAAATATGTCAACATTTGGAAGAGCTGTGTGTTTCAGTGAATCAGTACTTTTCCCAAATGTCTAAGGTATGATGTTAACAAATCATGCATTGATAAAAGATCCATTTTACATGTAAGATAGACCAGTGGATTTTAATGTAACAAGATGTGAAAAAAGGTCATTGATACAGTTTCAGATTCCGCATTCTACAACCTTTAAGAAACTACTATGGTCAAGTTTGGGTATGATATCAAAAAAGAATATCTACAATGACATTAAAAGGCTATTAAAATACTTTTCCATTTTACAGCAGCATTCCTGTAACATACCTATGTGACTGTATGAGGCCAGATTGTCTTCATACACTCTCACCAAAACAACATACAGTTTCAGTGCAGAAGCAGATAATGAGAATTCAACTATCATTTATTTATTAAGCCAGAAACAGTAGAGATTTCTAAAAATGTAAAACGTTGCCACTCTTAATTTTTTTGCTTTTGAAAAACAAAATATTTTTTACTTTTAATAAAAATATTTAACATTTTTAAAAGAACACATTTTAAAAATTTCTCAGTTTTTATTTCAAATGCAGTACATATGAAAAGATTTAACCTAAATAAACAAAAGCTCTTTAGGAGCCTCAATAATTTTTAAGAGCATAAAGGGATCTGACATGAAAGTATGAGAACCAGTGTTCTACAAGACAGGGTTCCTGTCCTGTGTGATCAAAACCCTCCACTTCTCATCAACTGACCATAGACTCTATGCATGTTGGGGGCCGGGGGGGCAGGGTGATGGGAGTGAGTGGTGATGGGATGAGTGACAACACAGGATCTTTATATCATAAATATTTTTAAGAGAAGGGGGTATAGTCTACTTTTCATATGACATGGCTAGATACTTTGCAGACAGCCGTCATATATACTTACCCTAATTCTGGACATTTTGTTTGACAATCACATTATTTGCTGCAAAATACAGTCTGAACTGAAGGAAGGGTTTTTTGTTTTGGTTTGTTTTGTTTTTAAATCAGTAGCTCTCTATATTTGTTTTGAAAACATATAAAGGCATTGGTACAGCAGCTCCTATGTGCTTTTTACTAGTTGCCATATTCTGTAACTTTTCAGTCCTTACTGTACTCATGTGTTGCTTATGTTAAGGATCTTATGTTTGGGTCTGTATCTGGGTTAGTATAGAATGGAGAAGAATACGGAATCATGATCTTAGCCACATCAGGGGTATATAAGTTTGTTACTTAGTATCATTGATTTTTCTGGGCCCCTAGATTCAATTCTAAAAAGAATCTTCAAGGTATCCCTTTGCCTAAAGCAATAATGAAATTCATGTATAAAATCAAAACCCAAATAAGTTTTAAATTTTTTACCTAGTGAGTGATTGTAGGCTCCAGGCCACAGGAGTCTAGAAAAAAAATTAATGATGCAACAAATAAAGTTATACTAAGATTCTACTTTGTTTCAGAAATCTGTTGCATTTTGATGTCTCAAATTTGTACTTGTGCATTTAGTTGAGAGGTTTTTTAAATCTTTAACTTTTCATTACATTTTTCTTTTATAGGGGTTTTCTTACATGCCTGTTTTCCTCAAAATGAGTGTTAGTATCACCTTCATAAGACCTTTTGCCAGAATTTTGGTGCCATTTACCCTTCACAGGAAGAGAAGGGTTTTATATTCAACAATTCTACAAAGATACATGTCTTCCAAAATACCAGCTGTGTCCTGTCCTAATAAGGAGAGTACATCACCTAAACAGCTGGAATTGGATGGGTGGAAAATTACAATGAAATCTAGTGTGCAAGAAAATGTATCAGCAGTCTCAAGTACCAAGGATGAAGATCCTGTAGCTGCCACCAGGGAGTTAATTGAGATGTGGAGATTGCTTGGTAGAGAAGTACCAGAACACATCAGTGAAGAAGAGCTCAAAACCATTATGGAATATCCTTCTAAAGCATCAAAAAAAAAGTATTTAAAATATTTATATATTAGGGAAAAAATGAAAAAAGCTAAACAAATAAAAAAGGAAATAAAAGCAGCAGCAAAGGAAAAAGCAAAAAAAGACCAGCTGCTAGAAACCACTAAGGAAGATAAAAAGCAAGACTTTCTTTTTCTACGACTTTGGGATAGGAATATGGACGTAGCAATGAACTGGAAGGGTGCCCAGGCCATGCAGTTTGGACAACCTTTGGTTTTTGACATGGCTTATGATAATTATATGAAACCAAAAGAACTGCAGAATACTGTTTCCCAACTTTTAGAAAGTGAAGGATGGAACAGAAGAAATGTTGATCCTTTCCATATTTATTTCTGCAATCTTAAAATAGATGGCCCCTTTTATAGAGAGTTAATTAAACGTTATGGAGAAAAATGGAACAAATTGCTTTTAACAGCGACAGAAAAGTCTCATGTAGATTTATTTCCAAAGGACAAGATTATATATTTAACTGCAGATTCTCCTAATGTAATGACTACTTTCAAGCATGACAAAATTTATATAGTTGGATCTTTTGTTGATAAGAATCAGCAACCAGGCACATCCCTAGCCAAGGCAAAACGGTTGAATCTGGCAACAGAATGCCTTCCATTAGATAAATATTTACAGTGGGATATCGGTACAAAAAATCTCACCTTAGATCAAATGATGCGTATTTTGTTATGTTTGAAAAACACCAATAGTTGGGAAGAGGCTCTGAAGTTTGTTCCTAAGAGAAAACATACTGGTTATCTTGATATTTCTCAGCATTCTCAAGAGTTTGTCAACAGAATGAAGAAGTCAAAGACTTTCAATTCATTTCGAAAAGGCTCTCTAAATATATGCACACAGAAAAAGTGACTTGAAGGAGAATATTTGATAGCTTAAAAAGTAAATGGTTTGGAAATACAGTTCTATTAGTCTCTTCCTGAATGGATTTCACTTCTCTTTCTTTTATAGGTTGTCTTTCCAAACTGCTTAAAGTATTATACATTTCCCCAATTAGTTAAATATCTGCAAAACTTTGGAAATGTATTTTGTTTACTATAAAAAGAAAATAATCTTAGAAAATAAAAGCCGTTGTCCAAATGTATTGAGCCCACTAAAACTCTGTACCGTTGGTGTGACTTTTTATGAATACTTGGAATCTTAGACTTCATTTTCCTTCTTAAATGTTCTTTTAGCCATGTCAACAACCCCCTTTCATCAAAAAGTTGATACAGGAAAGATTTCTAAACTTCAGGTGGTGGTTCACTTGTTAAAATAACATTTGATACAGTACTGGGCATGTCATAGGCACTAAGGTATACTGTTTAATTATATTAAAAGTTTAAGATAATCCCTTGGCATGTCATGGGATTTGGCTATATAATGAAAAATGGGTTTGGGGGGATAAAACTCATTTCTTGGTCTTTTGGGGGAAAAGGGGGTTTATTTGATGAGTGTTACAAATAGCACTTCCCTACTTAAGTGTAGATGGCTTCTCTTTTCTCAAAAATAGTTTCTTTTCTCCAGCCATATGATTTGAATATAAAGGTCTGTAAAAATATGGCAGCTTCCCAAAGGAGACACCTCACTCAAGCTTAGAGATGGGCATCTGACTTTAAGATAAGCCAGTCAGATCCCTTTTCCAGGATTTTTGGATTTAAGAACTAAACTGTTAGTTTCCTTTCTTTTCGTTTTTGTTTTGTTTTTTAATGTGGGTAGTTCCCTGGCTGGGAATCGAACCCAGGCTGCAGCATTGACAGCGCTGAAGCCTAGCCACTACACCACCAGGGAACTCCTTATTTTCCTTTCTGATGGTGGGCTTTGACAGATAGAAAGCTCTGGAATTGGTAGTGGCCATGTCCTTTTCTATGAAGAAAGCCAGGCTACAGTAGGAGAGTGAAGCTTACCTACAAAAACAAGACCAATTTCTGGAACTGTTCAAATCCCTGCTTCCAGTTGTCTTGGAGGTCTAGCTATAGATTTGCCTTTAGCATTTACTGTTCAAACCTCACAGGACATCCTAGTATCCCTCTAATAAATTCCCCTTTGCCTAAACTAGTTTGGGTTTCTGCCACTTGCTACTTAATGAGCCCTAATATACTTGAGAAAATAAGTACTTGCTTCCTAAGAAATGAACTTTGGGGACCATATTCATTGTAAGATTACTGGCACCATTAAAATTTTTGAAAACATGGGAAATAAAGGTGTATGGCTAAATATTTCTACCTAGTTTCTGAACTGGAAATTAGCACAAGATATGCTATCCAATACATTTCTTAAAGCAGGACCTAACTTTTACCAAATACTAAGCAGTACCTACTTTGTGCCAAACAGAATGTAGTTTACATGAATTATTTAAACAACTAAGGTATGAGTACTATTAATACCTTTTTTACAGATAAAGAAAATTTACCCGAAATAATTCAGCTTTAAAAACGTCTCAGAATTCAAACTCAGATTGTCTGACTTTAAAGTCCCAGATTTTAATCTATAAATTATACCCTCTATAATAAAGTGAGTATAAAATGAAATAGAAACACAAGGATGCCTAACCTAAATTTTGGAGATCAGGAAAGTCCTTGAAGTGATGTGAAAAATCAGAATTGATTAAGAAATGTGATAATGAATTTAAACTGTTAGACCCTATTAACCCAGCAGAGGTCGCAGCTGACCTGATACAAACTCTTTTCTTAACTATTGTTACATTATCAGGTGCATAGATAGGTTCAAGCTCATGACTTGCTGCACATTCGTACGTGACTAAAGTTAAGCCATTAGTTTGGTTATAACACATAAGATATCAAAAGATGTGTTATGTGCTGTGCATCCAAAGTAAGTCACTTACCAAATATTTTTGCAAGAATTGTCAAAAGTGTTTATGCCCTGAGCATAGCAATATTGTTTGCAATGACTTACATTTTTGCAAAGCCAACTATTGAAGATTCTGATTAACATTAAAGATGTTTTTGCAATATCTATGTTTCCATTTGGTAAGAAAAATTTTTATTCATGTTTATATATCTTTTTAATAATTTCTAAATTATAACAAAATAAATTTTAAAATCAGGCTCTTGAACCATTTTCCTGCTCAAGCCCTCTCCTACCTCTTAGGAGTGTGTACTTTCCCTTTGCCACTCGAGGCCCTCAAGCCACTCTCCTTTCTCAGGCCCCATGCCTACCTTTTAGGAGTGTACTTTCTTTTTTTTTTAACACCCTCCCTGCCCCCCCCCCCATATTTCCTTTTCAATAAACTATCTCTGTTTCATTTCTACACTCTGGTGTGTGTCTCATTCAATTCTTTGCTGGCGATACCAAGAACCTGGCCTAACAGCCACAGACAATACAAGTACCAAAGCCTCGGTAATCGGGGCTCTTGAGCCATTTTCCTGCTTGAGCCCGCTCCTATGTCTTAGGAGTGTACTTCCCCTTTGCCACTGGAGGCCCTTGAGCCACTCTCCTTGCTCAGGCCCACTCCTACCTCTTAGGAGTATACTTTCTTTTCAGTAAACTATCTGTTTCATTTCTTAAAAAAAAATTTTTTTTTAATCCTATTTGCAGTGTTTGTTATTTTTTCCCCACATTTCAGCATATACTAGTATCTCTCAGATACACGCGACCTACGCTGTAATTTTTTTGACAGCGACCTCTGCAGGGGTTAAAGTGGCAAGGTGCTAATACTTGAGCGGCTTAAGATGCTAAAGATAACATAGCATACTGGCTAAAGACAAAGAGGTTAAGATTGCCTAGTAGGACTGGCACTAGAGTGAGGCAAACAAGGCTCCTAGGGCAGAGGTCTCCTGAGTCCCAGGTTTGCTCCCTGATTTCCAGCTCCACCCTTACTGGCTCTGACTGTGCCTAAATTGCTTAATGTCTTGAAATTTGTTATCCATAAAAAGGAGATTAGAAATAGTAATAGTTCTCAACTCATAATAAAACATTTAATATGTTGTCTGGCACATAAATGCTAACTAAATACTAACTCAGACTATACATTCAAAATGAAATGGCATTTCATTGCAATGTATGCAATTTATAATACTAGTATGTGCAAGTTACTGTGTCCCTTTAAGAAGTATATTCTTATTTCTGTGTAACAATATGCTAAGGTGTTTTAGTAATACAACACTAGAATTTTTTTAAAAAACCATTTTTCTTTCAAACAGCCAAGAAGTAACTTTTCTAAGACTCTTCTCAAGTAGCTAAGTCCCAGTGACAAGCTCATTCAGTTTGAACTCATACTGACTTTAATTTTTCAAATATTTAAAAATTGGAATTTAGCAGATCCTCAGATGCTGCTTTAATTTCTCCAAGCTAGGTAGTCTAATTTCCCAGGCACTAAGTAGAAAGTAATAGCTTTTACTTCTATCACAAACACCTAATAGTTTATTCTCCAGTGTTCTTCCTTTTTGAAGACAACTTATGTCACCTATGTTGTCTTTCCTTCTTAACTATTAGAGACATGTTTTCAAGTAATGCCATTTCTAGTTCTCTTTTTTTACTCTTTTCAAACTTTCTACCAACTCCCCAGCTTTTAATAATTAACACAATTTTAAAGGAAAGAATTCTACTTGCTACTATTATCCCTACCATATTTCTGAGTTTAATTTTTTTAATCTAGATTCTTCAAGCTGTTCCATTTCCTTTACACCACTACTGTTAAATGTACTTTTAAAATTCCCAGTAGTCACATTAAAAGTAAGTGAACAGGTAAAATTAATCTTAATAACTTTTATTTCCCCATATGCCCACAGTATTATTTCAATTTGTAATCAGTATTGTGGACAAAAGGGGGTTTCTAGGGAAAGTAACCTCACAGGGTGATTAATCATAAATTCCTAACTGGGCAGGTCATGGTGGGTGGGTAGTCACCCTTTAGGCATATAACTTCTTTAGTAAGAGGTTGATCTTTGCCCTAAGCAAGCCCTGTCCATTGTTTCTGTGCAATCTAGGTTAGCACACCTTTGAAATGCCTTTTTTTCTAAGTAACCACCCTTAAGAGAGTACATAATTTTGTTATCCTATAATCCAATCCCCACCTTCATGTAACCTCCCTTATATTACCCTTTTAATTCCAAATGCTTAATTAAGAGAGGCTACAACCTGTCATTCTCCAAAGCACTTTTCTCAGGCTGTTGAGCTCTCACTTCCAGGTATATCTTCTGTTTGGCTCAAATAAATTTTTATGAAAATTCTCTATAGATTTGGGCATTCTTAGGTTCTTATGTTGACAGTATAAAAACTAATGAGACATGGAAATTACAACTGAATTGTAGAACAAAGAATGACCTGAAGACTAGCTGAACAGTGTTCCTATAACTAAGAATATAAAGAAGCCACGTGGAGACAGGCTGATACCATCATATATCCTGGGGTAGCTTTCATAAGCCTCATACTACTTTGGACAGATGCTATAGTTTCTCAGGTACAAGTGAGTGGAGTGGTGGGTCAGCCTTTCATGATACCCTGCGTGTACTCAACAGCTAGAGAAGTCACAGTCATGTGCTGGGGCCAAGGTGAAATGCCCTTGGTCTCTGCTCAAATCAACTCATTGGAAATGATGAATATCATGTCACCTTTAAGAGGAACAAGCATTAACAAGCTAAATGGAATCATTTTTAAAGGGAATGTGTCTTTAACCATAAAGAATGCACCCCAGTCTGACAATGACATGTATTGTCAAGTTAAGTGTTCAGGGTGGTTTAATGATCTGAAAATCAACATACACGGTCTAACAATTAAGTTCATGAACTCATCCTAGAAAAAGTGCTACATGCCTCACTGCTGAATATCACTATGGTAACCTTCAAAGTACTCCCCTTGGGAAACTATGCACTGACAACAGCACCCAGTACACCCTTCAAAGCAATTGGGGAACTCTTTTACTGGGATGGCCACTAGAGCTGTCACTGTATTACCTTGATGTCCTGAATTTCATAAAAATGTCTTCCTTTCAATATTCCCTTTACCTTCAGGTAAAGAAAAAAGTCACTGGGGACCAGACCAGGTGAGTAAAGAGGGTGTTCTAATACAGTTATTTGTGTACTGGCTAAAAACTCCCTCACAGACAGTGCTGTGTAAGCTGGTGAATTGTTATGATGCAAAAGCTATAAGTTGTTGGCAAAAAGTTGAGATTGTTTTCATCTAAATTTTCATGCAGCCTTTTCAGCACTTCCAAATAGTAAACTTGGTTGACTGTCCAGTTGGTACAAATTCATGATGAACAATCCCTCTGATATCAAAAAAAAGGTTAGCAACATCATTTAGATTCTTGATTTGGACTGACAGAACTTTTTTGGTCATGGAGAATTGGCTGAGTTCCATTGTGCACTTCGATGCTTTGTTTCAGGGTTGTATTGGTACACCCATGTTTCATCACCAGTGATAACATGGCCCAAAACATCATCTTGCCTCTCCAAAAGGTCTTGGCAAATTTTGACTCTCCTTTGCTTTTGTTCATCAGTGAAGTCCTTCAGGACCATTTTTGCATATACCTTTCTCATGCCAAGATTTCCAGTTAAGATTTTCCTAACTGTTGCTCTATTGATGTTTAGTTGGTCTGCTATGCTTCTCAGCCAGCCAACAATTTTGTTGCACAATTTGACGAATTTTTGCAGTCAATTCTTTTGTTACTGGCCACCCTGACCTCTCTTAATCAGTGACGCTTTCTCTCCCCTCAGAAAAACATTTAATCCATTTGTACACTGCCATTTTCTTCATGGCATTATCCCCATAAACATGGACTAACATGTCCCTGACTTCACTTCCACTCTTGCCAAGTTTAACAAGAAATTTAATGTCTGTTGATGTAATTCAAGTTCCAACATTTTCAGGATGACACAAAAAACATGCAACAATAATGAACACCAGACACCATCACACGTTGTCATGAACACAGCTTTGAGACAGAGATATACTACAGTTATGAAACCTTACTGAGTTGTTTGTACAGTCCTGCCAATGTAAGCGCAAGGTGGCAAATTCTCAAACTTAATTGTCAGACCTTGTATTACTGGAGATAAAACCAGCTCCACCTAACATCACCAGTGTTCTAACATCACATAGGGTCTCTACCTCTGCTCCTACAATGCCAGCATCCGTGTGGAAACTTAAAACAGCTACTTCATTTTCTCCAACACAAATAGCAGAAACCCAGCCTATCACCCCACAGCAAACAAATATGACCAGCTTACCACTGAACCCTTGCCTAACAGATGGAAATGGCACTGTGGCAGTTTACAGATGGCATTTGGCAATACAATGAAATTCACATGTCCCTGGAATTAAATCTAATGATGATCATCAATAAGACACTCAACACTGGGATCTCCATTACTGCCATGACGTTGCTCACGTTTTTGGTTGCCATTATTACAAAAAAAATTTATACATGAGAAGAAATGTGTTGCAAATAAGCAAGATTTCATAGAAAGACCCTAAAAATGCAGCTGCAATGCGCTACCAAGCAGATGAGAATGTCTACACTGAGAGCAATCTTTACAGCATGAAGAACCAGTGGTCTTTTAAGGCTTTATGCCCTCACTGCAGAAGATAAT
The DNA here is from genome assembly GCA_004026885.1 of Lyroderma lyra. Taxonomy (NCBI): domain Eukaryota; kingdom Metazoa; phylum Chordata; class Mammalia; order Chiroptera; family Megadermatidae; genus Lyroderma; species Lyroderma lyra. The sequence continues at coordinate 62,805 of PVJL010001393.1, read as the reverse complement.
GACCATATATCACCATGCCACAGTTCTGTTAAGCTCCAGGATGATTTTTCTGTCAAATTTCCCACAGCATTCAAACATGTCAGTGATGTTAGGTAGAGTGTATCTAGCTCATCTGTGTATAGTCAATCTTATTGGTGATATACTCCTAATTTTTTATACTAAAAAAAAAGTAATCAAATTTTACATTCTAATTCATTTTTTTCATGCTAATCCCTCAAAATATGGCCTTTTAGTGGTTACAGCACATCTTAACATGAATGCTAAATTTTCAATGGTTAAAATAAAATGCAGTCCTACCAAAATAAGAGTTATGTTTAACAAAAGGTAATTGCTTCAGTTTTTTTTTTAATTAAATAAGAGTAAAAGTACAGTTCTTCAGTTGCACTAACCACATTTTAAGTGCTTAACAGTCACATGTAGCTACTGGTTGCCACACTGAACAGTGTAGCTCTAAAGTACTGCTTTATAACCCTGTAATCTGCATTGTGTTTACACCAGTTCCATCGTTCCCAGCTAGATTGAGTGGCCATTTCTACAGCATATCTACTGAACTTTTCTCTCTTCAAAATACTTCTTCCTTGATTTCCATATCACAGCAATTGTTTTATTTTTCCCACTCTAGCAGCTTATCTTCTACATGGACTCATTCATTTATTCAGCAAATATTTACTGGGAACTTAGTATGTGCCCAGAAGTAGGCTGACCAGACATACCATTTGAAACAGGACAGAAAACAATAGTACTGTCCCATTTCAAATGGTACATATGTCTGGTCAGCCTACTGACACCTTGAATTTAGACCAGTGAGACTAAGCTGACCATACGTACCACTTGAAATAGGGCAGTACTGTTGTTTTCCTTCAAACGGTGCATCTGGTCAGCTACCCAGAAGTGTTTTAGGTGCTGGTGATACAGCAGTGAACAAAGTATTCTCGGGGTTCATGCATATTAATTCTGGCCAGAGAGGAGACAGACAAGTATATAAAATGTCAGATAGTAATAAGTGATATGAAGGTTAAGGGAGAAAGGGGAATGCTGGAATGGAGAGGCATGGTGGCATGAAAGGCAATAATTTAAAACTCTCCGGCAGGTTAAAACAATTGGAACAACTGTAATTCAATGAAGGATCCCTTATGCCACACACAAACACAGTTAAGAGACCCACACATCACATCAAAGTACCTACAGGTGGGCAAAGAGGGGCAAGTTGAGGAAGAAAGGGAGGAGTGAAGATTCAGCTGTGTTTGAGTCCCAGTGCTGTGGCTGGGGGAGGGAGAATGAAGAAAGAAGCAGAGCATTCAAGACCTCGCTGGATCAGCAGGACAGAGAAAAGGAGCCCAGAGGCCAGGACTGTGAGACACCACAACTGGACCTTGCTTTGACTCCAGGGGGTGCAGGGATTTGTGCCATGAGATGAAGCAACCCAACCTCACCCCATTTCAGAGAGGAGGGGCAGCGATGGGAAGCGATAAGGAGCCACGGCCCAACCTCTCCCCAGCTCAGGAAGGAAAGGGAGAGGAAAAGATTCAGGTGCGCTTCTCTGCCCACAACCAGCTGGGTCTGAGGGATCAGCACACAAGACAGTTGATCCCAAGGCCCAGGGCAAAAACCTCAGAACAACCCAAGAATAGAAAGGAGTAAGCCAGCACTGCCCAAGTGGGCCGTAGCTTGAGGCAGAAAACAAAGGGAGGAACCCTTCCAGACCTCTGCACCCACTCCCTTCCCGCATTAGCAGTGAGCCCAGAAGGAACTGCAACAGTGTCAGATTAAATAGCAGAATACCTACAGAGAGGCTGCCAGAATGAGAAACCAGAGAAAGGTAGCTTAAATAAGTTCAAACAACAGAAAAACCACAGTAAAAGACGGGGATAAATGACCCAACAGAGGCAGAACTCAAAACGTTGATTATAAAAATGCTCAGGGAACTAAATGATAATTTCAACAGAGATAGCAAGCATAAAGGAAGACATATAAACCATTAAAAAAGGCCGGGCAGAGATAAAGATTACAATAACTTAAGTGAAGAAAGGAATAAAAGCAGTCACCAGACTAGATGAAGCAGAAGTACAAAGAAATAATTTGCAAGAAAAGCTAGCAGAAAGCAGCCAATCAGAACAACAAATAGAAAAAAAGAATAAAAATTTTTAAAAAAGAGAGAATGGTTTGAGATTCCTCTGGGACAACATTAAGCATAACAACATTTGCATCATAGGACTACCATAAGTAGAGGAGAAAAAGCAAGGGATGGAGAACTTATTTGAAGAAATAATGACTGAAAAATTTCCTAACCTGGTGAAGGAAATAGACACATAAGCCCAGGAAACAGAGTCCCAAACAAGATGAACCCAAACAGAAACACAATGGCAAAAGTTCAAGAAAAAGAAAACTCTAAAAGCAGTAAGACAAATATAAGTAGTAACAAGTAAGAGGACAGTCATTTGACTCTCAGCTGATTTCTCATCAGAAACTTTGCAGGGCAGAAGGGAATGGCAGAAAATATTCACCATGATGAAAACCAAGGATCTATAACCAATATTACAATATTAATGTATCCAGAAAGACTAGCATTCAAAATTGAAAGACTGGGGGAGTTCCCTGGTGGTGTAGTGGCTTAAGGCTTCGGCGTTGGCGCTGTCAGTGCTGTGGCCTGGGTTCGATTCCCAGACAGGGAGCTACCCACATACCAAAAAATAAAAAAAAATAAAAAAATAAATTGAAAGACTGGCAAAGCGCTTCTCACACAAGAAAAAAACTAAAGGAGTTCATCACCACCAAACCAGCACTACAAAGAATGTTAGAGGGACTTCTTTAAAGTGGGAGGAGGGATGGGAGAGTGGGTAAAGTAAGGGAAAGGGATTGAGAAGGTTCAATTTGGTTGTTCCAAGGCAATCATCGTGGGGATGTATAATATAACATGGGAATATTGTCAATAAGGTTGCAGTAACTGTGTGGTGTAGATGAGTACTAGATTTGTTGGGATGAGAGGAGAGCTGGAGGAGTGGGTGAAAAAGGGGAAGAAATCAAGAAGTACAGATTCATAGTCACAGAATAGTCACAGGGATGTAAAGTGCAGCATAGGGCATACAGTCAACAACATTGTGATAACTATGTGTGGTGTCAGAGGGGAACCAGATGTATCAGAATGAGGACTTAGTAAGTTATATAAATGACTCATCACTGTTATAAACCTCAAACCAATATAATATTGTCTGTCAAATATAAGTGGGGGAAATAAAAGGTGGCTGGGGAATACCTTCTAAGCAGGTTGTTCTGCACAAGAGCACCCATATTACCTTCTCTAAGCCACGCACACTGGTGCAGCACCATGTTTCCTAGAAGGAAAAAGCATCATTTTCTTCATACAAAGGCACTGTCTTTAAACTGTGAGCTTTAAAAACTGCATCCAATAAGACAGCATCTTTTTTCTAATTTGCATGAAGATTGATAAGATTAATATTTCAGCAGAGACCTGAAGGAAGTAACAATGAGTTTTGGAGATATGAAGGAAGGAAGTTCCAAGTAAAGAGACCAATGAATGCAAACACCCTGAGAGAAGATTCAAGGTACAAGGATGCTAGTGTGAGTGAAGCCAAGAGGGGAAAAAGAGCTGAAGATGAGGTCAGAGTGGTAGCTAGAGGTCTGTCATGTAAGCCTCTTAGACCACTTTAAGGATATTGGTTTTTATTCTGAATGAGATGGGAAGATCAGCTAATCCTGAGCAGAGGTAACATGTTCCCAATTAGTTAATAGGATAGATTGTATACTCCCTGAGGGCAAGGGATTTTTTTTCCCTGATTCACTGTTGTGTCCCCAAGGATAGGACAGTACCTGGCACATAACACGCACTTTACATTTTGTTGAGTGAATGAATTAGATTCATTTTAAAAGGATCACTTTGTCTGCTGTGTTGAGACTAGATTATTATTAGGATGCTATTGCAATAACAAAAGTGCAAGGTAACAGTTGGTTAGCCAGGTAGTAGTAGAGTAGCTATCAAATATTGAAGAGATATTGAAGACAGTATAAACCATCCTTTCAAAGAGTTTCTATATGAAGGGAAAAAGTAATGAAGAGCTACAGGGAGATATGAGATCAAGAGAAGAGTCTTTGTTGTTGTTGTTTGTTTGCTTGTTTTGTAAATGGCAGATATAGTCATGTACATATGCTGCTGGGATGATACAGTAATAGGATGGGAAATCTGATGAAATAGTGGAGTGAGAGGAGTGAAAAACAAAGATAGGATAGAAAAAAAAGACAGAAAGTATAAATACAAATGCAGGTACCACACCACAGATACGGTGAGAATATATAGAAGTTCTGTTTTTATTCCTATTATCTTCTCAGTGAAAATAAGAAGCAAAGTCATCGGCTGAGAGGGTGAAATAGCGGGTGTTTTTGGATAGCAGAGAAAGTGTGAAATAGTCTAGGAAAGTGAATGAATTAGGGATGGTGGTTCTCAAAGTGTAGTCCCCAGAGCAGCAGCATCATTTGGGAACTAGTTAGAAATGCAAATATGGGGGGGCTCCTAATCACTGAATCTACTGATTCAAAAACTGTCTGTGGTACCAGAGTTTTAAAAGGCCTTTCAAGTGGTTCTGGTGTACACTAAAATTTGAGATTGGTACAGGGAAATATATAGTAGACTCTCCATTAACCAGAACTCAAGCAACTGGAAAAAAATTTTTTGCCGGTTGCTTGGGTTCTGATTAACAAAGAGTTTACTTACATTTATCCGGCATCTACTAATCCACATGGGTTCCTTAATTGAGAGTCTACTATAATAGGATTATAAGGCTGCATTATGAACTTACTCAAGTTTAGTGAAACCATAATTATTTTTCCTCTCTGAGTTTGTAGCTCTCTGCCTGAATTCCAAGTTCAGCTTCACCTCCTACCTTTTCAGGGTCTCAGTTTTCTGTTTCATAAAAGTGAGAGTAGACAGGAGGAATGGCGCCCCCCCAGCTGGCTGCATTAAAGAAGGATGCCCCCAGGAGGGGTTGCAACTAACTGTTCTCCAGCCCTCAACAGGTCACCCTCAGCTCTCCCATCCCCCGACCCTGCACCATGTGCCTCTGGCACCTCTTGGTTCACTGTACCTCTGCTGAAGCCCAGGGTTTTCCTATTCCTGCACTGGCTCACTCAACTGTTTCTGCCTGTGAGTTCATCACTGAAAAATATCTGATAAATATGCAGGACTTGAAAGCCAATCACTGTACTGAAACTTTGAAGCAAGAGGAAAATGAAGGTCTTCAAAAAACACCTGAACTTCAAACATGCATTCTCATCAAGAACATTTTTCAGTTCACTAAGAAAAGGCTTGGACTACACAGGAAAAAGCAAGAACTGTACGATTTCACTCATATGTAGAATATAAAACTGAAAGCAACAAAGAAAACAAAAATCCCCCTGGGCAAGGGGGAAAGGGGTAAGAAAGGAGGGAAGGAGAGTCAAATATATGGTGATGGAAAGAGAACTGACACTGGGTGGGTGGATGGGTGAATACATAATGTAACATATAGATGATGAACTGTAGAACTGCACACCTGGAACCTATGTAATTCTTATTAATCAATGTCAGCCCAAAAGTCTAACAATAAAATTTAAGGAAAGAAAAAAAGAATATAAAGAAAAGCCTTGGATGTGAAACTTTGTCTGTGAATGCAACACTGACTCCCTGGTACATGGGGAACAACTTCTTTAATTCGGCCACACAGGCCTATAAAACAACCTGACAAAGGCTTGCCTCTGTCAGTGCATACATCACAATAATTCAATGAACTAATGTCTTTCTCAATGAAATAACCATTGATTACATTAAAAATACCTTCACTTATACGCTTTTTCAGTGAGTAACAAAGCAAAGGTTGTCCTCAATTTCATTTCCTACCAAGTACCTCATAATGATGAGTAAAATACATTAATCAGTGACATCCACATTTTCATCGACCTGGATGAAAAATAATTTACTTCTTATAATTCTATCTACTACTACAGCTTTAACATCATCAGACATTTCCTGAATTTGTTGAGACATTATATTTGAAAAAGAGATAGTATTGATTCTGTGGACATGTTCATCCCCAAGCATAAAAAAAGCAATATCCTTAGTAACATTAAGGTGAAATTAAATCTTTAGCAATGAGGTGGTTTTTACCACATTTAACTATGCAATAAGCAAAAGAGAGAGAAAAAAAAGTGAGAGTAAAAAGAACAAGGCTAGAGGCAACATAGTTCCCAACTTCAATTTATACTATAAAGTTACAATAATCAAAACAGCATGGTATTGGCAGCAAAACAGACACACATACCAATGGAAGAGAACTGAAAACCCAGAAATAAACCTACATATATATCGACAAGTAATTTTCAACAAAGGAGCCAAAAACATACAATGGAGAAAAGAAACCCTCTTCAATAAATGGTGCTGGGAAAAATGGAAAGCCACATGCAAAAGAATGAATGTGGACTGACTGCAACCTGTCACCATATACCAAAAATAACTCAAAATGGATCAAACACCTAAACATTAGACCTGAAACAATAAAATGCATTGAAGAAAACATTGGTACTACACTTACAGCATCTGAGTTCAGGGAGAAATTTATGAATTTGACTTCAAAAGCAAGGGAAGTAAAAGCAAAACTAAATGAATAGGATTACATCAAACTAAAAAGCTTCTGCATGGCAAAAGAAATCTCAACAAAATAAAGAGGCAAGCAATCAAATGGGAGAAGATATTTGCAAATAATGCCTCTGATAAGGAGCTAATATCCAAAATATATAAAGACTCATACAACTCAACAACAAAAAAAACAATCCAATTTAAAAATGGGCAGAGGACCTAAATAGATACTTCTTCCAAGAAGACATACAAATGGCCAAAAGATATATAAAAAAAAATGCTCAACTTCACCAGCTATTAGGGAAATGCAAATGAAAGCCACAATGAGTGATCACCTCACACTTGTTAGAATGGCTATCATCGAGACAAATAATAAATGTTGGAGAGGCTGTGGAGAAAAAGGAACCCTCACACACTGCTTGTGGGAATGCAAGTTGGTACAGCCACTGTGAAAAACAGTATGGAGGTCCCTCATACAATTAAGAATACAGTTACCATATGACCCAGTAATCTCTCTTCTAGGTATCTACCCAAAATAAGCTAAAAACTTTCTTCCACAGAGATATATGTACCCCAATGTTCACTGCATTATTCACAGTGGCCAAGACATGGAAACAACCCAAGTGTCCTTCAATAGATGATGAGATAAAGAAGATACATATGTGGTACATAAACACAACGTAATACTACTGGGCAGTAAGATGAAGACTGCCATTTGCAAAAACATGGATGGATCTTGAAATTATGCTGAGTGAAATAAATAAGACAGAAAAAGTGAAGAACCATATGACTTCGCTCATATGTAGAATATAAAATGAAAAGCAACTTGGAGTTCCCTGATGGTGTAGTGGCTTAAGGCTTCAGTGCTGGCGCTGTCAGCGCTGCAGCCTGGGTTCGATTCCTGATCAGGGAGCTACCCACATACCAAAAAGCAAAAAAAAAAAAAAGCTACAAGACAAACAAAAAACAAAACTCATAAATGTTCAGTGGTTACCAAAGGGAAGAAGAGGGTAGAGGAGAAAGAAGGGGAGGAAGAGGAGGGAGGGCAAAAAAATAAAAAAATACTGTATTACTTAATTCTAGGTAAATTTTATACGTTTTGAAACTCAGTTTCCCTAACAATAAATGAAGGGAAAATACCTACTTTATAGATTTACTCAGAGGATCAAAGGATTTAATGTATGAAAGGGATTTAAAAAATGTAAAATATTTATTTTTGTTATTAAAGATAAGCTGGTTTATAAATTTTAAAAAAGAAAAGGGAGTTCCCAGGTGGTGTAGTGGCTTAAGGCTTCCGCACTGGCGCTGTCAAGCTGCAGCCTGGGTTCGATTCCCAGCCAGGGAAATACCCACATACCAAAATAAATAAATAAATAAATAAATAAAAAGAAAAAAGAAAAAAGTGAGAGTAATAGTAGTATGTAATTCAAAAGGTTGTGATGATTTAATGTCCTTGATTTCAAGTTAAAAACTTCAAAAAGGCAGTTTCCTGGTGGTGTAGTGGCTAGGCTTCAGCGCTCTAAACACAGCGGCCTGGGTTCAATTCCTAGTCAGGGAACTACCCCAAAACAAACAAACAAAAACACTTCAAACTACATTTGGCATATAGTAGCATAAATAAATATTGGCTATTATATCTGTCATCTTACAAATTACACATTCAGGGAGTTCCCTGATGGTGTAGTGGCTTAAGGCTTCGGCGCTGGCACTGTCAGTGCTGCAGACTGGGTTCGATTCCTGGCCAGGGAACTACCCACATACCAAAAAGCAAAAAAAAAAAAAACAAAACAAATTACACATTCAAATTAAAGTAACTGTCCACATTACCTGCCATTTCCAGCTGTTTAAACCAGTATTTGAATAGCTCTTTAGATATTACAAACAATAGCTACCATTAAGCAACTGCTATGAGCCAGTCACTATATTACAAATTTTACCTGTATTATCTCAATCATCTCAGTAACACTCTAAGTATTATTACATTTTTATAGTTAAAACATGATCAGTAAGATCATGTTCAAACTCACAGAATTAGCAAATGGCAAGAGTTAGAAATTCAGTTTTGTCTGATGCAATACTATTGCTCCTTGCCTTGCAGTACACTGCATTTTCATTCCCTAGCCCATTTGCTGGGGGTTACTGAAGCTTGCATTCATTTCTTCAATGAATATTTATTGAAAGTGATATAAACCAGGTCCTGAGAAAACAATGGTGAGCAAGATTTCATGCAACTGACAGGTGAATTAATATCCTCCATCCTTAACTTCTATAGTGAAACTAAATGAAACTATATGAAACTAAATCTGCACCTAGTAAGCTGTAAGTGACCTCTCTGAACTTAATTTTTCTCATTTACGAATACAGATATCTACAAGTAAATACATAATTTCACATAAAAATTTCATGGTAGTGTCTCTTTAAATATGACAGAAGTGAGAGTATCAGTGATTAAGTAACTCGTGAAGATCACATCTGGAAAAAATAAAACAAACATGACTTACTGACTTGCCCTATGTAAAATAATTTGCTGGGCACGTTTACAGGTACTGTCATAAATGGTAGAAAAGGGACTTTGAATTACACAATCACCCTATCACCATCAAACACTCCTTGCTTCCGCAATGGGAAACATACTTTGATTCTTTCTTCATTCTCTAGACTTGGAGCCTGAAGAGTCATCTATCCACCTTTCATATATGAACTGCACAGTACAAACTGCTGTGATGAAAAAAACCCTTTACATTGACTCTGTTGAGGGTGAAAACGTTATTCTTGTCAACGAACTTTTGAGCCATCTAGGGAGACGATTTATTTTTTAAACACATATTAAATTAAGTATAAAGTGACCAAAGAATGGTATATAGAAATTATCTCATTTGATCCCTCCCCATCACCTCCTTTTTGAAGAGATACTATTATTATTTCTATTATATAGAGAAGGAAACAAGATTTACAAAAGGTAGCTGGGTGTTCAAACCCAAGTTCTGACTCCTTAAGACCAATTTCTGTAATACTCACCGTATATTGTAAGGTAAACCCAGAAATTCCAGTTCCCTAGGCAAAGAATCAACCCTGTGTGGCAAAAGAGCAGTATAAATACAGAAAAAGGAAAGATGAGGCTGAAAAGTTAGGCCGGAACCCTGTAACTCTTGGACTTCGTTATGCAAACCCGAGGTATCCACTAAAGATATCTCAGTAAGGCAGAAATTTAACTAAAGTCTTCACTTAATAAAATAACTTCTCTTAACTTGATAACAGAAATTTCAGCCTTTAGAAAGTAGTAGTTTTACCACCTGGCTACGTGATCCTGGACAAATTACTCTTTGGCCTCAACTCTCACAGTTAATTAAGAGATTAATTCCGCATTAGGCTATAGTAGGGATTAGATGAAATAGAGTGTGACACAAGAGGGCGCACAATAAACGCTAATTTCATTCTTAAGTAGGGTAAGGAAAACGGCCCTACTTTATTTCTTTGAGTAGGCACAAGCGATCAAGGAGGACCAAAATGAAAGAGCCTACTAGCTTAAGCGGCAACCACACCCGATTCTGCAGAAACGTTACACGATCCCACCTCCCCTCATTTCTCTGGATCCGCCACTAGACCAAGAAAATCTAACCGACTTCCAATAACAATCCCTAACCAGTCCTCCTAGTAACCGCCCAACCTGCCCCGCCCTTCCTTCAATGGCGGCTCGTCGATGATGACATATCCACTTCCGTTCCCAAAAGGCACTTTTTCACTCTCCAGGGCCGCTCTAGGCTGCCGCCCGCCTTGCCGGTGGGCTCCGCTACTCAATGGTTACTGGGCGGGACCGTGACGTCCTTGGCGTGGCTGCAGGGAGGCCGCGGCGGGGAAAATGGCGGACGGGAAGGCGGGAGAGGAGAAGCCTGAGAAGCCGCAGCGAGTTGGAGCCGCCGGAGGTGAACACAACCCCAGCGTCGCGGGCTGAGTGGGGTGCTCTGGGGATTTCTTTGCGCTCCCCGGGTGGGGGGCGTAGTGTGGGCTGAGAATGAGGCGGATTTGAAGCTCAACCGACCAGGTGCTGGGCCCAGACGCGCCCCGGGCACACCCGGTGCGGCCCACTAGGATCCTGGCCTACATCGCCTCTTTGCTGGGAGATAGTCGGCCACTGTTCGTTACCTCCTGCCCGCAGCGGAGGCCGTGGTTCCGAGGAAAAGGGAGATGGGCACCAGAAACGGAGGGTCGAACTCGGGGTGGGACCTAGAACCGCTACCGCCACACTGAAGACGCACATAACATCAAAAACGCGCACATATAGTGGGAGTTACTGAGCAGTGGCTCCAGGCCGAATTTCCAACAGTGCCGGCCTTTCAGTTACACAGGAGTTAGTTTGCTGCTTTCTTTTCGCTGGGGAGATGGACGACCCCGGTCTTTGCTCTTTTATTTTAAAGCCGAATACTCACCTTGTAAGGGGATGGGTCAAGGCTGTATAGAAGAGAAGGAGTAACTTTGCCTGCCGGCTGCTTCAAGCCGCAGGGTCTAGGGTTAGGGTTTGGTTGCCTTTTTTTTTAAGTGTCTACCTTTTCCGTTGGCAGATATCTGCATCCCAGACATTTAGGTGGCTAAATAGGCTAGTATGACTCTTCCTGTATTTTGTTACTATGTAAACTCAAGTTACAACTGTCTTTATTCTGCTCCCTCCACCCCTGTAAATTTGGTTCTTCTTGTACATTAAGGAAAACTTCTCCAGTCTTCCCTTTGTCTTAATAAGTAACTTAGCACGTGCGAGCTGATCATATCTTTAGAACGTTTTAAATACTACACTATTCTGACTCCCTCAAGTTCTTATTCCTGAAAGTATTTAACATGAGAAAATACAGAACATTAATAGCATAGAAGGCAACTATTAGAATCTACTAACATAATGTTTAATGTGACTTGTCTTGGGAACAAAAAATGAGAAAAGTGTAATGTTCAATTACTTTGGACCCAGAATCTCCTCATTAAAAAAACATGTACAATGCTGTTAGTTGAGCCAAAACAGTTTCCCTCCCCACTCGCCCCCCGTTAGTTTTTTTTTAACTAGTAAAACAGGGTATGAAACAACAGTTTAAAACACCTAATACTACCTCATTAGGGTTTTTTCCTTCATAAATTATCGTGGAAATTATCGAGTAAAATTACATTTAAAAGTAGTAGTTTGAGGAAAAACAAAAATCTGTAACCCAAAGATCTTATCTGGCCTTTAGACTATCTTTTAACTTTTAGACTGGCTTTTTAACTGTCTTGACTGAGAGTATAGAAAATGCATTATATGTGCTGCCAAAATGTACCTTAAGTACCTTAAATTCCATTTGTAATTTACCACCCTTTCAATTAGGGATAATTAGCTCTGTAGTATGAATATTGATATTTCTATTTTAGCATGTTTTTGTTTGGGGGGATGGTATAAATTATCTTTGCTAATTGGTGTTAAAAATTATGGACTCCTGGGTGACTTAAGTAATGTCCTTTAATAACTTACACATAATTTACCTTGGGTGTGCCTTCTTTTACAAGAAAATAGTGCTGTTGCATGTAAACCATTTTTTAATGCCAGGTATTTTTAGTGAAATTGTACAAAGATAATCATAGTTAAAACATTTAGTACAGTGGATATTGCTAAATTAATCTTGTGGCATGTAGGTACTCTTTTGAAACACTGAATTTTGTCTTAGGGGTTTAGGTAGAGTTTTCTGATTTTTAATTCCTATCGAACAATCCAGTAAGTTGGAAGTATAAATATTTTTTATGAGATTACTTCTGTAGTTAACATGAATTTATGTCAATAAGAGAAGCTATGTACTTGAATCACCTGCTGTCACCTTAAAATGGAGAGATAATGCTAGGAGTAAGGTCTTAGGTAGATTTTTTTTTCCTTTCTTTGGCTAAATTTTTGTAACTCCTTGAAATAAATAAAAATTTAGAAAAAAGCTATAATCATGGTCATATCAGGATATTTTAGGTTAGCTAAGATCTCCTTTAATGGTATTAACATTTATTACGGCAGAAACTAGGATCTTGAATGTCTTCTCCTTTAAGCTCACATCACTCCTGTTAAAGAGGTAACTGTGTGTCCATTTTTCCTTAAACTTTCTTATTAGGTGGTTTGTTTTTTTTGTTTTTTTTCAAAATAAGGTGCCTTTGTGCTCACAGGCCCTTCACTCCTCAACTATGAATGGGAGAAAAATTTTAGCACTGTGTAATTTGATTTCACATTAATTAATCTACACATTTTGTTTCCTTAGAATGAATACAAACTATATAAAATCCCTTTAATTAAAATATCTCTTGATAAAAACATCTAGTAATTTGATGCAACTACCCATGTTATGTTACAAATTGAGTTGAGATTTTTTTATTTTTAAAAAACTGACCATGTATTTATTCATCCTTTAAAATATGTCACGTTGCTAAGAATTTTTTTTCCTTTCTTTTTGTGTGTGTGTGTGGGGGGAGGGGGCGGTACCCTGGCTGGGAATTGAACCCAGGCCACCGGTTGAGAGCACCAATGCCTCGCTACCAAACCACCAGGGAACCCCCCCCCTTTTAAAAATTTTCATCATACTAATCTATGGTCATCCAAAGTTTTGTTTTCCACAGTCCCAAAATACAAAACATCTCATTAGATAAGTTGAAAACAGCAGTTTTATTAAAAGCCCCCAATATTAAAATAGTACATATTATTGTTTCAAGGAAAGCACTTAATGGACTTAAGAATTGATGCTGATAGTTAATAGTATATTTCAAAGCTTATATTAGGTTGAAATAATTTTCTAATGAGCTGTATATAGAATTGTAGAAATTGTAATAATCACACTGATAATAACACAGATTTCACTGTCATATTTTCCCATCTTCATTATTTCATTTGCTTTGTTTCCTAAATGTTTTGTGTCTTACTACATAATTATTAGAAGAGGATTACATAAAGAGAAAATAGCTCAATCCACGCACCTTTCTTCACTCCTTTCCCCCTACCCTTTTCATTGAAGAGTAGTTTTCTAAAGCTGTTATTTACAATTTGTTACAAAGAAAAATAAATTTTTTTTTGAGAATGAACAAAGCCATTTATTTACTATATCCAGAAATAAATAGCTGAATCTGGAATCAGTCATGTGGAGAAATGACCTAATAGTCATAGTATGTACCTGAGATTTGGGTGGACTTAATAGTTTGCCTCTTCAGATGACAAGAACGCAAATGTGAATAAAATTGAGTTGCTGCCAGTTGATTACTTAATTAATGGCAGAGTAGTTTTTCCAGCTCCCCTTTTACTGCTGCTTTTTCTAGAGCAGTCTGTAGGAATCTTCTTTACAGCATCATGTGATTAGACAAATTATTGTGTTCATGGGTTAGAACATAACTAGTTCAACTAGTTGTCACATCTAATGTTATTAATAGTATAGTAAGAGTTGTTTTCACTTTTCATATTTGTGCTTGAATTTCTCTAGATTCTTCATTTCAAAATTATTTTCTGGATAAAGAAGACCTAGAATTAAGTAAAAATAGGTTTTAAACGAAGCAAAAATCTTGACAATAACCCTTGGGTCACAATTCAAAGAATAGTTATATTACAGTTAAGACTAAATGTTCTTTATACTGTGTGTTTTGATGTTTTTATGGTTTTCTGTGTGTTCCAATACAGAGTTTTCATTTTAGCTGGGTATCAGTCACAAAGAAGTTTTCATATTTAGGTTTTACTATAAGTTTCATACCTGATTAAAACTATGAATAGAAAGCAGAAAAAATACAGCATAAATGAGTTTAGTTATACAGACACTTTGAAAAAAACTTTGCAAAAAAAGCTTCTGTCTGAGTGGCACATGTAGGGCAGCTTGATTGCTCTACGTGCGGAATCAACTTCAAGAGATTTCGGGGGTTGGGGCGTGGCTAGGCTTCTTGGCTGTCAGTCAACACTGTGGCCTGGGTTCACTCCAGCCAGGGAACTACCCACATAAAAAAAAAAAAAAAGATTTCGGAAGCATAATTTTTTGGTACTCAGGCAGCTGGTGATTGTTGGTCCTGGCGCCCTCAAAAAAAAAAGAAACTTTGCATAATATTTTTTATAATGAAATTCTAAACTGAGTTCTGTTTCATACTTTGATAACAATCTTTTATTATTCAGGTGCTTTTGTAATTTCATATCTGAATAAATGAATGGCACCGCCTGGGGAAATTCCCAAAACCTAACCCTGATTAATTCTTCTCCTGCATTGTCATTAGAATTCTCACCCCTTTTCCAAAAAGAACAAAGAGTTCCTTTTATTTTTCCTCTATTTTTTATTTATTTATTTATTTTATGGTGGTTCCCTGGCTGGGAGTCGAACCCACGCCGGGGCAGTGAGAGCACTGCACTGCAGCCTAACTACTATTCCACCAGTGAACCCCTATTTTTCCTCTAAACAAAATCAAATATTCTATTCAAAGTGCTTATTGACTACAGATTATAATTTGAAAACTGTAAATCGATGTCTGTAGCTTTTGGTTTTTTAATCCATTATTTGTAATTCTATATATGTTTAAATTTCCCCTTCTTCCCCCGCATTCTAGCTTTTTGTCCTATTTTCTTAGCTATTGTCAGGGCCATCCTTTAGAGCATCTTCTCTTTCTCCATAAATAAACTATCCAGTGTAGCAGAATACATTCTATAGGGTGAATTGGTAAACTGAGGAAAGAAAACTTAATAATAGCCTTCTGGCTTACCTCCCAATATGTTCTTAAATAACCTTCTTGTATAACAGACCTAAGTAAGATATTTAAGATATAAACTAATTTCATTATTGATTAATACAAACACAAGCAAAATTTACTGAAAGGCATCTTGCATTCCAGACTCATATATGTATGCCTTCTACTGTTTCAAATTATAATGAACTCATCTTTCTTGCATGAGGAGGAATAATGTATAAACCCAAGTATGATTGTTAAAGGCTCTTAAGGGTAGCTTAACACAGGTGATAACCAAGCTTTTAGAGTAGAATTAAACTACTCAAAAGGTGGTGACCTTGAAACTTTCATCCAAGTTCCTTTACAAGTAAAAGTTTGTGTGAGATGTACATAAGGATCACATCACTCAAGAAAATTATTCCAGGCTTTTTTTTTTTTTTTTTTTTTTTAAATGTGGGTAGTTCCCTGGCTGGGAATCGAACCCAGGCCACAGCGTTGACAGCTCCGCAGCCTGGCCACTACCCCACCAGGGAACTCCATCCAGGCTTTATTAACATTGTAGTTCATGTAATAATGGATTGATCATTAAGTAGGTACTTTGTATAACTAGTGGTATGTTATTGAATATTAGGATTTAGTCAAATGTATTATCCTATGATGTGACTAATAGTTCACAAACTAGTTTGTGTAGAGGAATTTATAGACCTTAATTTCTAAAAAGCAAAATCTCACAAATAATTGTACAACTTATATAATAGTATTTAGTTGAAGGACCTTTACTTTTTGTGAACTCCATATTTATAATTTTAAATTGCTCTGTATTTTATGCTAGTTAATTCATGGGAGCCTCTTGTACTGCCACACAATCTCAGTTCCTGCTGTATACTCTAACAAACAGTGGAAGAGACTGTTGGGTCAGTAGTTGACAACTGCAGAGGTATCTTCCTTATAACGATGCTTTTTGAGGTTGCTGCTCCCATCAATCTGCTCAGTAAAAAATAGCTCATCTTGGTAAGTTGTTTCGACTTCACCAGGACCTGAAGAAGAAGCAGAAAAACCTGTGAAAACTAAGACTGTTTCTTCCAGTAATGGAGGGGAAAGTTCCAGTCGCAGCGCTGAGAAGCGATCAGCTGAAGAAGAAGCTGCAGACTTCCCAACAAAACCCACAAAGATCTCCAAGTTTGGATTTGCCATAGGTAGTCAGACGACAAAGAAAGCCTCAGCCATATCCATCAAACTTGGATCAAGTGTGAGTTGTTATTTTATATGTGCTGTTTGTAATGGGTCTTAAAAATTTGTTTTGGAAACCTGCATTAACGGGTTTAGCTAAATTAAGTATAAAAAGGTAGATTGGTGTATGAATTTATATGTAGGTATTTAAGGAGTTATTAACTGTTCAAGAAGGGTTTGAATTATGTCTCAGTAAAGTTTGTTTTTTTTTAAAGGTTTGGAATATGAGAAGGAACCACTATTATAGAGATTACATGGTTTATAAAGCAATAGCTTAGAATTTTCCTAAGGTAGACAAAACCTCTGAAAAATATTTTTAGAAAGGATTTCAGCTTTTTTTTTTTTATCTTCCAGTTCTACTAATATTAAAAATAATATCTCTAGCAATCGATTATCTTATTTTAAAAATTAATATTAGTAAGGTATTGCTTGATAGAACGAGCTTCCTGGTTACCTTATTTTGGAGCTACATGTGGATATTGGTACTCTGTGACAGTAGTTTACAGATGAACTTTTGATACCTTGTTTTAATATGTAAACCTTGAATTAATACTTATGAAACATTGAGTGGGAAGTATTTGAAATATTAGATTGAAGTGGTTTAAAAATTTGACTTTCTGACCTGTAAAAGTGACAGTTTTACTTCGTTCAACCAACTAGATCTCTTCATTATGTTACTTATAGTGTATTGCTATTGGATTTAGAAAATAATTACATTCTTGTAAAGAAATTCCTAAAATTGCTTTTGAGTTGTTTATTCATGTCTATTCTGTGAAAATTAATGCCCAGTTGCCATATGCATAAAGCTTTTTTCTGCCTTAGATGTTCATTCAAAAATCATAAAAATATACATATCAGGCTCCTACTAGAGTTTGAACTACACTTCTAGTTTTAAAAGAGCTACCTACCATTCCTGAGAACTCCCACTCTCCCGCTATGCTGTTATGCCTTTTTCTTTTTTTTTTAAATTCAATCTGAACAAAAGGCATTCAGCTTGTAACTGTGATGAGTCTCCTTTTTTGAACTGATCCTTTTTATTTAACCTGGGTTTTTAAGTTTCATAGACCTAACTGCATAAATATTTACCTTTTTTTGATAGTCATTAAACACGTATTCTCATGTACACTTCTCATACAGATATCCCCCTTGATAATAAATTTTCCTGTGATTCAACATACCCGCTAAGTCAGATATCCAAGACCCTACTTTTTTAACATCATTGACATGAGTTGGTTACTGTTGATCATTAAATGGGAAGTTTTTGTTTAGAAAAGCCTACTCAGTAGAACTTCCCTTTTAGAAAACAAAAACTTGTTTTCGTAAAATAAGCTATAGTGTAAATATAATCTTGGATTGAGGTTTAGGGAATAAAAAATAGTTGAAATTATTGTTTTTGATTGTATGACATGAAAAGATAGTTCATCAGCCAACAAATACTTAAGTCTTGTGTTATATTTCAAACATCAAATACATGACTTTTTAAAAAGATTAAATGGTGTTTTTAGAGTCACTTTGCATACTCTCCAAATTAACATTTCTTATTTCTTCAAAAACAGACATTGTTGTTTGTTTGTTTTTTTTAATCGTGTATCTTATAGAAGGTGGTTTTTTAATTTTTATTTATTTATTTTTTTATGCGGGTAGTTCCCTGTCAGGGAATCGAACCCAGGCTGCAGCATTGACAGCACAGAAACCTAACCACTACACCACCAGGGAACTCCCTAGAAGGGATGGTTAATTTTGTTTTCAGCAGGCTAGAGATTTCATTGATGAGGTTGTTTTTGAGTTGGCCTTAAGCATATACAGGAGGCAAAAGGGCATCTCAAGCAAAAGGAATTTCATGCAAAGGCAGCTTAGATATCAATCCGTCTGGTACAATCCAGAAATTGTAGTTGGAAAGTGTTTGAAAGGCAAATGTATGTTAGAAAGTCCCCAAAATGAGACCATTGGACTAAATAATAAAGGACTTGTATTTCCATATTATAGCTTGGCTTTATTTTTTGAGAACCATGGAACATCATAAGGAGTCTTGACCCTTTAAACAGATTTGTATTTTGGAAGCATCACTCTCTAGATCACTCAATACAGAGGATTAGAGAAAAATAAACCATAGATGGTGAGGAAATGGTGTTCCTAACAGTGGTTCAAGCTAAGCAGCCTAAGGGATTGGTAGTGTGGCAGTATGATGGGGAGGCAGAGGGAAATTTAAGTCTATGTAATAGAAATCTTATCAGCAGGATCTTAGAATAGAAAGTGCAAAATAAAAGATTTTCTGGCTTGGGTACTTAAAAACACAATAAAACTAAAGTACATACGGGAGCTCTTAGTGGAGCTCTCCACTGTCCAGTGGGCAGATCACATCCTATTTGGAGGTAGACAGGATTTGGTAGTTAAAACTTTCTTTAAAACTTTGGGAATGAATGAAGTTGACAAGGGAAGTATAGAGAAAGAATGGTCACTAATGATAGAAACTTGGATCTCTGTCATATAAGGTGGAAAAAGGAGAGGGAAGAGAGAGAATAGAAGATCAGAATTGGGAGAATAAGCAATAAAAAGCAGTGTTACAGAAAGTACAAGTGTTTTTTTAAAAGGAGCTGATTGAGTCACATTGCACACACTATTCATTGATGATGCCACAGAATCAAGGTCACCAGATTCTAGGTGAGCGAGGAATCTGGGGAGTGCTAAGGAAGGAAGCCAGATTCAGTAGGTTGAAGACTGAATGAGGGGTGAGAGGATTGGAGATAGTGAGGACAATTTACTTCAAAAACTTAGGTTAGAGAGAAGCGATGGTGTGGATGAAGCATGTTTACTGGTCAAAGGGCAGAAAGCTAGCTAGTGGAGAGAGAGAAACATGAGACTTAATGGCTTTTATGTTCCCTAGACACACTGTACTTATTTTGAATGTTGTTATACTATGGGAAAAGTCTCACTAATTTTCTCTTACCTGTAGCAGGTACTACTTAGCTAAATGATACTAAATTATAGATCCTACCTGGAAAATAAATGGAGAATAAAGTAAAACCTACTCTTTGATAACCCACATTTTCAAAAAGAGAGAATGGATTTGTGCAAAGTTTGTTCTAAGTTCCTTACTGCTGTTTCCAGAAAACATATAAGTTGAATCTTTGAAGATAAATTATTTATATAATTAAACAAGGCTATATAAACATGTGATACTCTTTAATATGTTTCTTCTTCAGAAGCCTAAAGAAACTGTTCCCACTCTTGCTCCAAAAACCCTTTCAGTAGCAGCAGCTTTTAATGAAGATGAAGATGTAAGTTGACACCTACTTTTGTTTATTTACTTTAATCAGTTTTTTAAGGAAGATGTTACTGGCAGTTATAGGTTGTATTAATAATACTAGTAAATTTCCTTTGCAACTCTGAATTTATTTTTGTGACATCTGCAAAATCTGGATATTTCTGTTTTATTTGGTTGTAGGATTATTTGACATATTGACTCTGGGGGCAAAGAACTTAATCAAATCAACAAATGCTTATAATGAATAATAATATCAGTACTAGGAAGTATACAAAAAAAGGAAAATACTGTTCCCTTTTATCATTTTTATAGTTGAAGTCTTCAGTGATGAGACATTATACATGCATTCAACCTACAAAAGGCTACTATAGTGCTTTCTCCCTTTAGCCCAGCGGTTCTCAACCTGTGGGTTGTGACCCCTTTAGGGGTCAAATGACCCTTTCACAGGGGTCACCTAAAACCATCGGAAAACACATATCAGATATTTACATTACAATTCATAACAGTAAAATTACAGTTGTGAAGTAGCAACAAAAATAATTTTATGGGGGTCACCACAACATGAGGAACTGTATTAAAGGGCCGCGGCATTAGGAAGGTTGAGAACCACTGCTTTAGCCCCATGAGGAATAACAATTAAATTATGCAGGTGATTCTGCTAGAAGTTTAACTTGGTAAGCACATATGCCATAGTACACATAAGATGCTTATCTGCTATTCTCTTAGGCCAGCAGTGTCCAACCTTTGGCTTCCCTGAGCCACATTGGAAGAATTGTCTTGGGCCACACATAAAATACACTAACACTAACAATAGCTGATGAGCTAAAAAAAAAAAGGGTGGGGGGGGGTGTCACCAAAAAAAAGTCTTATAATGTTTTAAGAATCTATTGGGCTGCATTCAAAGTGGTCCTGGGCCGCAAATTGGACATGCCTATCTTAGGCAGTTCTAGTTCTCATGCCCTTCACTGTGTTTCTCTCTTACCATGTTTATGAATGACATGGAATTTTAAGTATAATTTTGACTGATTTTTTTTTCCTTAGTCTCTGACTTTAGAACCTAACCCTCATTTCAGATATGACCCCATTTTGTAACAATTAAGTGTTGCAGGGTACATGAGTAATTGCTACCAAAAAGAATATGGATAAGACTGATTCAGAGGAGTACAGACACTTATAGCAGGAATGATTGGGAAGAATATATAAAAGAAGAAATAGGGGGTTCCCTGGTGGTGTAGTGGCTAGGCTTCAGTGCTCTCAACACCACAGCCTGGGTTCGATTCCCAGCCAGGGAACCACCACCAGAAAGAAAAAAAAAAGAATTACTGTGATTATCACTGTATTTTTCTTTGGACATTTATTCATCCTACACATTTGAGTTGTTTCTATATGCTAGGCACAGTGAGATTGCAAACATAAATCAGATACGTCCTCGAGAAGCTCAGCCTAATAGGGCAGAGACTTATACATAGAATAGTATGTCACAAATACCTGAGGAGATGAAGTGATGTGGGAATGCATGGAAGGAAGTGAGGCTGGGTAACTAGATGCAGCCGCATGGAAAGACCACTGGACTAGCAATTAAGAAGACCTGGGTTCTTTTCCTGTTTGTCCAGTTATTAACCAGTAGAAAGCCTGTGAATGAATCACTTTACCTATTTGGAGCCTTAATTTTTAAACCATAAAATGAAATCTCAATTTAGAGTAGATTTTTAAACCAGAGTTCTGCAGTTCTATGGAAATGTCTCAGGATACTGTGCTGTTAGGTGATGCCTAATAAGCAGGGCTCTGCCCAGGTCGCTTATAGTGATTCTTTTTTTCTGATATTTGGGAACCTAATTAAGATTTTGATGGGGAAAAAAAAGTATTTCATTGCCCTGCCTCCCTTCAAAAAAGTTTGAAAAGCACTAACTTAAATAATAATTAATGTTTTCTGCCATTGTTAAGAGATTAGGTAGCACTTTGGTAGGTACAGATTGTATAAGGGAAGGACAATATGGGAAGAAGGGAAGAGCATGTATAAAAGTAGGCTGGAAATAGTAAGCATCTACATAATAGTAATGG
The DNA here is from genome assembly GCA_004026885.1 of Lyroderma lyra. Lineage (NCBI taxonomy): Eukaryota > Metazoa > Chordata > Mammalia > Chiroptera > Megadermatidae > Lyroderma > Lyroderma lyra. The sequence goes on along the minus strand of PVJL010001393.1, from coordinate 40,954 downwards.
CTTACATTGAGTGTCTAATAATTTGGATATATTTTCACATAACTATTTTAATCTCCATATATCCCTATGATATGGTTATGATCTAGTTATTTCTATTTTACAAATGGAGAAATTCAGAAATTAAGTATGCATAAGTATCTGCTAATGCACACAGATGTTGAAGTAGAACTTAAGTCTTCTGGTTTCTAGTCCTCTTTTCTTTGCATCATCCCTTACTGTTTTTCCTAGCTACTTTTTAAAGAAATTTTGGACAGGTTCAGACAACAATCTTTCTGCCATAAGATGGTAATGATAGTAAAGGATAAACTTCTCTCTTACATAAGAGTACACATGCATCTAAAACTTTCGTCTGATTTTTCCTTTTTCCGTAAACATGGTTAACCTTGGATATATGAGGGCTGTTCAGAAAGTATCCAACTACGTAATCTGAAAAATAGAAGTGTTTATGGCTGGATTTTTCTTTTGGACAGCCCTTATATATCTAAACCTGAAATATATTGGACAAATATATCAATTTAATTAATTTTGAAATTTAAAAATGTGTCAGTTGTATCTCTTTACTCTCCTTTAATTTGGACAATCCTTAGGTTTTTCTTTGTACTTGATGGTATTAACATGTTGAAGAGTTCAGGCCAGTTATTGTGTACATTGTCCCTCAGTTTGAAATTGTCTGATGTTTCCTCATTAGATTCACATTCGTTACTTATGGCAGGAACACCACAAAAGTGATGCCAGGTTCTCAGTGCATCATTCAGGGAGCACGTGTTATCAGCATTTCCCATTATTGTCAGTGTTAACTGATTATTTGGTTAAAGTGATGTCTGCTAGATTTCTCTCTTGTCAAATTACTGTTTTACCTTTTCTAATTAAAATTTATTGTTGGTAATATGGTTTGGGAATATATGAAAGTACCTAATTTCTTAAACATTTAGTCGTGAGTGGTAACATCTATTGGTGATTCTTGCCAAGAGCAATTATTACGTTTGACAAATGATAATGTTTCTAATTCTTTCATCTCTTCTATGTTTATTGTCTCTTACTGTAAAGAAGAGCTTTCCCTTCTTTATATAAGTGTAGGCTCATGGATTCTTTCTTTATTCAATAGGCTGTAATGCTCACATTGTCCCGGATTGGAACAGTAGAAAGCCCTTTAAGCTGAATCTTAAGAACACCCTTTTAAAAAAGAGTATTTAGTTCAGCAGCAACATTTATATATAAAAGCATACCTAAAAGGAACTTGACTTGTAAGAAATATATCTTTGCAATAGCTATAAGCAGGGCAAAGTAGTAAGGAATGGTTATAATCATATCCACCTTGCAAGATTGTTAGGGTTTAAAGAACCATGTATGTTAAAACAGTTAACGCAGTGTATATTACATAATAAAATGGTTTTAGTTCTAGAATATCAAGTTTTTCCAAATTTTAAATGTAAAATTAGTACACGAGATGTATTTCTTTTTAAAATGTAGTTGAGATAAATAATTTTCTCCTCTTACCTAAATTCACAATATTGAAAATGCTAAAAGACTTAGATATAAAATTTAGCATATTAATAATTAAATGCATTTAATAAATTTATGTGCAGTTATCTCTGTTTACTTTTTTTCTCTAGAGCGAACCAGAGGAAATGCCTCCAGAAGCAAAGATGAGAATGAAGAATATTGGACGGTATTATAATTTTTCATAAATTTTACTAAAAAATTAGAGAGTTGAGAGCAAGAGTAAATTGCACATAATCTTTTAGTGTCGAGGCTTTGCTTGCATATTTGGGCAAATAGTTTTGTTTTGTGAGCCGTCAATGATCTTCTTTTCTCCTGGTAAGAGAAAGTGAGTATCTTAAGAAAAAATAATGATTTAAGGCTGTTTCTTTTCAGATACATGTAATCTATATATTTTTTCAAATAAGAAATATTTATGATTTATGATTTAGATTCAAATTCTTTTCTTATATATTAAGAAATGGCTTTCACTCATTTTATTTATCATTGCCACTACTTAATCTTGATCATAAATGTCCCTTTTTCCTTGGTAACTTAGATGCCACTTACCAAAATAAGACAGTATTTTAATTTTTCTCCATTGTTTTGTCATGGAAGTAACTTTAGTTTCAACTTAATGTGCTTTTCAGTTTTGTCTTTACATGCATAAATGTATAACTTCGAGACTAGGAAGAAAGTTCAATTTCAAATCAAACCAAGTTATGTCCCCACTTTTACCAAATGTTTAAACTCCTAAAGAAATAATTGCTAAGTCCATAAACGAGTGTAGTCTTCAGATGTTTTGGTATACGATTCAAATGGGAATAGCCGCAGTGTGACTGTTAGGTCCCAGCACCTTCTTTTCACACTGGAATCTAACTGAGACATGCATCTGACACTGTAACCCAATCTCAGCACCCGGTATACATGAATGTAAACCTGTAAAATTGAAACAGAGTTCATAAAATGACCTGCATTTTTCTATGTGCAATGCATCTTCATGTTTTTCTTCTGTTTCATTTTTTTATAAATGTTGGTGGCAAACCATCAAAATGGATTTCATGACCTCACTAATGGGTTGCAAGCAACAGTTTTAAAAAGTACTGGTTGCCACCCTTAGCTGTGTATCAGAATCACTTTAAATGTTTGTTAAAACTACAGATTTACCTGGTTGAATCTGTGGAAAGTGTATTTTTAAAAAGCTCTGTAGGAGCTTCTGTTGTTCAGTCTGTGTTAAACAAATGTGTTTTGAATGAGTTTAAAACATGGCCCAAAAGGCTTTATGTAACATTTCAAATAAATTTCTTTTAACACAGGGATACACCAACATCAGCAGGACCAAACTCCTTCAATAAAGGAAAGCATGGGTTTTCTGATAACCAGAAGCTGTGGGAGCGGAATATAAAATCTCATCTTGGAAATGTCCATGACCAAGACAATTAAATGATGCAATTTGAAATTGGGGTGTGGGGTGGGTGTAAAGTTAAAAGGAACAGTTTCCTTTTTAAAGAATGGTATAAGACTTATCTTTGGAGCCGCTTTTTTTTTTTTTTAAGATTGAGTGGTACACTAATATTAATGAAAGTTTGAAATTAGAGGTAATTTATGTTTTATATACAGATTTCAAGACATTTACTAATTTTGTAGTTTCATGTGATTAGTTTCCAAAAGTTACAGATAATTAAAAAAAAAATCAGAAATGGTACCTTTTTAAGAATTGCGTATTTTTTTAGACGACTATTAGTACAATAAGAGGGAAGCAAAAAGTTATTGTCTGTTTAAACTGCAAGCAATTAACTCTCTAACTTAACTCCCTTATTAACCTAAACTTTCTGGCTCCCAGGAACAGCCTTATAAAGAAGGGAGTATTGTATTGGGAGGAAAATGTTACTGGACTATTAACCGAAAGTAAATTAGGTAAAATTTAAATAATTGCTTTTTTTCCTAATGGACATTTGTTTTGTTTTAAGTCATAAAGTAGATATTGCATTGCTATTAGTGAATACAGATGCTTAGCTCTTTAAAAAAAACATTTTAAAATTTTATGTAAACTGTTGAATATTTGAAATAGCCCACTTCACCTTACAGGTCTTGTCTACCTTCATTAGTCTTCAAAGAACAACCATTTGCTACCAAAGTAAATCAGTATTTGAATGTGCTTCTCTTGATTTTTGTTACTAGATAGTTCCTGTAAGCATTTCCACCAGATCTTGAGGCAAGTCATAAGGAAGCTGTTTCTTTTAAAATACAAACCACCACCAAAATTTTTAAATGTACATAGTACTTAAATATTGGCTGTTTTTATTTTTTAAAAGGTAACAAAAAAATGACATTGTATGAAGATGAAAAATGAGAAAGATGCACTTTCTGTAACTTTGTCAAAACATTTGTTACTAACTTGTGAAATCCAATTTGATTTGAACTTACTATAGGAATTCTTAATTAGTACAATAATATGGCTTAAGTGTATACATATTAACCAGTGGCCTCTCAAAAGCACATTTTAGGTACTGATAATAGAAGGGAAGAAAATGCATCTTTAAACATTTTATGGAATCTTCGACCGCTTTGTTAGAGCTGTGTGTCGTAGGGCGTTTTTTTGCTTGTTCTTTTTTTGGTATTTTTGTATTGTATATGAATTCTTTTTTCATGTGACAGTTAAATACATCTTTAAAAGCACAGTCAAAAGAAAACTGCAGTATAAGATTTCCTTGAAAACTACAATGTTATATTTGCAGGCAGCATCAGACTGTCTTAAAGATGGTAACTACTTGCTCAGCTCTTTTAATAGATAATAACTCCAGAGAAGCAGCCTGTACATATTCCTAACACTTTGTTCACTTACACTTAAGTTTAGAGTAAGCCCCAAGTAAAACAATGGAAATGTGTATAGAACTATTAGTTCTTACTTACTTGATTTAATTATATCAAGATACATGAATTTAATTTGCTTTAATGTAGGCAAACTTTTCATTTTTGTCCATTTTACTGTTTATGTTGAAATAACACCCCTCTCCTACATATTTTCTTGACTCAAATGAAATATTAACCCAAGGTCAAGATGAGAGAGAGGAACGACTGAGATGAATGTCTTTACTAAAATACCAATAAATTTGTCAAACTCAATAGTGTTCTTATTTTCTGTATAACTTCATTGTTGCTGGGTTTTTTGTGCTTTGTGTCTTTTTAACAAGAAACAAATGTTAACGATTGTTGCTCTTGCTCAGATTGTTGGCCAAAGTAATGGAAGATTTTAAATTATTTCTTGGAGTCTACCTAACTTAGCACTTAGTTCTATAGCATCCTCCTCCTCCACTGCCCAAGTGTTGTCCGTTTGTGCTGTAGACAATCCCTAGGCATTCGAAGGTATTCTTTCTTCAGTGTTTACCATCCATTAGTTCTGTATAGTCTCGTAATGTTTATAATGCTGCTGCCCAAGAGTTCATGTCTTAGTAAATGAAAAGATTGAACTACATTTTAGAATTAAGATCCATATCTAGTTTGACTAAATATAAATGCAGACTATGAGTTTCATGTGTTTTTTCTTAATGCCAATGATGCAAATTAGCTTGGCATACTATGAAGGGATTAAAATTAACTTCCGGTGAAGTAAAGATACTTTTTAATTTTTTTAACTTCATTTTGAAAAAGTTTCACTTACAAAACATGCTCTCCAAAAGTTAACATTTACATAACCACAGGACAGTTGTCAAAATCAGGAAATTAACATTATTACAATAATTTTATCTATTATACAGACTTATTCAGATTTCACTGTGTGCTTCACTAATGCTCCCTAGCTGAAGATCCACTTCAGTATCACATGTCGTTTAGTTATCATCTCTTTTTACCTTCTTTAATCTAAGACACTTCAGTGTTTTCATGACCTTAGACTTTTTGAAAAGTATAGGCCAATCATTTGCAAAAGATCTTTGAATTTGAAGGTTGCAATTATTAAGTATCTTGTGGGAAAATTCCTGGAACTATGTAAGTATTCAGTTTCTTCATATTTTTGCCCACTAATTCTGTCAGGCAGTCATGCCCCGCCCCTATAATTCTTTAACAGTTGTTAGTGTACTGCTTGCCAAATGATGATTTTCTGTTTCATTCCTTCTACTTTCAGTAGTTGAAATTCTGTGAGGAAGTTTTCTTTCCTATTTTTTATTCAATTATTTTATTGATAATGGGTCCAAATACTATGTTACTCTACAAGTTATAACTCATTACTACCACTAGTTATTTTGTTACTCAAAATGTTCCCGATTTTCCCATGTAAACTACTTCTGGTTGACTCAAGCCTTTTTGACAAGTCCCCAATTCTTTTCAAAAATACTGTATTAATTTCTGATACTAGATGTACTGGGCTCATCTTGTATATTCTCTACTCCAGCCCTGGAATGAATGATTTCTTTAAGCATCCATGGTGGTTTTTATTAGAAAATGGTATCCAGAAATCAAAATCAGCACTAGGTGTACTCATTGGTACTGAGGTGGTATTGCTTCTAGCCTGCTTATCAGCTAGAAGATGGATGTATGCATACATCTGTATTTCTAGATCTGTGTACATATATATGTGTATAATATATGTCTGTGTCTCCATGACTTCATATATTGATACTTCCCATACCAGGCCAACAACCGCAGAGTTCTTTCTAGTCTTCCTCCTTTCTATATTTGTAACTCGTCCAACAGTAAGAAATCTGACTTAGATGATTCATAATATGTTCACTTACTTGCTTAGTTTCTAGAATACAGTTTTCTAAATTACTAATCCATATATTTCCCTATGAAAAACAAACTAACCAGTGCAGTATTTATGTATAGTTCCGCTTTTTTTTAGAGTACATAATCAAAATACTGTTTTGCAAAGTTACGTAGATTAGTTCTTAGCTCCCATATTGAGTATGGTTATATCACTTACTTGTAATAGGATTAGTTCATTTGTATTTCATAATGAATTCCCATTCCTTAACTTTTTTGTATGTGAAACTAGCATGGTTCTAAAAGTTAGAACTACAAAAAAAGTGTCACTCCTCACTATTCTATCTTATTCGCGTACTTACTATCCTGATTACCTATAGCTAATCTCTGATTTCTGATTTTTATGCTTTCTGTGTTTCTTTTTAAATAAATGAATAGAAGGATGTTTATTTCCCTTTTTTTAATGAAACGTGCATATTATAGTTACTCTTTCATAACTTTTTTTTCACTTTGTAATACACCCTAGAAACTACCAGTTCATGGGGCTCTTTCTCAAAAAGAACATTTAACAGCTTCATAGTACTACGTTGTGTATGGAGTACTATGAATATACCATAGTTTATCACATAAACTTTGCAATTACTCTTTAGGTCATTTCCAGTATTTTACTAGTTTCCAGTATTTTGCTAGTACAGTGTTGTAATTGAATAATCTTGTGCATGTGTATTTTTATATTGTTGGGATGTATCTTCCTTTAGGTAAATTCTTAGAAGTAGAATTTCTAGGTAAAAATATAAGTGCGAATATACTTTGTTAGATATTGCCAAATTCTCCAAAAGGATTGTACCAGCTTGTTTTCCCATTAGGAATGTATGAGAGTGCCTGCTTTTTAATTTTTGTAACATGATAGGTTGAAAACTGATTATTTCACAGTAGTTTTCATTTGCATCTCTAGGTATAAATGAGGTTGAATATCTTCATTTAAGGGCCATTTGAATATCTTTTATGAATAATCTTCATGTTATTTTCATTTTACTATTGGGTTTTAGGTCCTTTTTCAAATTTTAAGAATTCTTTATATATTAACTCTTTATCTTTGATATGTGTTAGAAATAGCATCTCCCAAATATTAGTAGTCTTTTGGTTTTGATTACAGTATGTTTTTTGCCATGTGAAATCTTCCATATTTTATGTAGTAAACTTTGTTAATCTTTTATTGCCTCTCAAAAGCCTTTATATTGAGGTTAAAGATTAATTCACCCATGTTTTTCTAGTGCTGTATTATTTCATTTTACAATTTAAATAGATTACTGATCCATTTGGAGTATATTCTTGTGCATTTGTGAGATCAGGATCTAATTTTAGTTAAGTGATAATCTTTTTTATATGAAGCCATCTTTATTGAGAGCAGTATGGTTTAGCCTTTTTCAGGAGTGTTTTTAAATTTTTCTCAAAAAACTTTTGCATATTTCTTGTTAAGCTTATTCCTAAAGTATGTAATCTTTGTTACTATTGAAATGAGGTTTTCTCTATCATTGTATGCTAGTTATTGTTTTAGGATATGAAGGCAATTAATTTCTGTGTTAATTCTGTATCTTGTTATCTTCCTGAATTATTTTTTAGTTTCATTGATTCTCTAAGATTTTCCAGGTATATCATCATATCATCTGCAACTAGAGATGGTTTTACTTCCTTGCCAGTTTTCCTGCCTCTAAGTCATTTTTCTTGCCTACTTACATTGCTTAATACCTTTAGTGTAGTATTGAATAGTGGTAGAAATAATGGGCATCTTTGTCTTATTCTCAGTGTTTCACCATTAAATAAGATGCTGACTTCAGGACTAAGGTAAACATTTTATTATATTGAAAATACCAATTCCTATTTTCTTAAGTGCTTTTATCAGGAATGGGTGTTTGAGCATTGAATCAATGAGGCAAAACTTTAATAAAAAGAATTGTCAGTGTGAGAACTCTCAGCTGTAGCAGAAGTAGCAACTGCAGCAAGAACTACCACCCTTAGGGCCAAGGGAATAAGTGAACAAGGAAAGATTTAACCTCTTGTAGGTGGGGCCCAGAAGCCGAAATTCAGATCTTTCAGGAGAAGGTGTGGATGCTGCAGGGAAGAGCAGCATACTAAGCTGCCCATCCCAATGAAGACAAATTTTGGAAACCCCTTGATTCAACTTCTGCATGAAAAATTCTTGGTAATATGTAGGCCTCCACCCCCATGGATTAGCATTAATCTGTTATTGGTTAGCAATAATTACTGTCTTTAGTTTTTCTTTTCATTTTACTATCCACATTTCCTACACTGATCCTACATTAGTTTGATCATTGGAGAAATGGGTGGGAAGTAGAGAGATCTCTAAATAAGGTGAATTAGGTTGGTTGTCATGCTAGGGCTTCATATATGAGGGCTGTCTAGAAAGTATCCAGCCATGTAAGATGAGAAATGGATTTGTGCCTGGATTTTTTGTGTACAGCCCTGATATATATTACACATATATCACAGTTCTATATGTTACTGGCTCAATAATACATTATATTGGGTGGGGGGTGGGGAGCAGCAAATGGAAAGAGGACTGACTTGGGGTTGTGAGCGCAAAATTGCGACACATGATGTATTATAGAATTGTACACCTGGAACCTATGTAATTTTACGAACCAATGTCACCCCAACAAACAATTTAAAAAATACATTATATATACGTTATTTTATACACTTGTTAAATCAAGAGAATAAAAGAATGATTATACATATAATCTTACCATTTTATGACTATTTTTACTATTTGCTTTGTTCTTTCCTGTGAGTTTGAATAACCATTAGAGTTTAAATGTTTTCAGCCTAGAGAACTTCCTTTAGTAGTTCTTGTAAGGCAGGTCTGCTAGCATCAAATTCTCTTAAAGTTTTTATTTGATAAAGCATTTCATCTTACTTTTGAAAAATCACTTTCCTGGATATAAGGTTCTAGGTATACAGATTTCTTTGAGTACTTTGTATATATTACCCCGCTGTTTTCTGCCCTCCATTGTTTCTTCTGAGAAGCCTGTTAATCTTATTGGGGTTCTTTTATTAAGTAATGAAGTGTTTTTCTCTTGTTGCTTTTACGATTTTCTCCTTGTCTTTGGCTTTCAGCATTTTTGCTATGATGAGTCTGTTACTGGATCTCTTGTGTTTATTCTCATCTGTGTCTTGTTAAACTTCCTGGATGTATAGAACATTCTTCACATTTCGTTCTTACACGTTTTGAAAGTTTTCAGCCGTTCTTTTTTGTTTCTCCTTTTTCTCCTCTCCTGGTATTCCTGTTGTGTGTGTGTGAAAACATTAATTGCCTCACATTTCTCTGAGGCTCTCACCTTTCTTCATTCTTTTTCTTATCTGTTCTTTGTTTTGCATAATCTCTGTCGATGTTGTAGTTCACTTATTTTTCCTTCTGCCAATTCACATGTTTAACCCCTTTAGGGAATTTTTTAGTTATTTTACCCTCAACTTATTTAACTTTCTCTTTCGTGATACTCTTTATTTGATGTGACTTTGTTATTCCTCCCTTTCCTTGTTTGTCATGGTAGTTTTGGTCTGAATACCTTCAGCCACTGCCCCCTCCCCTCAGATTCATATGTTGAACCCCTAACTTCCAGTGTGGCTGTTTGGAGATGGGCCTCTAAAGAAGTAATTAAAGTTAAATGAAGTTATCAGAGTGAGACCCTGATCAGATAGCATTACTGTTTTTATGAAATACCAGAGTGTTCTGTCATTATGAATGCATCAAGAAGAGGTCATGTGGGGAGTTCCCTGGTGGTGTAGCGGCTTAAGGCTTTGGTGCTGCCGCTGACAGCGCTGCGGCCTGGGTTCGATTCCTGGCCAGGGAACTACCCACATACCAAAAAAAAAAAAAAAAAAAAAAAAAAAAAAAAAAAAAAAAAAAAAAGAAGAAGAGGTCATGTGAGCACACAGCAACATGTTGGCCACCTACAAACCAAGAGAAGAGGCGTCAGAATAAACTCCACCTTCCCAGCCAGGGACCACCCCCAACCCCACCCAAAAAAGAATAAACTCCACCTTGCCAGCACCTTGAAGTTAACAATCTCTAGAACTGTGAGAAATAAATTTTTTTTATTTAATAAGCCACTCAGCTTGCGGTGGTCTGTTATGGTAGTTAAAACAGACTAATACAGTGGTATTCTTTAGTTCTGTGAACATACTTTGCAATGGTTATTTTGAAGTCTCTGATAAATCTGGTATCTGGTTACTCTGTTTCTGTTACCTACTTTTTCCCCAGTGTATGGGACACTCCTGCATCTTTACCTCATTTTTTGGTTGGAAATTTGACAATTTAGAAAGCATACCAGACCTGTCTGGAAAAAAATCCTGCCATAAAACGCCTCCATTTTTGATATTACATGTCTGGATACTTTTCCAAACAACTCTGGTATTGTAGCAGTGATGGGTACTGGTCCTCTCACTCCCCGCTCCCAAGGACTACTTACTGTTATTTGCTGGTTTATTTGTTCAGTGGCAGGCTGGATTATTTTAGTGAAGTCTGTTTCACCTACTGTTGTCTAAGCCTCTGATGTTTCCCCTCAGGGTGGTGCAGCTTAACTATGCCCAGTCACCATGGGATGGCAGTGATTCTGTAGTGCTCTCTTCCTCTGTGATCACACCCAGCTGCTCAACACCAATAATTGCTAATTGCTGAATTGTTCAGAATAATACCTTGGGATTAGATTATGAGAGCAATAAATTACAAACTAGTAAATCCCGTTAAATTGTGGTTCCTTTGAAAGAATAATTTGAGGTCAACATTTGTTCTGATTCCTCCCAAATGTCTTACTCCTTAGTTCTCTCCTATAAACTAGCAGGCCTACAATATCTCCTGTATCTTGAACCGCCTCCCAATTGCCTCTCACTTTAATCTCCACTGTGCTTGAGAGTGTCCCTTGGGCTTCAGTATCTTCAATATTCCATTGCAAATAAGGTTAGTCTTTTGGGAAGGATAAGGAGTTCTCCGCTTTACAGTCTGCTCCCCACTCCAGGCAAAGTCTCTGAGCCAGGGTTCTGGAGCTAAAGGTGGAGATATTGGCACGTTTCTGAGTGACACCCTACTCTGCAAGCTGAACACTTGGTGTAAGGAATGGCAGCAGTCCGAGATCTCGGCTTGCCTCCCCTGGCATGGAATCACCATTTCATGAACAGAAATAAAGGTTTTCAGGGCCTCAGTCTTCTTAGCTCACTTTGCCCAAATTAGAACCTCTGTTATTTAATAAGTGGGAGCTGGGTGGCAGAAGGGAGCACCCACATCTCGGGATTTCACTTGTAGCAGAAGCTTCTGCTCCTGTGGAGTCAGGGTGTGTGCCACCTGCCATCCCACCAGTACATCGATATGTTTGTTCACCAACCAGGAAGGTCTCTGAGCCTGTTTTTGTTGAGTTTCATTACATGGGCATGATTAAATTAATGGATTAATGGCCACACTGACTGAGCTCAATCTCCAGCCTGTCTCCCCATCCCTGGAGGTCAGGTACTGGGGCTGAAAGTTCCAATCCTCTAAACACATGGTTCATTTTTCTGGCAATGAGCCCATCCTGAAGCTATCTACTTTATGTGAATCTGATTTTTTACTCTGAGATTGGAAAAAAGACAAGGATGCCAACTATCACATATATTTAACACTACTGGAAGTCTTTTTTTTTTGGGGGGGGGGGGTAGTTCCGTGGCTGGGAATCGAACCCAGGCCGCGGCATTGAGAGCGCTGTAAGCCTATCCACTACACCCCCAGGGAACCCCGCAGAGGTCTTATACAGAGCAAAAAGTTAGGCTAGAATTGGAATAGGAGAAATAAAACGTTATTTGCAGATGACATAATTAGGTAGAAAATCCAAACTACTTAATAAGGGGAATTAGCAAGATTGTTGGATAAAAGTCTTAAAGTATTCTCAGTCTCAGAGATTTTTAAACATTTTACCATTTAGTATTTTTTCTGTAGTTTTTGTAGACATCTTTTACCAAATGAAGAAAAGTACCCTTAATATATACAAGTGTTTTGTATTCTTATATACCAACAAGTAATTGAAAATTTTAAAAATACTATTCAGTTGCATAAAAATATAACTAAGAATAAATCTAATAAAATATACACAAACTGTAAAACATAAGAGAGTGAAGATGACTTAAGTATACAATGTTCGTGGAATAAAAATTCAGTATTATAAAGGTACCAGTTCTCTTCAAGTTCATCTATAAATTCAATGCAATTCCATTCAAAATCTCAGCAGGTTTTTATTATAAAAATTGATAAGTTGATTCTAAAATTTACAAGGAAAAAATATCCAAGACAACATGAAATAAGAACAAAGTGGGAGAACTTACTCTATCACTATCAAAATTATAAACCTAGGTCAGTGTGGTCCTAATTACCACAAGGATTTAGTATTTGTGCAATTTGGTATTATAAGGAATTGGTGCAAGGATACAGAAATAGGGTAAAGAAGACCAGAAAGACACTTACACACGAATGTACCCTTGATTTATGATAAAGATGGCACTACTGAGCAATGGAAAAAAATCGAAGCATTCAAAACTTTTGTGAGCACAATTGAAAATCTATATCTCTATTTCCACATCTCTATTTCAGGTGGATTAAAGATCTAAATATAAAAGGCAAATTTATAAAGTTTTTAAAATAAAAATAGGGAAATATTTGATATATTTGGGGAGGGAAAAATTGTACAAATGCAGAAATTTATAATTGGACTACATTAACTATTATTATTGGTGGGGGAGGGTAGTTCCCTGACTGGGAATCGAGCTCAGGCCGTGGCATTGAGAAAGCTGAAGCCTAAGGACTTAGATTCATCAAAAGATACCATTACAAGAATGAAAAGACAAGCTCTAAAATGGGAGATAGAATTTGCAAACATAGTGAAATAGGTGTTGTATTCAGGAAGAAAAAAGAATCTAATTTAAAAAAGTGGGTAAGATAGTTTAAAACGTAACTCACAGAAAGCATATCTAAATAGCCAAAAAATACGTGAAAAGGTGTTCAACTTTATTAGTCATCTGGGAAATGAAAATTAAAACCACCTGGGATACTAAGCACATCTCAGAATGGCTAAAATTAAGCCATGAGACTAAAATTAGCTATCTATCCCACAAAAATGTTATATCCATATATACTAAGGGGATAAAAATGGTCCTGGCAGCATTTTTCGTAACCCCAAAATGAAAATAACTGGAACATCCATCAATGTTACAATGGTAGAGCTGCGAGTATATTTACAGAAAATCATTTTTAGCAGAACACACAGAACAGACACAGTAAGAATTTAAAATGAGCATAATAAATCCAATCAGCAAGATAAGGAGAGATGAATGGAAAAGGGAAGCAAGAATAAGCACCTATGAAAAACCAAGTGGAAATGCTAGTAGAAGAAATGTCATTTTTAATATGAAGAATAATATTTGAATAAAATCAGTTAACAATAAGGTTGAGGAACTTCCAGAAGGCTATCAGAAAGGGAGAACAAGATAAGAATGAATGAAGTATTAAAGGTAGAAATAAAGAATAACAGGAAGGGGAGACTAAATATTTAAAGAAACAACACTATCTAGAATTTAGAAGAGACTAAAATACCTGAAAATGTCTGCTTGATACAACAATCTTTTTAAAAAGTCATACTACTGACTTTATAAGAAAGGCAATGTTCTAGAATCCCCAAATAAGAGGAAACTGAGTTGAAACTGTAGAAGCCTTACGGTAAATGAGAGACAAGGATGTCTGTACCAGATTGGGCTGTACCTGTGCAACAGGCCTCCCTTGGAAGATTTAGAGCAATGAGTTTGTCCTCGTACTCGTCTAAAGTTCAAATTTACAGTTGTTGGTCAGAGAAACCACAGTCTGAGAAATTAATATAAAAACAGTACCTACACAATGGTACACTTGTAGTAAACAGAAGCAAACATACAACGAATATGGAATGACCGATCCATCTCTCACCTAAATGGGTGGCATAGGATTCCCAAAGATAAGACCTATTAGAGATGAGCTCATACTCTAAAATTTACAAAACTCTTAAGGAAAAACCCAACAAACAGCAGTATTAAACTTCAAAACTTCAGATAATAGACTATAAAATAAGGATAGTATATTTTAAGTGATTAAAAAAATAAGTTATCTATGCATCTTTTCTTGACAAGCCTCTACCAATGATAACTGATAAATTTATAGAATAAGGGAAGACAAATTATTTTACTGTTTTACAGGTTTGAAAAGAATCATGAGCAGGAAGCATCATGCATAAAGTTTACACCAATGCTATTAAAAAAAAAAGACACTGAAAGTTAGGATTAGCTCTAAATCCAGCAGGTAATCTTGTGAAATTCTGTACACAGCCACTGGCTTTTAATAAGACAAATGAAAACTAATGTTACAGGATTAGTTATTTCATTTCTCTTGACAGTGTCAGTGACTAACAGCAATGACTCAAATTGCTTAGTAGCAGTAATAGTAACAAGTAAATTTAACTGGGGGTTACCCACAGTTTGGGGGAAATCATCTGATGACAACACAACAATGTACATTTCTGAAAAGGAATTGTTATAAATTATAGAAGTTTCCCCCATAGTAATAGAGAACTGAAGTTTTAGAACCTTAAGACTTATTTCTACATGACAATTTATGTAATTCTACACATTTAAATCATCCAGAGTTGGCAGTTAATCGCACTACTTTAAATTTCATTGTTAGATTATGTTAAAGAGTGAGAAGTTTTGATATTACTATGTGTTCTCCCAATGGCTATTTTTTAATGTGTTCAATTCCCGTTCCCTTTAAAAACAGAGTAACTTAATGTCAAATAACATATGAATTGAAAACAGTGACCAGCTCAACTTCAAAGCTTATGCTTTTAAACAAGATTCAACATCTTTTATTTACATATTTATGACATAGATGAATGGTCTCATACAATTAACTAAATCTAACAATAGTGAGGATGGAACATAAAAGACACAATTCCAAATTTTAGTCAGGTTGAAATACATTTTCACTAACTGAAAGATAGGATAAACAAACAGCCATTATAAAGTTAAAGACTGTATCTCAATTCACTTAAAATTGAAAGTCAGCCACACAGCTACTGAAATGGGAAATTTGCAAATGCAAATATTAAGTATGCAGGTATAATGCATGCATGACATCACACTTATTCTTTATCTATTAAGCCATTTTTAAAGTAAACTGGAATAAGTACTGTAATATATATATACATCAAGGCACATTCTTTTCTTGTGCTTTAGGAATGACTCACATTTGATTTGCTTATATCAAGTTTACAACTTATATTAGCTTTTAATACTTAAAAGTTTAATTATAGCTTGAGTGGTAGTTTCCCAGAGGAGAAAAATATGGCATCTCCCTATGGTTATTTTGGAAATCATAAAATTGGATAGCTTAAAGAGGTGGGAATTTAAAAATCAAACACACAAATTAATATAATTTAATTCTCAGTTAACTTTTAAAAATAATTTACTTTCAACAATTTGATAGACCATAATCAATTAATTTCTTCTTTAAGTAGTATACTATAATGAGAGCTGAACTGAAGACTTTTCAATATTCTTAAATTATTTGACAAAATATGGTATCCACAGGACCACTGTAGATGTTTATATTGTTCTCCTATTTCTAAACTGCAGTTTTTCAACAAATTGAACAATTAATCATGATACAAGATCTGCAAACATACCAAACCTAGTTTTAACTTGTTTATTCTTCAGTAAAAGAATGAGATCCTTTTTTTTCCCTCCTATGTATTATCCTATGTTATCAAGGAGAAATTTCCCATCAACAGTGCTTAATAATGGTGCCCTTTGCTCATGGTCAATTTACTTGCCTTGAAGAGATAGTATAGTATAGTAAGGCTTTAATAGGCATTTCATGCATTTTAATGGCATTTTAAAAATAAGCTATTCATTTAAGGGTTCCCTATATAGATTAAGTGTACTGTGCAAACTTGATTACAACATTAAGTGCTTTAAATAAAATAAGGAATCCCTGACTTGTAAGGGCTTAAAATAAATAGTAAGTCAAGAATCACAGATTTGAAGCATTTAAAAAATGTAATACACCTATGCATCCTACTAAAATGCTTTATATTAGATTTTTTAAAATCCATAAAGAACAAATGAAATCACAAAACTTCTATATTTTGAGAATAAAAAAAGAAAAGCCGACTGGTGCAGCCTTTTAAACTCAAAGTATATAATATTGTCAAAATGCAAATGAAAATGTACAGTTTTTCATTTAGTACAGTCCTTTATAAACATTAATTCATAAAAGGTATACCATGATAAACCACTGCCATCGAACAGATTTGTTTTCAATTTCTTTACAGTAAATGGACTTTTCTACAGAACTCAGACAAACCATTCAGAAATGTTAAAACCACCAAACAGCCAAGAATCCTGACATACAAACTTTAGCCAGGGAGTCACACAGTACTGTAAACAAATGTTCCGTGAGTTCAGCATATATGAGATGTCACTTTTTAAAATCTCCAAGACTATATTCATTCTGCTTCTGAAATATGTGCCACCTCTACTTCAACAGTTTGAATTGCTTCTGCAACTTCAGATAGCTTCTGTCCTTGCTGTTGTGCCAACACATAATTAACAACCTGCATAATACTTTGGTCAGAAAGTGTAGATACAGATGGATACTCTTCAGTAGCTGCAACAGCTTCAAGAGCTTCCATAGTTTCTCCTGTCACTACCACAGTCTCAAGTTCTTGAGGACCACTGCTTTCTTGTTCCTGCATGTCTGCTGTTAAGATGCTCACAGCATGCTCCACTTGAGTTCCTTGGTTATGAAACTGAAGGGTATCTTTTTCCAGCATAATTTTGCAAGGCACATAATCTCTGTGGAATTTTGTCATATGTTTACGTAGTGTTCGAGCATCTATGTAGGCTTCGCTACATACCGGACAGACATATGGCCGTTCACCAGTATGTGTTCTGACATGGCGTTTTAGAGATCGGGCATCAGCCCAAGCTACTCCACATGTTAAGCACTCAAATGGCTTAACTCCTATTAAAAAAAAAAAAAAGAAGAAGAGGTGAGTGGTGAGGTGCAAGTACCAAGATACATTAAAGTGGCCTAATAAATAATGTTTTTCTTTCAAGTACACTAGCCCATAAGTCTGTCTATCTTGACCACGACAATCTTTTATTTAGGACCTAATAGTTTACCTTAAGATAAACCAGATTCTGCTCTGTAATCTCTCGAAAGATGTGTCATGCATAAAAGTTACTGAGAGACAATTTTGAGTTTCTGTGCATGGTCTGGTCTCACTTAACCTTCACAGCAATCCTATTATCCTAGGATAAGAAAACAGAGGCTCCAAGTACTCCATAAAAATGTTGGACCCAGCAATCCCGCTTCTGGGGATCACCCAAAAAACTTGAAAACCTTTGTCCACAAAGACTTATGTACCCCAATGTCCATCGCAGTGCTGTTCAAGTGGCCAAAACATGGAAAAACCAAAATGCCCTGCGACAGATGACTGGATAAAGAAGCTGTGGTACATATACACAATGGAATTTTACTCAGCTATAAGATGAAATACTGCCATTTGCAACAAAATAGATGGACCTGGAGATCATGATGCTTAGTGAAATAAGCCAGACAGAAAAAACAAAGAACTGTATGACATCACTCATATGCGGAATATAAAACTGAAAGCAGCAAAGAGAAAAGAAATGAACAAACAAATAACCCATGGACACAATCAACAGTTTGATGTTATTTGGGGATGAGGGGGATAGGATGGGGAGACAGGGGAGGGGGTAGGAGAGGAGGGAGGGGAAACTAGATATAGGGTGATGGAAAGAGAAGTCACAATAGGTGGGGAAATTATTATACGAGTTGACAATGCACTGTGGAATTGTATGCCTGAAACCTATGTAATTCTTGCTAACAGATGTCACCCCAAAAAGTCTATCAATAAAAATGAATTAAAAAAAAGTGTTGATAGAGAATATTAAGCTCACGAAATTAAGTATTTAGGTTCAGGAGCACCTCTATCACTTGAAAAATATCTTCAATGATATGGGATAAATCTCTTATAAAGGAAGGTGAGGTAATAGGCAATCACCACAGGGTTGGCTTTTATTCTACATCTATCTATAATATACACCAGGGGGTGCCAAAAATACACATTTTAAGAGATGTTATCTAATACATTCGAAGTTGAACTGAATTACCATAGCAATGTGTAGTATGCTTGCTCAAAAGATGGTGTTAATCAAACGAATGCTAGCATCACCATGTGACAGGCAGGACAGTCAAAGTAACTGGTAGAAGCACGGTTGTCCTTCCAGGAGCACAAGACAATTTTGTTTTTTTTGTTGTTTTTTTCTTTTTTTGGTAGTTCCCTGGCCGGGAATCGAACTCAGGCTGCAGCATTGAGAGCTCTGAAGCCTAGCCACTACACCACCAGGGAACTCCAATACAAGACCATTTTGAAGTGGTATTTGAAATTCGAGAATGTTGTTGGAGTTTCTCCCATATTCTCCTGACTTAACATTTCTTAGCTTCTACCTATGGAGGACCTTATAGGATGTGGTGTACCGTAGGAAACCAGCTACACTGGCCATACTTCACGGAAAAAAGCAAAAGAGCACGCACAGCAATACAAGTGAACAACTTTGGTCAATGATGTTCAAACAGTTCACCGTATGAGAAATGTCTGGACACTGACGGTAACCACTATGAGCACCTCTTGTAATTGCAGAAGTCAAATGTGACTTGTACTCATTTTTTGTTATAGGAATATATTAAGTATTATAAGTATTATAATTTTTAATACAGTTTTTTCCTTTCTTAAAATGTGCATATGTTTTTTTGGCACTCTCTGTACATGTTATATAATATTAAGTGTATAGTTACCTTCATGGTTGTTCATGTGTCTCCTATACTCTCTCAGCTGAGTAAATTTTCTTCCACATCGTTCACACACTCGTTCCAGGTTTTGCTTTGCTCTTCCTTTTTTCCCATGGGTAGCTTTCTTAACATGCCTTCTAAACAATGCTTTTTCATAAAATTCTTTGCCACATATATTACATCTAAAATAGAAAAAAACTACAAGCATCAGTATCTATAAGAATAAATCCAAGTACATATATGAGGGGTGTCTTGAAAGTATCCAGTCATGTAATATGAAAACTAGAGGCATTTATGGCTGGATTTCTTCCAGACAGCCCTCATATATCTCAATTAAATTCAGAATGTCCTTAATTTACCCACCTGTAAGGCTCAGTGACAGAATGAGACTTCACATGGGAATACCAGTCTTTCTTCCAACTATAGCATTTATCACAAAACTGGCACTGGAATGGCTTCACACCAAGATGTTTGTTCATGTGCTGGCGAAGATCTCTAGCTTCAAAGAAACTTTTCTCACATCTGCAACAATAAAAGTCAATCACCCAATTGGGTCATCTTATTATTCTTTTAAAACAAGTTCCCCAAAATTCAGTATATTCTTGGGTTTCTAAAACACCACAAGATGACTCCAATTTAAAATAAAAGAATTCACTAATATTTCAATCTTACGCAATGAAGCATAAAGGTGTTAAGTTCTTTCAGCTTAGACACTAGAAACATTTTAGAAAGAATCATGTGGAGCTCCCAAAGGTTACTACAGAGGGCATTTACTTTCTGTCTCCCACCTCAACCCCACCTGATCCCCTTTTACCATCTCCCATTCTCTGTACATGTGCTGGGAGTAGGAGTAAGCCTATCCAGATGGAGCCTCAGATACCAAATGGTAATGAATCTAAATCCAGTTAACATTAAACCATTCAGAGTCCTGGACTTCACCTTTCATTCAAGTCAGTTTAGAGCTGGGTTTTCTTTCACTTACAACTAAAAATATATTAATATTTTAAAATAATACTGATTAGTATGACATCAGCCAATATGTAAGAAGAAGGAAATTCTACAGCCCATCCTTCCACAAAAGCAGGAGACAAATTGGCAAAACTGTCAGAATCAATTTTATTGAAATTCTGGAAACTAAAAATTTACACTGACCAGGCAAATATATATTCAAGAAAAAAATAGATGAATCCTGGTGAGAGAGCTTTTTGGCATTTGAACTTACCCTGGACTCATCCCCTGCTCTTGAGCTCAGCAACTTGCCATGAAGACAAGACTGCATTCCTGCTATGGGTTCCTAGTGCCAGAGGGACATATTCTCAAAGAACTGTGGTTTTGTGTTTTGACCTATCTGGTGACTCTCTGAAGGATCGATCCCCTCAAAAGGCTTGCCTTTATTTCACCTAACTTCCCCAAGCTGGGATTTGGGGGGAAGGAAGAGTTTGCTGAAAATATTTAAAGGCAAATATATTAGCCCACTGCCACCTGGGACAAGGAATAGTAGTTTGGTACAAACAATATAAAAACCAACAGATTGTGACGAAAGGCTGGGGGATGAAATGCTTTGGGGAACAAAGACTTTAAAAATCTCTCTTTGGGGTTCCCTGGTGGTATACTGGCCAGGCTTCAGCACTCTCAATGCCATGGCCTGGGTTCAATTCCCAGCTAGGGAACCACCAAAAACAAAACAAAACAGAAAGAACTCTCACACATTCCTAGGAATCTAAAAGTCCACACACTTAACAAGGGCTGGGCACATGCTCAGAAAAGACCTGAAGAGGCCCTAAACTCTCACCTCTGGCTGACTCTGTACAAACACGATGAGAAAGCCAAGGCAGAGCTGTAAACTCCCTGGCTGAGTACTGAAAGCATTCTGGAATTAGACAGTGGTGATGCTTGCACAACACTGTGAATATACTAAAAGCTATTGAACTGTACACTTTAAAATGATGAATTTTATATGTTACCTCAAATAAAAAAGAAACTTCAGGCTTTGGAAAAATGAAAAAAGTGTGAAAGAAAAGGTGTTTGAAGAAAGAAGAAACTAGCAGAAGGCCCAGCACTTCAGAGAAACTGCCTAGAAAAAAAGTAGCTGGCACCAAAAACCATTCTTTCCTACAGTCCCCACCCCCAGGTACCATATTTGAAGAATCTCTTTATATCATTTTAAGTGACTGATTTGTATGGTATGTGATTTATATCTAAATAAAACTTTTTTTAAAAAGCAGTAAGTAGAGAAAAAGTGTGACTAAAATCAAAAGTAAACAACAGTATATTATCCTCAAATATTTTTCCCCAGCTTTACTGAGGTATAATTGACAAATAAAATTTTAAGATATTTGAAGTGTACATCATTATGATTTGATATATGTATACATTATGAAAGAATTCCTTCCATCTACTTATTACACACCCATCACCTCAGATGTGTGTGTGAATATTTTTCTCTCAGCAAATTTCAATTATACTATACAGTGTTATCAACTATAGTCACCTCAAATATTTTCTTTGAAAACAATTCAATTAAGAACAAAAGGAAATTAATTGAATGGTTCACATTTTAAATACTCACTGAGTACAATGATAGCCTCGAACCTCAGGCTTTGGCTGGTGTTTCTTTAGGTGCTTGCTGAGCCCAGAGCCCCTATGAAAAGACTTTCCACAAACTGAACAATGGTACTTGGACTCTCCTATAAAAATAACACCAAGTCACAATTCCAGCAATCAAGTGCACTTCCAATAGAATATTTTGTTTTATTTTCAGAAGTTATTTTATTAAGGGGACAGGGAAGTTAGTAACATTTGGCAGCTACCTTCTAAGAATAACAAAAAACCAGGTAAAAATTTCCTATTGCTTCTCAACTATAGTGCTAGCAAAACTACTACTGCCCCAAAGAACATGGTATCATCTTCTTTCATAATCATCTGGATTATAATAGTACAGAGTTGAATACAAGTTTTAGAGCAGATATCTACCCTTCATCAGCCATTTCCACATAACTGCTTTAAGCATTTGAAAATAAGTAGGAAAATTAAAATTCTAATAAAATAAAATTCTAAGCCACATACCATGTTGACAGTTGTATCTTCCTATTGCTTAACTTTAAAAGCATGATCATTTCTTTAGATGCCTTGATCTACATTATGCATGATTTAATACTCAGTACACATTTTTCTACACTGAGGGAAACAATGAATATTTTTATACACATAAAAGCTCTAAAACTAGACTTAAGAACACTTAACTTTATTCTCATTAACAAAAACTACACACATATAGCGATCAGTGTATCATTTAATTTTTGAAATAATCACAGCATGATCAATATAATAGTAAATTAATAGTAATATACTAAGTAACTATGCCAATATAAATTTCTTCTTACCTGTGTGAATACTCATATGTTCCTGAAGACTCCGTTTGGTAACAAATGACTTAACACATAGTTCGCACTGAAATTGCTTTTGTGACTGATGGAGACTCTGATGTAATTTTAGACCATGCTTGTAGATGAAAGTCTTTCCACAGACCTAAGGCAGCACAGGTGTTTAAACCGTAAAACAGAAAGGGAGATAGAATCTATTTCTCAAGAATGTGGACAGAGAAACTAATCAGCCATTTTAAATAAAAAACTTAAATTATAAACAATAACCAAGAGAAAGGTGAAACAAGTGCCAAATATAGTATAGCTGTTTGATCATCTAATTTTTCTTATGTGATCACTGCCAAAGTTCAAAGCAGTACAAAAATACCTCATGCTATCCTTGTGAGATTGGCAAACAGTGTATTTTATATATTAAGAAAGACATGGTACCTGTAGTACAGCAATAACCACCTAATAAAGAGCCCCCCCACCCAAAAGAGACATGAGAGCTTAATCAAGAAAACACATGGTCTGACAATTAAGTTCACAAACTGGCCACCATGCATTTATGTTGGCAGCACCATACAAGCA
The DNA here is from genome assembly GCA_004026885.1 of Lyroderma lyra. Taxonomy (NCBI): domain Eukaryota; kingdom Metazoa; phylum Chordata; class Mammalia; order Chiroptera; family Megadermatidae; genus Lyroderma; species Lyroderma lyra. Next base: position 17,881 of record PVJL010001393.1, on the reverse strand, counting down.
ACTCGGTAAAGTTTAATAACCTTGGTATATCTGTATCTCACAGCTGTATTTGTGTTGATGTGTGGCAGTGTCTTGCTGAGTAGCATTCATAATTATTGTGTGTTTTTGTGTGCTGCCATGAGAATGTCAGAGCTTGAATTAGAGCAACAAACATTAAATTTCCTGTTAAACTTGGAAAAGTGGAAGTGAAATCAGAGGCATGTTATTCCAAGTTTATGGGGATAATGCCATGAAGAAAACAGCAGTGTACAAATGGATTAAATATTTTTCTGAGAGGAGAGAAAGCGTCACTGATTAAGAGAGGTTAGGGTGGCCAGTAATGAGTAGAACTGATGAAAAGACTGCAAAAATTTGTCAAATTATATGTCAAAATCGTTGGCTGACTGTGAGAAGCACAGCAGACCAAGTAAACACTGATAGAGCAACAGTTACAAAAATCGTAACTGAAAATCTTGGCATGAGAAAGGCGTATGCAAAAATGATCCTGAAGGAGCTCACTGATAAACTAAAGCAAAGGGGAGTCAAAGTTTGCTAAGACGTTTTGGAGAGGCAAGATGTTTTGGGCTGTGTTATCACTGGTGTACCTATTTGACCCTGAAACAAAGTATCAAAGTGCACAATGGAAGTAAGCCAATACTCCAGGACCAAAAAAGTTCTCAGTCCAAATCAAGAGTTGAAACAATGTTGCTAACATTTTTTGGTATCAGAGGGATTGTTCATCACGAATTTGTACGAAGTGGACAGTTAACCATGCTGACTATTCAGCAGTGCTGAAAAGGCTGTGTGAAATAATTAGATGAAAATGACCTGAAATTTTTACCAGTAACTCATGGTTCTTGCATCATGACAATGTACCAGCTCACATGGCACTGTCTGTGAGGGAGTTTTTAGCCAATTACACAAATAACTATAGTAGGAACACCCTCCCTACTCATCTGATCTGGCCACTAATGACTTATTTCTTTACCCAAAAATAAAGGAAATATTGAAAGGAAGGTATTTTGATGACATACAGGACATCCGGACAGCTCTGATGCTCATTCCAGAAAAAAGAGTTACAACAATGCTTTGAAGGGTGGACTAGGCATTGTTGTGGTGCATAGCGTCCCAAGAGTACTTCGAAGGTGCTGTAGTAATATTCAGCAATGAGGTATGTAGCATTTTTTCTAGGATGAGTTCATGAACTTAACAGTCAGACTTCATATACTCATTTCTTATTATACCAACTAGAACAAACAGTACTTCTCACACTCTCTGTGATAAAGATCAGTTTTTTTTCTCTTTCCCATATCCACTGGGGAGAGATTTTTGTTAAACACAATAAAAATGTCACAATATTGTCAAATTGCCATGATCATTTCTAAATGCTCATTATCTATTTTTGTACTTACCTTCCATAGCACACATTTTGAGCAGTGCTACATTAGAAGACCAGAGTCCCAATTAATAGTTTTTAAATTTATGAATAAAATGATGCTTAGGACTTGGCTTCAAAATAATTTGAGGGGAGGGGGATCTAGGGCAGTGAGTGACAGTATACATAAAACACAAGGGACAATGTGTTGATAACTACTGAATCTGGATGAAGGGTACATGAGGATCTATTCTATTCTCTTACATTCTATTGTCATATAACAAAAAGCTAAAACAAAACAAAAAAATCGGAGAGAGAGAATAGCCCTAAATTGGCTATTCTTTATCTAGGAGTCATATTTTAGAATTTAGGTAATCTGAGTCCTCAGTTCTAGAGGAAGGTACATAGCTTAGGCAGGATTTCTGCAAAGATTTATTTAAACCTTGGGTTCCTTTCAAGTCCAGGTTGGTCCTGCTGAAGGTTAAGGGATGACTGGGATGATGAACTGGCTATCCTTACCGACTACATCCTCTATAACCTAGTTAAGTTTCACAAACATTCTAAATAGATTCATTTTAAGCTACAATAAATTATACTAATTAGACACAAAGAATCATCGTTTACCTAGATAACTATCTAAAAAAAAACTCACAGAATTTCCTGTGACATTTTATAAGAGTGAGGGTAACTCCAGAATTAATCAGTCTCATCACCAGTTAAGTTTCAATTTTCTTCATAATAACAAAATAAATGTATGGCTTTACCTGGCATGCATGTGGCTTTACACCAGTGTGCTTTAACATATGTATTCGAAGAGAATATAGTTTAGGTAATGTCCTTCCACATATGGAACATATAAATTCTCTTTTGGTTCTGCCCTTCTCAGAGGACGTTCCTGACGCCTCAGTAGACGTGGAATTGGAAGAGGATGAAGTGGGCGCAGCTTTTCTGGTATGTCGAATAAGGTGTGCTCGCAAGGAAGCACTGTACTGAAACTGTTTTTTACACAACTAAAAGAAAAAGTAAATAAAATTCTGTCTAAATGTAATTCCATTACAAATGTTAAGTTAAACTCAACTTACATTTCAACATCTCATTTATTACAATTATGTAAATCAATAAACACATATTAAAAGACAACATGCTAGGTAATAGCTTATGATGATGAAAGAGGTAAGACCCAGCCCCCTACTCTGGAAAGTTTTATAATCTAACGACAGAAACAGAATTTATATATAGAAAAAGGGAAATATTTAAGAAGTAATCTGAGCAATAAGCAAAGGCCTCATGGAGGAATCTAGGTCTGTCTAGAAGAAACTGTAGGACACAAAGACAGAAGAATGCTTTCATTATAGAAGTACTAATAATATTTGGGAGGTGATCAAGTTGACAATGCACTAGAGTTGTATGCCTGAAACCTATGTAATTCTTGCTAACAGATGTCACCCCAATAAGTCTAACAATAAAAATGAATTAAAAAAAAAATAGTTGGTAGGTGGAAAAAGACAGGGGTTGGGAAAAGCAGAAAATGAAACTGTGATGGTTCTTAGAGTTTTATCCTGTAGTTGGCTGGAGACTCATGAAATCAGAGTTGTATGTGTTCACCATCTATCTACAAAACTTATTTTTAAAAAATAAATAAAACTGGAGTTCCCTGGTGGTGTAGTAGCTTAAGGCTTCAGCGCTTCAACACTGCGGACTGGGTTCGATTCCCAGCCAGAGAACTACCCACATACCAAAAATAAATTAAATAAATAAATAAATAAAGTAAAATAAAACTCGTTTCTTGGTCCATTTCCTCTTCCAGGTTTTTGTTTGTTTGTTTGTTTCGACTCTCATAGTGCTTACTTTTGCAATTCTGTCACAGGAATAACGGACTATCATGTTCTTTTTTTTTTTTTTTTTTTTTTGCTTTTTAATATGTGGGTAGCTCCCTGACTGGGAATCGAACCCAGGCCGCAGCGCTGACAGCGCCAACGCTGAAGCCTTAAGCCGCTACACCATCAGGGAACTCCCTATCATGCTCTTCTTCATCCCCACTCCCTACACATATACAAAATCGTTCCCATTACCTTACCTTCTCAACACTATAGTTGTATCATAATTTTGATTAGATCAATTTCAGTTTACATTATTTGGATGATGTAAATGTTATTATAGCTAGGCCATATAGTACTCTATTATTCTCTTTCCTTCCTTTCTGTTTTCTTTTTGGCTTACATCTCTTTGCATATACTACTTATTTATCACCAAACCACCCTTCCCTCAATTGTCTATTGACAGATTTAAAACCTATCACCTTATGGGAGATCTCTATCAAAGCATTATTTCTTGGGGGAGTTCCCTGATGGTGTAGTGGCTTAAGGCTTCCGTGCTGGTGCTGTCAGCACTGCGGCCTGGGTTCGATTCCCAGCCAGGGAGCTACCCACAAAGCAAAAAAAAAAAAAAAAAAAAAAAAAAAGCATTATGCCTGGATCCAACCTGGGCTAGCTGCTTCCTATACTTGGACTCTGTAGAATTGGACCCCCTGTTTGCTCATTTTAGCGGAATACTATTTGCCAATAGCTTCCTGAAAAAGGGAGTTTGCGAGGTAAAACTTTCCAGATCCTGAATGCCTGGAAATGTTCTTATTCTACCATCACAAATAACTGGTAGTTTGACTGGCTATAGACCCCAATTGGACATTATTTCTCTTAAGAATTTTAGAGACACTGACCTTCATTTTGTAGTGTTCAGTGTTGCTGCTGAAAAGCCTGAAGGCATTCTGACCCTTATTCTTTTTGTGAGATTGACCATCTTTCTCTCTTATAATTTGTAAAACTTTTTCTTTGTCCTTATATTCTGAAATTCCATAGTGTATCTTGACATTTATTTTCATCTATGGTTCTGGGCATTCATTATGCCCTTATAACAAGGAAATTTCTTAAGTTCTGAAATTTTTTCTTTGTGTCAAGGATTTCCTTTTCTCCCTGTTCTGTTTGGAATTATGTGAATATTAAACATGTTAGACCAATCCTCTAAATTTCTTTCACTCCCATTTCTAGCCTATATTTTTGCTTTATTTTCTAAGAGATTTAGTCAATTCTATTTCCCAATCTTTCTGAGATTTTTATACTTGTTAAATATTTTATTTCTAAAAAGCTCTTCTTAATGTACCCTTTTAAAATATAGTATCTGCTTATTGTTTCATTGATGTAACTTTTTCATTTATCTCTGATATGAATTACTTTGTGATCTGGGGTTTCTTTTTAAGTTTTCCTCTCTCTGCATCATCTTGGATTCCTTGAAGTTGCTTTTTTTCTTGAAATATGCATCATGAGTCTGATTATCCCTGATGTCTACTCATATTCAGAATTAGGCTGACCAGATGTCCTGTTTTAAACAGGATAGAAAACAACAGTACTGTCCCATTTCCAACAGTATGTATGGTCAGCCAATTCTCACTGGGCTAAATTCAAGGTGTCAAAAGGCTGACCATACGTACTATTGGAAAGGTGACAGTACTATTGTTTTCTGTCCCATTTAAAATGGGACAGCTGGTCAGCCTATAAGATGTTAAAAAACTTGACTGGAAGTGCTGTGTAAGCGGAGGAGTGGGCTGTTGACCACAGGTCTTAGCAGTATCTTCAGGTCTTTTGTTTTTGGGCTTCAGATTTCTCACCTCTGAGATATCTTTTTGCTTTCAAGTTAAAGGGCCTGACTGTTAATGTTCTAGCACTTGGTTACGGAAAGAGAACTTGAAATCATTTTCGATGTTCAGTATGTAAGCTTTTGCTTTTCCCTGTTTTGGGTAGAGTACATTCACTTTCTCTTTAGAGTGTTTCCCAGAGCAGTTATGGTTTTATCTTTTCTGGAAAGTAGAGGATGGATCTTTGTCTGAGAAGTCATAGGGGGAACTTAATTGCTTCTTAAAAAGACTTTTTTTCACGTAAAAGTTCTTAGTTTATAGTCCTCTTGTGAAAAATCTGTTCAATCACCACAGATAGTCCCTGATGAATCTTTTTATTTTGGGGGGTGGGGGTGGGGGTGGGGTAGCTCCCTGGCTGGGAATCGAGCCCAGGCCATGGCGTTGAGAGCGCTGAAGCCTAGCCACTACACCACCAGGGAACCCCTCTACTGACGAATCTTTACTCCTTCTTTTTGCCAGCATCAACATTGGCCTTTGTAGTCCCCCCGACTTTCTTCATTCTGTTCTTGTGTTCCTTTCACTGTTTCTTGAGGACTTTGTCTTCTCATACAGGGCATATCTTGCGAGTCTATGGTTGGGTTCATTTTTCTTTGCATAATCCAAGGAATCATAAATCATGTCAAAGCCAGTTGTTTTGCCACCACCAAAATGGGTTCTAAATCCAAACACAAAGATGATATCTGGTGTGGTCTTGGACATTTTGGCTAGTTTTTCCCGAATTTCTGTCTTAGGTACTGTTGCCTTCCCAGGGTGAAGGACATCAATGACCCGTTGTTTCTGTTGAAGTAGTCTGTTGGACATGAACTTCCTGGTCCGGATAGTTACTGTGTCATTCATGATAGCAGACAACCCTCAAGCAGCCAGGGAGGAAAAGGGAGTCACTGTCCACCAGTCAATCATATCCTAAAAAGACTTTTTAACAATCAGACTCACATCTACTTTCAAGGTAGCCAGTAATACTAATTTCTGAGCTGTCTGATAGTTGGGCAATATAGTCCCGATTGATTCTTAGCTTTTCCTACTGAAGGCCTGGCACTGAGCCCTTTTAAATTTGCTGAATCGGTTATTAGTATTGTATCTATTTATCAGAGTCTAGAATTTAGTTGTTAAGGTCTCCTCTGTTGTTCTCTTTTCCATTCACTGAGCTTATATTTTTAAAATGATAATTGTACTGTTGCCTTCCTGGGGTATCAGGAGGTATGTTGCTAAATATACTTTTTTTATTTCCTAAGATTTTAAATAGAGTACTTTAAAGAAATACACCACACAGAAATATCTAAAAAATACAGAAGGATTATAGGCAAACAATGGATAATAAGAATACTTTTTAAAAGAGATATACAATAGGGAAGAAAAATAAAAAATAATGCTATTTATACATTAATTATAAACCATAGTACTAAAAGCTTTCTGAACACTGGTGAGAAAAACCAAAAAAATTTTGGCGTTCCTTACATTCTCTTGCAATTCTGCTAGACACTCAAGATGAGGAGCACTGTTTGATACTTCATAGTCCCTTGCTTCATTTAGGTGTAGGTAAAACATAAATGGGCTATCAGGATGCTTAGGGTCAACATTAGTGAATATAAACTCCAATTTATCACCATAAATTTTTCAAATTTCTAGTCCAAGTTGATCTTTATACAAGTTTATAGATTTCTAACCTTTAAAATATCTCTTCACCAGTTTTCTCAGCAGGGGAAATAGTTTCTTTCTTCTTAGCATAGTCTTCCTTAAGATCCTGGACAGTTAGTATTTCCAATTGCTGCTTTTTGCCTTTTACCTCAACAATCAACTTTAACAAGTTATCTTTCTTTTTTTCTTGAATGAGCTTACTCTACCTGCAGATCTGATTTTGATATTCCAGAAACATGTGAACCATTCGTACTTCTTCCTTTAATTTTACACACAGCTTTTCTTTTTTGGGGAGTGGGGTTGGGAGCTTCCCTGGCTGGGAATCAACCCAGGCTGCAGCATTCAGAGTGCCAAAACCTAGCCACTACACTACTGGGGAACTCCCTACAGACAGCTTTTCTGCAAATGCTTTATTAATGTCCTTGTAGGTATCTCTTAGTCCCACCATCTAACAGGAGATGTCACTTTATTCCAAAATTCATTTGTGCTTTATCTAATGATGCCAGTTTGTTCTCTACCATTTCATAAAACAGTGCTTTTCCAGGAGGTCTGAGCCCCACTGCCTTCCCCATACAAGGCATGAACCGACTCCACTAACTGTCAGTCTCCAGACATACCTGTCACTAAATATTTTTTTGTCAAGGAACTAACACGTACAGATCAAAATATGATTCTTATAGCAATATAAGGAAGACAGATAAAAAAAGAATACAAATGGTAGGATAACAATGAGCAGTAGGTTGGATTATCATGAAGTTACAGCTATCTTCAATTAGCTTTCTGGATACTTACTGGACATTTGTAATCTCTGGCTTTTTCATGTTTCAATGTATGCATTATAAGGGTATATCTTCTCTGAAAAACCATTCCACATTCCCCACATTTATGAGATGCTTCTTCTTCAGTATTCTCTTTAGCATCCCTTTTTGGCTGTTTCATCTTTTTTCCTCTTTGAACTAATTTCTGGGCCACCTAAGTAAAGGACAGAAAAAACAATCTAAGTAAATATACTCATTTTAAGTCACGAGTCATGTAATAAATATTGCAAATTCACATTATCTTACTAATATCAGTACTTAAACCATTAAGTTGATTTCCTGCACTTACCCCTGCCCCAACTCCAAAACAGTTTTCACCATACGCATGAGTTTATTGATAGAAAGCTTTCAACTTAAAGCCAAAACTACAAAGGTCAACTCTTCATACCTGTTGAACTGCTGACTTGGGAATGGCTTTCCGTTTCTGCAGCTTTTTCTCTATTCCTTTGTGTAATCGGATATATCCCCCTTCATTAATAGAACGCTGTCGAAGCCTGCTCCTGTAAGTGTCATCATCAGGTGCATGGTCTGTCTCTGCAACTAGATTTTCCTGATCTTTTAAAGATTGGCCAAGGTTCTGCCTATGCTCTGGAATGTCTTCATCACAGATATCCTCAGTTGATGTATCATTTCCCACATCACTGTTTTCTGGAGAGCTACTGATTACATTCTTTTTCGAAAGTTTTGGATAAATATTAGAAACTGTGCTATTTTCTCTGCTGTTTAAAGTTTCTAGTTCTGTCTGGTTGTTTTTTGTTACTACATCAACAGACTCCACTTCGGGGTGGGAATCAGTTATACAGCCTACAGGTGAAGGTGACAGAGGGGCTTCAGCCTGTGAAGAAACCTGGGACTCAGGCTGTTGTCCTGGAGCTCCATTCTCCCCAGCTTCTGGCAAGTCTCCATTCACCAGCAGTACAATTTCACAATCCCCAAGTTCAGTAGATAAAGTTGTTGTGGTTCCTTCATTGCTAACCACAGCAGGTGCTGTACCTCCATTTTGTTCTGGTAGGTCCTGAGTAGATGCAACTGTTTGTACTTCACCCTTTTTATATACTGTTAGCTGCTTCTCTTCCATTAGTTTATGTACACTTTCACAGATTTCTAAAACTTCTGACATGAAAAGATGTCGAGCCAGGATGGCTACATCAGCCATACTACAAAAGTCAAAACTTAGCACAGAAGTATAGGCAAATTCTAGTAAAGGAAGGAAACTTGCCTTACAGAAACCTGTATAAAACAAGAGAGATGGGGGACAAAGAAGGTCAAATCACCACTAAAACACCTTATAAGAACAATTAATATACAATTATAACAATATAAAACAGAATATAAAGGCAAATATGACCATTTATTCTGCAATTAAATACCCTGGATTTGTTTTGTGTTCTGAATGCTTATTAAGCCTTGACTAACTCACTCCTATGAGCCAAGTCCCTGAATACCTAAAATAGAAAATAATATCAGACTTACTACCTCAAAGAGTTGTTGTAAGGCAGTCACTTTCAAACTGTAATCCTTAGAACCCCGGGGGTTCCTCAAATTCCCCTCAAGAAACAGCTGCTGGAGAATGGAGGGTAAAAAAAGAGAGGGACGCAGGTGAGTAGGCAGGGTTCAACCAACCTGTTCCCTAACCTTACTTCAGTAAGCATAGCTGTGTATTTTAATAGTCCAAATAAAATTTTGATTGTGAACAAAGGGTTCTGCTACTAAAAATTTAAAAACAAGATCTAAGGCAAGGGGGCGGGGTTAGCAAAATTTTTCTGTAAGGAATCAGATAATTAATAGTTCAGGACAGAAGGTATTGCAACTACTCAACTTTGTCAATGTAGTTAGAAAGAGTAGCTGTAGATAATACATACACAAATGGGTGTGGCTGCATTCCAATATGACTTTATTTACAAAAAATGAGGGAAACGAGGATTGGCCTTCGGGCTACAGTTTGCCTATCCCTTCCTGGTCTAAGGAATGAAATAATTACATACGAGGTATGACATTCTTTTTTTATGTGAGAAAATAAGCTCAGTTTATTTCTTTTCTAAGTTCTCAGTACTTCACTTGTTAAAGCCATTTTTAGTATTCACATAATTCAAAAATCAGAAAATTACAGTGATATGTCCAACTCCATCTCCATAACCAGTACAATTAAAACTTGATGTAACTTTCCCAGAGTTTCTTTATACAGTCAAGCAAATATTCTTATTCCTCCTTCTTATAGGTGTTTTATTACACAAACTGTTCTGCATCATGCCTTTCATATATAATAATTTATCTTAAGAGTCTTTTTTTAAAATATAGAGAGCCAAAGCAAACTTTTAAAAACTCACATTTGCTGTATTTTTCAGTTTAGACTCAAGATACATAAAATGTGGACCTTTTATAATAGGCAGACAGGGTGGATAAGTATACAGGGAAGCCTTAAACTTTGAGATACATTAGGGATCAGGATGAAAACTGAGGGAACTATAACATCAGTATTATCATTATGGCTAATACAGCCATTCCTAAGAAAGCTGATAAGCCAGATTAATCCTGCTACAAATTATGAGACCAAGTTCAAAAACCTTGAGATAAGTAATAATATTTTTTTAAAAACACACATACCAACAAAATAATGTACTTTTGTCTTCACCTAGTACATTTTTAATTTCCAAGTGTGAAATCATAAAACATTTTACCATTAAACAATTAACACTGTTCCAAGTAACACTTGGAATATCTAAAACCATGTTTTCAAAGATGCAAGTCATGTTTACTGTAAAATACTATAAAACACAAAAGGAAGTAAGGAAATAAAAAAATCACTCATGGGAGTTCCCTGGTGGTGTAGTGGCTAGGCTTCAGCGCTGTCAACGCTGCGGCCTGGGTTCGATTCCCAACCAGGGAACTACCACATTAAAAAAAAAAAAAAAAAATCACTCATAATCTTACAGCCAAAAGACAATAATTTGGGTATTTTTTTTTTTTTTCTTTTTGGTATGTGGGTAGCTCCCTGACTGGGAATCGAACCCAGGCTGCAGTGCTGACAGCACCAGCGCTGAAGCCTTAAGCCACTACACCATCGGGGAACTCCCTATAATTTGGGTATTTTGTTTTTACCCCTAGCCTTTTTACATACACATATACACACTTTGCAAAACATCTTAATCAGAATGAAATGGATAATTTTTCAAGACAAAAAGTTCCAGAGCTCTGTTACACAACAAAATACAGTTAATATTAGTGAACTGTACATCAAGAGGGGAAATATTATATTATGTATTTTTTCTGAAAATTAAAAAAATTTTAAGATGGACAATGGTTATAAATTTAAAAATTATGACAGGCACTTTCACATCCAGTAGTGGGCAACTTGGGAGTTTTGTGGAAGAACATGGATATTGGATTGTAGGGAAGAGCTCATCCACTGCTCTACCTCTGTATGGAGAGGAGTAGCTTGTATGCTAGATGCATGTAGACCACTGCCTGAGTACAGGGACTCTCTAATATGCCAAGTGGTCTAATGAGTTTGAATAAGCAGGCATTATACACGATGGCAAGGCGGTTTGGACACCTAGGTAGAGGCAGAGCCTAAGTTCGAAAGTTAGAGAAAGAACAGAAACTAGAAAAAGATGTTAGAATATCTATCTGAGGGGGACTCCCCTCAAAAGAAAATACAACAGAATTATCTTTCTTTAATGGGAGAGGAATTGTACACTCAGAATTTGTTCCTCCGGTCAAACAGTCAACCAAAGTTTTTATCTGGAAGTTTTAAGAAGGTTGTGTCACAATTTGCAGAAGAAACATCCCACGTTGTGGCAAACAGGTGACTAGTTCTTCTACTGGAACAACACACCTGCCCACACAGTACTAACTATACAGCAGTGTTTTGACCAAAATGTCATGACCCTGGTGTGCGCCCCACTGCCCTGCCCCTATTCACCCTATCTCACCCTGAGAGGCTTTTTTTTTGTTTCTCTGGATAAAAAAAGTCCTTAAAGAAAAATGTTTCGCCAATGTGAAAGAGGTGAAACAAAAAACAGAAGCAATAAAAGGCATCAGAATCAACTTCAAAACATGTTTTGAGCAGTCGAAAAAGCATCTTAATCACATCAAACGGAGACTAGTTTAAAGGTGAATTAAATTTAAACATGTAAGAATTAACACACAATTTTTAATAAATAAATTCAGAGGTTTTTTTGGGTCCCCCTTGTAAATTCTAATCTAGTGAGGCCAAAAGAAGGTCAAATTATTCATTCACAATAAAAATAAAACCAAAGAGCCTGGGCTCGATTCCTGTTCAGGGAATCACACAAAAAGAAAACAAATAATAAATAATAAAAATAAAACAAACAAACAAAAACAAACAAAAAACACCACACCTAGAATTCTGATTATTCTATATTGACAGTTTGATTACTGAACCTAATGAATTCTAATAATTAATCTTAAAAAATGAAAAACAACAGACCTACAAAAGTGTTCTATGTTAACATATTCCACAATGTACAATATAGGCAGTCAATTTTTAAATAACATAATCAGTGTAATAAAACTGATGTAGTTACAGATTTCTCTCAAACTGGTTTTTTTTTTTTTTTTGGTTGATTCCCTGACCAGGAAGTGAACCCAGGTCGCGGTGGTGAGAGCCTAGCTACAAGACTACCTGGGAACCCCCCACTCAAACTGTTTTTAACAGTGTAAATCCCAGATATTCTATTGCTATTACTGTCTCACCTAACAGGCAGTGACAGGAAATGACAGCCTTTTCCATAAATCTACCTTGGAAACGTTGCAAAAAGAAGACCTTTTTAATTCAGCTTAATCTGTTGCTGTAAGTGGGCTTCCCCTACTTTAGCATAAATCCTGAATTTGTAAGAAACACACACACACACACACACACACACACACACACACACACACCCTCATTCCAGTTTGTACTTACAAACAAAAAGCAAGAATATTAGAAAGTTCTTACCAGAAAGATCGACCACTGCTTCATGACTGGAAACAGCTCCTTTCTCAATAAAAAGATCGCGAAAATATTCACTATTAGCTGACAAAACAGATTTATGAGCTTTGTACTCTTCTCCTTCAATTAACAAAGTTACATCACAGAACTGGTTGGAGAGTCTCTGTTCATTCAGCTGTTTTAAGACAGCCTGACAATGTTTTGGAGAAGAACGTTTCACCACTCCTTTGGTGTCAACCTATCAAAATAAGTTTGAGAACAAGAGTTGTATTATATATCATCTGTATTTCTACCCTTATTTAAGACAAGATACATTATTCCATTTTAAAAGATACCATCAATTAATATGAAGAAATAGCCCAATATTCTTTTTACTTATGTATTTAAGTGAAAAGCTATGTTGTCATCACTATTTTCTAGTATGTTCAATAAAAACCTGCATGTCACTTCTTGCTGCCTCTTCTTACTAGTCAGAAATTTGAAGATGCATGAAACTAATACAGGCAAAAACCAAAGGCCTAGCCAGCTTTATTTTACCTTGCTGCATGACCCAGAGGCTACTTCCAGAAATGTATTCTACCTGTACTAACACACCATTATAAAACGAAGTAAGGAGGAATGATTAACAACAAACCAACAACTTACATACTGAAGAGAACCAAGAACAGGAATATTTATGATTAAGGAAGAGGCAATGTTAGCATACTTCTAGTCACATGCCTGAGTTTGGAAATAAAAGCATATTTCCAAACCTTAATATATATTTACCACACTTTTAGTGTATATAACATAGTACATTACTTTAAATACAGACCTGCTTAAATCTTCAATGCCAACAATGAAGTAGTTCTAGTGTTTTAAGAAAAAATTTACAAAGACTACAAATACTAATACACTAGTTACATATGCTAAAGCTGAAAGGAAAGTTACACTTACAAATACAAGTTCATGTTTGGATACTGGCTTCTTTTTTGCAGGCTTGGAGGCTGTAGTTGGAGGTGAAGTAAAGTTGCTCAGGTCATCCTCTGATTCATTACTTTCTTCTCCAGATTCAAGATCTAATCCCAATTCTTCCAACATTTCTGAAGTATCTGATATTGGACGGGAACGATCTAGCTTCTCCTGGCATTTGCTACACTGTTTAATGTAATCTTTGACTTGCTTTAATATACCTACAACGAAAATAAAAATTAACAAGTCAAATTTAATACTGTTCTCATTTGAAAATTTAAGAATATGTTATTTAGTGAGTATATACTAAAGTATGTTCCAATGCACATGTGCAGACACACACATGCTCCATAAAGTACCTAGGCTGAATCCTTTAGAATTTAAGACACATTCTTTGAAAGATATAAGGTTATATAAAGGATAGTTTGTTTCCATGCTGTGGTAGGATGTTTTGTTGTTTACTCCCAATTATTCATTTCCCAACCATATAAGATGACTATGTAGCACCACCCACTTCCATGTGAGTTGCAACTCTTTCATGCAATAGTATACACAATTGCCAATATTCAACTATTTTTGACTTTCATAAACAGTAATAATAATGTTGCTAATAACTGAAGCTAATACCTCTCCACCCAACTAAGGTCAAGCTTGACCATGCAATTTGCTTTGGTCAATGACATGAATGGATATGATGTATGCCATGTCTCATTAGAAGCTTTAAAAGGCACTGTTTCCCATCAGTTCTCTGATCTCAAAGAACATGTGATCCAGACTGATACGGTCCTTTAGCCTGAATTGCGGGAGAAAAAAGACAGGTGGGGGCCAATCTGCTACTTGAACAGGACTACAACCAAATCCTGTAATCAGATTATAAAAGAAATCTCTTGTTTTTTAAAGCTGTGAGATTTTAAGTTTACATTAAATAATAGCATACACAATTTAACAAAAGTTTTTATTATATACAAGCACAAAACCCTATTCTGAATTTCAACTTCCAGCTCAACATGTTGGGGTGGAGGTAGGGAGCAAGGAGGAACACTTCTAGAATAACTTTGGTTTGTTCAACATTGGTTCATTATAACATTGACGAGATGCTGTGGGAACTTAACTCTTGTTTATATCCATTAGCCTATGGTAAAACTGGTTTCGTTATATGTTGTTCCACTTAACGTCACAGAACCTACTGACAATGATGGTGAGGATTAACTGTACAGACACAGATATACACACACACACACACACACACACACACACAAATCCTTACAAGGCAGAACCAAATTAATTCCCATTCTACAGGCCAAGAGAATGAAGCCCCAAGGATTAAGTAACTTGTCCAAAACCACATTAGTAAGTTGCATAGCTGGCCCTTTAGAAGCCATAATATTTTCAGTATATTATGCTACTCACTCAGAAACACATTTGGCCACCCCTGTGGCAGAATCTTCTTCCCTCACAATCCCCACGTAAAATGCAAATGAAAAGCCTCGTTAATAGCTAAAATGATACATAAGTATATAGTAAATTCCTGAAAAGAGTTTCAAGATGTCAAAATACATCAAATTCTTTGTTTTCAACCTTTAGAGTATTCAGGCAGTATTTCTCAAATTGTATTATGTCCCATACTTACTAAAAAGATATACACTGGACTAATAAATTCAGAAATTATATCCTCATTTCAGATACACAAAATGGATATTATATTAAAATATCTGAGTTCTATAGTAAAGAAACCTGTTTAACCTTGGAATGTGCCAAATTTGTTAACAGAACACGATTTTTAGCAGAACATAACAGGCAATAATGGGTTAGGGTTAAAGACTCATATAACTTTCATTAAAAAGTATTTACATAGATTTAGAGAGAAAAAGAGGTTATATTCTAGTATTCAAAATGTTAAAGTCACTATCAAGTCTATACCTGTATGAGGTATAGTGAGCAGGTTTTTTAAAAAACAATAAAAAGGCTGGACAGATATACAAAGTCGGACAATCAATTTCACAAACTCATCCTAAAAAAGTGCTACATACCCCACTGCTTAATATCACTACGGTCACCTGCAAAGTACTCCCCTTTGGGAAGCTATGAACCGATGCCAGCACCTAATCCACCCTTCCAAGCAATTTTGGAACTCTTTCTTGGGAATGGCTATCAGAGCTGTCATCATCCCCAAAATCTGACCATTAAGTTCACGAACTTGCCACCATGCACTTACATTGGCAGCACTGTACAAACAACTTGGTAAGGTGTCATAACCTTGTTGTTTATACAGTGCTGCCAAAGAAAGACATCAATGTGTAAATATAGCTAATTTACTATTGTAAGAGTGGGAAATAAAAGGACTGAAATTAGTTATGCAGCAAAATCTAAATCCTTTAACTGGCTATGTGAGCATGGCCACATCTCCAAACGTCTCTGTGCCTGTGTGTGATCAACTGGTTTAAATGTTAATATTTATAAGCACTTTGAACAAGTGTCTCACATACGGTAACTACAAGTGTTTGTTAAATAATGCTCACTGGTCAATTTCTTTGGTACAAAAAAAAAGTCCATATAAAATACCAAGTTATCATTAAAAGATTCTTTATTCAGTAAAGACTCAGAACAAAGAAAAACAAATGACCTTAGTGAGTAGTCCTCTAATAAAACAACTTGAAAAACAATTTCTCACTCTAGAGGTTTCTCAACTTTAGCAGTGCTGACATTTTGAGCCATATGATTCTTGGGGGGGGGGGGGGGGGGGGGCTGTCCTGTTCTGTGCACTGCAGAATGTTTAGGAGCACCCCGATCTCTACCCAACTAGATATTAATACAACCCTTCAATCGTCACCAGTTATGACAACCAAATCTGTCTCCAGACATAGCCAGATATCCCCTGGGAGGCCAAATCCTCCCGGGTTGAGAAGTGCTGCTATAGTGATCTGTAAAGTTGAACAATTTGCTCCAGTTCAAGAACCTCCCTCCCACTCAGTATTAGATACAATCTTCATCCCCTGTTCAATGACTCCAAGGGCACTGCTCTTCCGGTTCCCAAGGAGTCAAAAAACTTTAGAGCTATACTTCCTGACTAGAACAATCACAGTAACAATACTTTATTCAGGCATACACAGTGCCTCGCAGTTCCCAACGAGCTTTTCACGGTATTCAAGCATATTAAAACCACTCAGAACTAAGAGTATCTGCTATTCTTTACACTGAATTCTTGCCCTAAAAACCAGGTTCAAGATGACTTTCCACAGTTACTCCAAACCACTTCTGCACATAATTGCATTATTCCTTATTTATGCCGCAGGAGCACAATTTGAAAAATATGAATCGCTTCTCGGCCTTTTGGCGAAGATCAAGTGGAGAAATATGAGTAAGCAGGTCCAGAGAACCTCAAACCCGCTGGCCAAAACCCCAGAGAAACGCACTTGGAGAAAGGAGCCCGGGCTTTGGCGGAATGTCACTCCTCCAAACCATCAGCACATCCAGGGACAACACGCAGTCCCCCTAACCGCCGCCAGCCACCCAGAGGTTCCCGTAGGGGAAGGAGCTACCGCCTCAGGTGCCGCCGAAGGAGGCGGGACCGACGTAGCTCGCGCGCCCCGGCCCCTCCCCACGGCTGGCCCGGCCCCCAGGGAACCCCCTTCTCGTCCCACCCCAGGTCAGGGCCCGCCCCCAGCTTCCCCAGCCTCCTTCCTGTGGGAAGTGCGGCTCCTTTCGGGTCCCTCACACTCTCAGCTCCGCCTGGCAGCCGCTCCAACGTCCAGCACAGGCTGGGTAGGCGAGGGGCACCTGAGAAGCGGGGTGAGGGACCCTCAAACTCGCGGTTCTGCTAACAGACCCGCCTCCGACAGCGGGCCTTGCCTGGGCAACAAACCGCTAGCCCGCCTCCTGGCCGCAGGCGAGATCCTACCTCGCCACCAGTACGTCTTGGACAAGTCGTGCCAGGTCTGATGCTGGGTGTGGTGAGTGCCTCCCGGGCCCAGGTGCGCTGCCTCGATGAGCCCCCAACGCCGCTCGGGCTGCAGTACCACCTCCAGCTCCGCGAACGTCTTGCGGTGCCGCTGCCGCCGCTGGTAGTACAAGGTCCCGTCGCGCACCACGTAGCAGGCGGCCGCCTTGCGGATTTTACGCTTGACATTGCCCTCGGTGCCCGGCGCGTAGGGCTCGCACTCGTTCGTCAGGTAGCGCAGGATGGCCCGGTAGCTTTCTTCGCTTGACATCGCTGACGGCGGCACCCTGAGGGCGCCTGTCAGTGGAGGGAAAGGAAGACGACGCACTAGCTCCGGGCGGATGTAACAGCAGCGACGACACTATAGGGAGGAACGGCTATTATCTATGGTAAGTGCTCTTCGACGGCGCCCGCGGCGCAAAGGGAGAACTGACGAGTTGATTACTCGTCAGGGGGAACTGCACTTCCCCAGCGCGCGGGATCCACTGGCGACTGACAAAATGGCTGCTGCACCACCGGAAGTGACGTAAATCGAGGGCAGTGGATG
>PVJL010001392.1:191771-268554 GCA_004026885.1 Lyroderma lyra | reverse complement strand
CACCACCATCACCACCATCACCACCATCACCACCATCACCACCATCATCACCATCACCACCATCACCACCATCACCATCACCACCATCATCACCATCATCACCATCACCACCATCACCACCATCACCACCATCACCATCATCATCACCATCACCACCACCACCATTACCATTACCACCATCATCATCATCACCATCACATGCACTCCCCACTTCAGCCTCCAGTAGAGCTGTAACCATCCCTCACACACGACTGTAATTAGGCCCACATTTTTGTTTATAATAGGCTAATAAAAAGCATATAAGGGTCCATTAATTCCCATTATGGTTACTGTAGAAACTGAAGGGTTTCTATTAATGGCCAAATAAGTTCAGGCTTCAGGTTAGTGATCACTGAAATGCATGCTCATAATTACATCCTACCAATATCCTGCCCTCTGTACACGTTCCTGAAGCTTCCAGGGACTTCGCAGCAGCTGCGACATCAATGCTCGTCATTTCCTCAGCTTTCCAAGAGCTGGGACAATTAGTGCGCCCGGTGGCCCAGACCAGCCATGGCTTACCTCACACGTGTATCTCCTCACCTATGGCTGCAGCCATTTTGCACAACGAGGAAATTTTCCGACAAAACATTGTATTTGGTGCAGGAATGCAGGCTCGGAGGACAAACAGGGCAAATAGGGAAGCAAAGGGCATGTGAAATGCAAGTGAAAAGGCCCATTAACAGAGCAGCACTGGATAAAGGGATGCATGGCTCATTTAAACAAAAATGAGTCAAGTGACTGCTTATGTGACAAGAAAGAAACGGAGGCATGTCCAGCCAGGTCACTGCAGGCAGGAGGAGGGGACACCTGTATAAAGTGCATCAAAACACCCCTAACCCTTGCATTGTTCCAGAGTCAACAGGAATTATCTGCCCTGCTTATCTTTCCCTCTAGATCCATGTTCTTCACTCATATGTTAGTACAAATAGGAAGCAGCCAGATGGGAGACTTATTAAAAATGTGGATTTCTAGGCTGCATTCCCAGAGTCTGGGCTGCAAAGGCCAGGGAGGGGCTCAGAAGCTACACTTGGAAGCTTCCACCGTGATCCTAGACTCAACACCTAACTTAACTATAGCTTCAGGTGGGGCCAGGGCACGCCTGGAGAACTGGCTGTGAGTGTGGGCAAATGGAGAGCAAGCACCGTGTCCATTTTACCCTCATAGCCCTGATAGGTGCACAGAACCCCTCACAGGGCAGACGCCAAAGCATATAGGAGGTCCTGGGGTGGCTAGAACACATATAAGTGATAGTTAAAATCTATTTCTCCACTGGTGATTTTAGAAGACATCCCCACTCTTCCACACTCTAGCCCATGAGGGGGGGAAAAAAAAAGGAAACCTTGGTTCAAACTCTTGTTTTCTAGAGCACGAGCCACCCAAATCCCTGTTGCACACTTTCCTGAAAAGGTACAAACAGGGCAGAGAGGTTCGTAGGGACCAGACCTCAGCTCTGCAGAAACCTGTGGAAGGAGCCCGAGGAGGAGGAAGGATGTAGATAACACGTGATTGAGGGCTGGGAAACCCATTAGCATCTTCCTGCAAAAGCAAACTTCAGCCAGCTGAATCCACAGTTATCAGACAATGCGTGGATTGTGCTGACATCCGACTACTTAGAACCAAACCCCATTCCGCGCGCGTGAACCTATTACATGAAGACGCCTCAATTTAGATTACTGCAAATTGCTTTCTGAGTGTAATTTCCTATTAGTTCATTAATCTCTCTATTCAGAATGCCAACAAGACAGCTGATGATAATTCCGGAGGAAGTGGGCCTTAAACCTAAGCAGGAGGGAAGGGGGCTAGACATTCAGTAGTATCCGGGCTTCCTGGGTGGAGGGGGACCCCAAAATTAGTCCACAAAGTAAGTAGCTCTTCGCTTTCGGTTATGGGCCCAGTACCAGGTTGAGCGTTTCACCTTATTTATGTCACTGAGCTTTTGTTTTTTTAAACAATCTAGTAAGATAGACACTATTTTCTTCTCTACAGAGGAGGAGACTGAGACTCAGAAGTAGTTACACACCAGTGAGTGGCAGAGTCAGGATTCATGTCTAGGTGTGTGTGTCTGACCTACAGCCTAGGTTCCTAGTCACCCCTTCTTTTTTTGACCCCTCACACAAATATTGACTGGATGGATTTACTGCAGAGACGACGAGAAACAAGACTCAATTTTACAAAGTCCAGGGGGTGTAAGAGCGGAAGAAAAGTAATCAGCAAAGAGTGACCATCCTGTAAACAAAAACAAACCAACAGACAAATCTCACAAGCTGAAATGTCAGGCTGGGGAAGACGGTGTGATTTTTGTCAAACTACGACTTTCACATAGAATGGTCATTCTCAAATGTGGTCCCAGGACCAGCAGCATTGGCACTACCTGAGAACTTGTGGGAAATGCAAATCCTTGGGCCCTACCCAAGATCTGCTCCATCAGAGCAGGGGTGTGAACCCGGGAATCTGTGTTTTAACAAACCCCCAGGGGACTTCTGACACATGCTCAAGTTTGAGACCCTCACTCCAGAAAAAAATAAAATCAGCCTCACAAGGGAAATTTGGAGCTCACTTAGAGCAGTGCCTCTCAAGCTTTAATGTGCACAAGAGTCACCAGGACAATCTTAAAATGCAGGTTCTGAGGGGGGGCCTGAGACTCTGCATTTCTAAGCAGCTTGATGCCAATGCTGCTGGTCCAGGGACCTCACATGGAATAGCATATATCCTCGTCACCCAGGGAGTTTCTGGCAGTAAACAGAACGAGGATCATTCTAGGTTGTTAAAAAAAAAAAATCATTGCCTTCATGGCAAATTCAAATCCCAGCCTCTGGACATGCTTTAGGAAACAGGAAATGACCTGTACTGTGCACAGGACTACTTTCCCAAAGTTCCCACTCAGGAGTGAGACCTTCCCTGAGCACCTTAATTTAAATTGCAGCCCCTTCCCTGGCACTTTCTGTCTCCCTTCTCTGCTTTGTTCTTCTCAGCACATAAGCATCATCTGAACAGAAGCTCCGACTTTGAGAGGCACAAGGCCTGGCCCTCGGGTCGTACTGGAAGGCGGTCTGATTCCCTCCCCCGCACCCCCGCCCATCCCCCCACTGCTCCGGGGGCCTGGCTCGGCTGTGTGTAGTCACACCGTGCTCTGGGGGGCCGGTGGGGAGCGGCCACTTTCACATCCTCACACCTGCACTAATTTACTTTGCTCACTGTCTGTGTCCACGTCCCACCCCCCTGCTGCATCCCACCAGTATGTAAGTCTTGCGACGGTGGAGATTTTGTCTGTTTCCTTCACTGTTGTTTCCCCTGTGCCTAGGACAGTGCCTGGTGCATAGTAGGTGCTCAATAAACATTAGGTGAGTTAATGAACCAAGGGCTCCGCCCAGTTATTCTAAGCTGCCTCTCCAGTCTTGGTGCCACCTCTGTGAAACTCCACCTGCCTCTGCCCTTTGTGCAGGCACTTCCGTGTCACTGAAATTCCCTTCTCTGTAAGTGTGTCTTCCCTATACTCTTTGACACTGGGATCTGTATATTACCTGTTTCTGTCCCTATCCAACCCTTCTATTTGCCCATAAGTGTGTCCAAAATTTTGCCCATCTTTGAAAACACATATAAATGACTATTCACCCTCGCTATAATCAATGCAAAAGCTACAGGAATAATAAGTTCAAACTTCAACTGGTGCTATCAGTAATGCACGCTCATCGTTATGCCCTGGGGATAGCTCTAGACTCTGCGACACAGGTACAGTGTCAAAATTCCTGGAAGCACGTGGGAATGCTGTAGCAGCTACTGACTCTGCTGTCTCCATTTCGGCAGCTTTTCTACGGGCTGAGCAGACGGGTGTGAAGAGCGGTGCAGTCCAATCAGGGCGTGGTTTGAATTCTGCCCCTTTCAAACCAGGAGCCAATTCTGCACAAGGTGGAGTGAGGAGGAAAGTTCTGGGATAAGGACATCTCACTGACGCCTTCCGACAGTCCTGTGGCAGTGCTAACATCACACCCATCTCACAGACACGGAATCTGAGCTCCCAGATGCAAGTGTCTTGCTCAAGCTCCCACAGGGAGATCGGTGGTGGAGCTGGGACTCAAACTCAGATCTGGCCTCCCCGCAGGCCACCATCCCTCCCTTAGCCCCTGCCCCCAGCCCTAGGCAGGGTCTGAGCCTTTGTTCATTCCTTCTAGAACAGAGAGTGGAAGCAAAGACCACCTCAGAGTTCTGCCTCGAGTGCTGAAAATTAAAACGGCTCAGGAAGAGCTCAGCCTTGCAGACTCCTGGCTGTGGCCCTGCCGTCTCATTACCTGACTTCAAAGCCTCCACTCTGCAGGTGTGAGGATGTGAAAGTGGCCGCTCCCCACCGGCCCCCCCCCCCAGAGCACGGTGTGACTACACACAGCCGAGCCAGGCCCCGGAGCAGCGGGGGGATGAGCGGGGGGGTGGGAGGGAGGGAATCAGACCGCTTTCCAGTACGACCCGAGGGCCAGGCCTTGTGCCTCTCAAAGTCGGAACGACCAGGGGCCACCATCCTGGGGGCTCACCTGAGGGCCAAGGCAGGTGGGACACAGGCCTCCAAACACGAATGCTCGGGGACCACGGCTCCCTCCTTTCCTTATGCTGCAGAGCTTCAGTCTCTGTAGGGGCTGGACTCATTAATCCTTCCCACAACTCCAGAAGGCCAGGGAGCCCTCAGCCTTACTTTCAGGTGAGACTTGCAGGCCTGGGGGAGAGTGGGTACACACCCCTGTCACCACCCCACCTCCAACACGGGGCAGGGATGTGGGGAGGCCGGCAGGAGCCCAAATGAGAATTCCAGGCCTGGGCTGGACAAGGAGGGGCAAGGCTACAGGGGAAAGAAAGTATCCTCCAATCCTTTAACCGAAGCAGCTCCTATCAGCAAACAGACACATGTTCATTTGTAACTCTAGAACACAAGGTCGGACAGTTAATTTCACGAACTCAAAAAGTACTACGTGCCTCATCGGTGAATGTCCCTACGGTCGCCTTCGAAGGACTCCCCTTGGGAAGCCGTGGACCGTCGCCAGCGCCTGGTCCACCCTTCGAGGCGATTCTGGAACTCTTTTTCTGGAACGGCCGTCAGAGCTGTCGTCGCGCCCAAAACCTGACAATTAAGTTTGCAAACTTGCCACCCTGTGCTTACGTTGGCAGCCCTGTACAGACTGCTCAGCAAAGTTGCCAAGGTTTACTGAGCAGTCTGTACAGGGCTGCCAACATAAAGCACAGGGTGGCAAGTTTGCAAACTTAATTGTCAGGTTTTGGGCGCGACGACAGCTCTGACGGCCGTTCCAGAAAAAGAGTTCCAGAATCGCCTCGAAGGGTGGACCAGGCGCTGGCGACGGTCCACGGCTTCCCAAGGGGAGTCCTTCGAAGGCGACCGTAGGGACATTCACCGATGAGGCACGTAGCACTTTTTCTAGGATGAGTTCGCGAAATGAACTGTCCACCTCGTACAGTTGAATGTCATTGACTGTTTTACAATTAGACCAGAGCAGGTACTTAATACATGTTTACAGAAGGGAGAGGGGTGCCAGGCAGAGGGGTATTGGTGACGTTTGACAGAGGGCAGAATGCTGAGCCTGGCACCGGGCTAAGTCCTTCAGGGCTGATTTCTTGAATGCTCACCACCGCAACAGGCAGGTATGATGACTGCTCCTTTCCCATAGAGGAAAATACCAGAACAGAAATGTGAGGTGACTTGCCCAAGGTCACACAGCCAGGAAGCATAGTAACAGAGCCAGGATTTGAACCCATCTTCATCTGACTCCAGAGCCCACGGTGGGCACCACAGTTTTCCTCCTGCCTCTCTGCCTTTTGCCAGGAATGCGTATGTGGAAGTGGGGGTGGAGGCGGGGTGAGAACTCAAGACCAACATGATGATGCAGAAAGAACAGGAGTTAGGGGGCCAAGGTTCAAGTCCTAATGCCATTTCCTAGCTGTGTGACTTCAGGCAGGTGACTTATCCTTGCCAAGACTCAGCTTTCACATCTGTAAAATGGGGAGAATGATACCCCCCCCAACCCTCCACCCCCACCCCACTGAGAGGAGAAAAGGACTTCACAAACTCTAACCCAGGGATCGGCTGAGGGGCCCCAGCCACCCCACAGCATATTTATGTAAGTAATGTATTGGAGTATTAATAAATAAATCTGCCACGCCCGTTTGTTTGTGTGTTGTCCCTGGCTGCTTGTGAGCTGCCCGGCAGAGCTGAGTAACAGAGATGCTGTGGTCCGCAAGGCCTAGCACCTGGTCGGCTCAAGAAAAAGTCTGCCAACCCCCGATCGCAGACGCCACGAAAACACAAGGTGCCAGCACGCCTCGGCTGCTGGCGTCGTGCACGTCCAGCACTGTCTATCAGCTCGGGTTCTTATTCGCAAGTGCTCTCCTTGAGCCCTTCTCCGAATGCACAGGTTCGCCGAAGACCCATTTCTAAAAGACGGAACAAGCAAGTCTCCTGGGAGTCAAAACGCCCAACTCCCGTGAGCTAGTCCAGCGTCCAGGACGGCTCTCACTGACATCGGGCACCAGGAGAAGACGCTTCCGGGTACAGCCACTTACTTGCAATTTTTACACTTGAGGCCAAAGAGCATCCCCTTCCCACAGACTGTGCACGTCTGGGACATCCAGTACTTGGTGGAAAACCTGTGGAAAAGAGACAGAACATGCTCAAAGGCAAGGTGATGGCGAATGACCTGTCTCTAAAAGGAGGAACCACATACCAGCTAAGCACACAGGCCCTGGATCCCAGTCCTGCTGCTTCTTGAGATACGTGACTTAATCCAGTGGCTTTATCCACTGCAGCCTCAGTTTCCTCATGTGCCAAGTGTGGATAGTAACAGTAATCGACCTCACAGGTTGCTGGGAGGATTAAACAAAGTCATGCATGTCAGGGGCTTCCCACAGTGCCTGGCGCATAGTAAGCACTCAACGAATCAGGCTGTGGTTATATTATTGCATGATCATTCATCACAGTCATTCATTCATTCATTCAAGAAATATTGCCTGGTGGCCTACTATGTGCCAAGTTCAACTCTGGGACAGAGCAATGGATGGAGCTGGAACTGTCCTTGGAGAGTCACAGAGCAAGGTGGGGCCTCCCAGGAGTCCAGCTAAGCCTCTCCCCATCATTGCTAGTCATGTCAAGAGGGGGCCGTCCCCCAAAAAGCTGAGACCCGCACACTTCAGCAGCAGTGTCCCCTAGAGGAAAAGCCTTTTCAGACCATCAGCTCGCCTCCCTCGCAGACTATCACCATTTGGTGCAAACATGGCAGTTTGGAGGCCTCCCGTATGCAGCTATGAAGCAGCAGGAAGAGAGGTAATTAGCTTAACTTCCTGCCCCTGCCCCCAGCACTGCCAGGGGACTTCCTTCTCCAAGAGATAGCAGGCAGCAGCAGGGCTAGGCTCAGGAAAAGTAGTGAAGGTTGCTGGGTCACAGTGAATTTTCATTTTCCATTTCCATCCCCTTCAGCAGGAGTCGTATCTACTCCCCACTGCCTCAGTGTCGGCATGGACATCGGAAGTGATTATGCAACTGGGTGCTTGAGAATTCGGAGGGCAAGGCCACACCCTCCGCGGTGCCATCCTGCCTGATTGGGGTCAGTCACGCTCCAAACAGAGTCGGCTGCAACCCAAGCCCGCCTTATCTAAGCAAACAGCAATATTCAGAACACAGAGTCTTGTGGCCCCCAGACGTCCCTCGCAGTTTGGGACTGTGGGTTGGTTGAGCCCCTCTCAGCCCCTTTCAGCCCCTCGGCAGGGCCAGCAGGTTTGGCGGGGTCTGTTTTGCAGGATTTGGCAGCACAGGGGCTGGTGCTTCGCCCACCGGCCAGCAGCACGGAAACCAGTGGCAGGCAGGTGAGTGGTAGGTGGGTTCCCTCTCCTTTCCAGCCCTCTCCATCCCTGGGATCTGCTCTCCCTCTTCCCAAACTTTGGCTGAGGTGATTCTGAGGAATGTGTAACAGATGAGATGGGACTTTTCACTTCCCACCAGGGCTCACATGAATCCAGGCCTCTCCCTCGAGGAGGCATGGAGCCCAAGGAGAACCACAGGGCGAGACTGAAGAGTGCGAACGGGGCAATGCAAGCTCCTCTAGGAAGGCGGTCCTGAAGTCCAAGATCATCAGGTCATTCTCTCCCGTACTCACCAGGCATCAGCCTTTGAATCTGAGGTACCTCCAGGTCTGTATTAGGGGGCTGGAGCCTGAGGATGAGGCAGAGCCAGAGGCCTGGCCAATCCAGAGGTGGATCTGAGCCAGGGGTGGGGCTAATCCAGTGGGTGGAGCTGATATGGGGGTGGAGCTGAGGTAGGGGGCTGGCCAATCCAGAAGTGGATCTGAGCCAGGGGAGGGGCTAATCCAGTGGGTGGGGCTGAGCCAGGGGCATGGCCAATCCAGAGGTGCAGCTGTGCCAGCCACCAGAGCAGAAGAAACAATAACAACAAAAGACCCTACTTTATGTCTTTCTCTCTGCATCTCACTGCCTGCCCACTGACGTGTCTATCACATATTTCTCACTACTTCCTCTTCCATTTTCTTATCTGAGACTTAACAACTATCTTGTCAACATATTTCTTTCAAGAGCTGTTGATGAGACGCCTTTTCGGGAGAACATGCTCACTGCCGCCTCAGCCCAGCTATGGTGATGTCTCTGCCCCTGGTACTGCCCCCCGCTCCCTCCCGTAGCCCTGACCTCGCCATACTGTCATGGTCTGTTAACCGTCTAACCCTCCACTAGACAGTGAGCTCCCCCAGGGTGCAGGCCTTACCTCTCTCAGTGCTGCAGCCCTGGCACAGAACTTCCGTAGTGATACAAGTGGAAAGAATCCATGAATGAATCAATCAGTCCCTAAGCTAGTTCATGGAGGCTTCAGTACAAAAAAAAAAATAAAAAGACTCTCAGCAGTGGTGTTCAAAGAACAGAAAGTGCTGAGGTCAAATCCCTTGCAGACCCATCACTTAATTGTCCAGGGCCTCAGTTTTCTTGTCTGTCAAATGGACATGACCACACTTGCACTGCTTACCCCACTGAGTATGAGGACATTATGAGGATAATGAGATAAAACGTGGCAAGTTAAAGAATTTCTTAGAAGGGATGACTAGTAGATATGAATGTCCCTCCTGAAACGTGCAGGTATACCCGTGGAGAGGTTGTCCGTGCACCGGACAGGGCTGGAGCTCTGAGCTGATTTACGGCTCAGCAAGCAGTGAGTGTCATCTTGTGCTTTCTGGGTAGGGAGAGCCAAAATAATCATGTAAAGCATTTGTCTTGACAATGATACTACTTATTGAGTGGTTATTATGTGCCAGGGCCTTTGCGTAGCACATTGATATATTACCTCACTTAATCCTCATGAGCACCCTACGGGTAGGCAGAATTATCTGATGAGAAAATTGAGCTCGAGAGGTTAAGTAACTATCTACCTCAAGGCTGCAAAGCTTTACCAGCTAGGATGGGAATATAGGCCAGTTGGACTCCAAACTCTGGCTTTGAATCATCATGTACTAATTGTATAAGGGCCACCCCAGGGGCTAGAGCCCCTGCCCTCGCCATGCTGGCAGGCAGGCACCAGTGCACACAGGAATCCAGCCTACCTGTGCTTGATGGAGTTGCCCAGGTCTCTGCGAGGGATCTGAGGGGACCAGCGTGGCACGGACAGCGTGTCTGCAGGGACAGAGGAGAAGGTTCTGTTACACACAGGGTCAGAGACTGGGGTGGGCTCCAGCCAAACCCTGGGAGGAAGAGAGAGGCTCGCTGGCCTCAGGAAGGACACTGACCACATCACTTGTGAAACCAAAGCCAAGCCGAACACTGGGTTAGCTTGTGTCACCTTAACCCGTGCAAGGTCCCCTGAGCAGGGCAGCCAGACAGCGTCTTGAACGGAGCTGGCTGTGCATAGAATGACATGAAGATCACTTCCATTCCCAGAGTGCTCAGTGTATGCCGAGCACGTGCCCAGTGACCACAGGCCGCGGCTTGCTGCATCACCAAAACAGTCCCAAGGACAGGGGTTGTCAGCATCCCCACCTTACAGATGAGGACTCTGAGCAAAGGAGAGAGGGTCCTTTGCTCAAGGTCATACACCTCGGAGGCCACGCAGCAGCTGTGAATCCAGGCTTGAGGGACTCCAGAGCACACGCCCTTGCACGCAAAGTTCTAATGAGGGCGATTCCAAATGCCAGTCACGCAGGTACCACTTTCCTAAATTTTGTCGTGCCCCTGTGCAACCCATAAGGTTTCTGACTTACGATTTGAAGTCGATTGTTTGTTTGAATACATTTATTTTAAAAGCAAACTCTATGTGGAAAACTAATATCACTTTCTATATATTGTAAGCAACTATTTAAATTACGTCCAACTAGGTACCTCTAAACTCATGCCAGAATAGGGGCATGGACTGACGAGTGGATGGCTGAGTGGGGGGTGAATGATGGGTGGACGGACTGGTAGGTGGGTGAGTGGATGGTTGGATGAATGACGGATGGATGTTGGGTGAATGGCTGGATAGGTGGGTGGGTGGGCAAATGAGTGCATAGATGGACTAGAGGGGTTGATGAATTACTCGTAGGTGGGTGGATGGATGGATAGATGGATTCATGGACGAATGGAAATAAGGAAAAAAACAATAAATCACACAGACTTCAGACTGGATGCCTGTTCCCATCTGGTCCTTTCTTGATGCTTTGGGCTAAATCTCAGCCACCTCCCCTATCACTCCACAGACCCCGAGTACCAGCCGCCACCTTCACTCCACTAGCTGCTGCCAGGGCCCCCCGCCTCACAGACCTCCAAGTCCCCGAGAGGTGTGAAACAACAGCAGAAATGAGCTAGTGCTGCCCGGGAGAGAGGCAGCCAGGGCGGGGCCCACGCGCCAGCTCCCACGCCTCGGGCCGGACGGATGGCGCCGGCTCCCTGCTCTCCAAGCGGCAAACACGCGCCTCATTGGCCGCAACAAGTGTCAGGGAGAGGCGCGCTCACAGGGGAGCCGGCCTTGTCTGAACCGCTGGGGGCGTATGTAACCCCCACCCCATTCACTTCTCTCCTCTAATGACACTGTCTGCAGCCATCCGAAAGCCGTTTCCAGGAACCCCAATTCTGCTCTTGTAACGCTGGGACCCTATCTGGGAGAGCTAACGATTTCCCAAGACCCAAGGGGCGGACAAAGCCCAAGAGGGAGGCAGCAGAATGTATCCGAATCGTAGCCAGTGGAACTTCCTCTGGTTCAGCTAAAAATTAAATGTCATCCAGTCCAAGCCTATTTTACTACTTCTTTCAGTTTCTGAGGGAAACAAAAAAGACAAGAAAGAAAAACAATTCTAAAAAGAGAGAAGAGAGAACCTTCTTTCATGCCCCTCTCTGCTGGGGACTGACGTCACATGTGGGAGCAGGGACTCCACCTGCTACCTCCTTCCACTGCTTTCTCCGGTGGGCGGAGGTGGGCTGGCCGGGCCAGAGACGGGAGGATTAGCTCAGACACACAGGCCCCTCAAGGGAACCTGCAAAACTAGGAATGTCAAATGAGTTTCATCTCATGGGACATTAGTAGTGACTTCTAGAAAGGCGTGTTAAGAAGGATTCTGAGCACTGTGATAGATTAACAACGTCTGCCAGGGGTAAAGAGTAAGGTAGTACCTGCAAGTCCACATCTTCGTCTTTGCCTCCCTGCCTCATAGTACTTAATACAGGTTTGCTGAATACAAGATGTTTATAACATAAATGCTGAGTGTATTGATCACTCAGTATGTGTCAGGCATTATGCTGTGAAGTTTATACCCGGAAGCTATGCCTTCATGTGCTCAGCATTCTCGTTATTCTTACTGTACAAAGGAAGGCAGGAGCTCAGAGAGGTGCCGTGTTTTGCTAAAGGTCACACAGCCAGACACCAGCAGAACCTCAAGGTGTAACTCTGCAAACTGTCCACAAGTCCTCCAAAAGTCCCCACACCGGTATTTCCAACCAGGGGCACTTTGGCCCCCAGGGGACATCTGGCAATGCCTGGAGGTACTCCAGGTTATCATGTTGGGGGGATGCTACTGGTATCTAATGGGTGAAGTCAGGGATGCTGCTCGACATCCTATAATACACAGGAGATCCCCACATCAAAAAATTAACCAGCCCCCAAAGGCAACAGTGCCAAGGGTGAGAATCCTGGATGCTGGTGGTTTTTACTTCTCTAGCCACCTCTCTACTCTCATCATCTCCCCAAAACACCACGGTGATACTTCTGAAGCTCAAGTCGTCAGAGAGCAAATCCTCTTTTATTATAAGCACATCTTGCTATGAGATTAATATCCTTGTTATTCTGTTATTCTCATTCATAGCGCCTTCTCAGAAGAGCAGAAGTAATTAAGTTTAGTAGTTGGGTTTCATTTCCCCGTATCTGGCTGAAGGGATGAAGTCTGTCAGCGGCCTTCGGCGGCTGCAGCATCGCTGGTCCCAAGCAATGACAACCTCCACGGGCTTCGTCCGCGGGGTGCACACCTGAACTTGGAGATCCTCTCTTTACCTCCTTCGTTTGGGTTCCATTAAACTCACCAATGCGGGCTGGGTGCAGAGGAAAGCTGTCAGGGAAGGGAGGGGAAATCTGTGACACCCCAGGCCTTATCATAACAGAAGAGGCAGACAGCATTTACAGCAATTAAACCGATACAGAAACTTCTGCTTAACAATGAAAGCTCCTGAACAGCTGAACAAAAGATTCTTCTCTTCTCTAATTTTCTGGGAACAAGTCCTGGAGAGACTGAGGCAGAACTGCGCATGCCTGACGCCTTCTGGCCCGGGGTGGGGGTCGGGGGGTGGGGGAGGATGACGGGCATTTCTCAGCTTTCTTCATTTCCGGTGCCTGGAAAGGGGACGTGCTGGAGGGGGGTGGGGGTTCGTCTCCCTGCGCTGGGCCCCACTGGTGGTGCCCTCACAAGTGCCATGTAGACGGCGATAAACCTGGACTTTGAAACTACCTTGGTAGCCAGAATGACAAAGAGAGGCCTGGACAGCAGGACCGACATTAATAAAGCACTCAGTTATCCAGGGCTCTAAGCTGAGACGCCCAGGCTCTGACCTGGTGAGATGGAGTTCAGGCTAAGAGAGGACTCAGATGTGGGAAAACCACTTAACACAGAGACACCAGGTAAAAACAATGATAAAGTGGTGGTAAAGCAAAGGCAGAATAGGAAGAAATGATAATAATAATAATAATATGAAGAAAATAAGAAATAAAAAATAGGTATGCTTTTCATTGAGTGTTGCCATGTACTGAGCATTATTGCCAAATAGAAGCCCTTTATATATAGTATCTCATTTAATTTTGTAGGCATGCAGGTGGTATTTCAGCTTTATCACATTAGCCCCATTTTACCGCCAAGGAAATCAAGAAGTTAGGCCATTTGCCCAAGGTCACACAACAAGTAAAGGCCAGGACTAGGGTTTTGAATTCAGGTCACAGAGCTGGGGCTTAATAAAGGACAGCCAATTCCATCCCGGCTTCACAGAAGGGAACACTGAGGCTTAGAAGCAAAAAGCAACTGCCTGTAGCTAATAGGTGACTGAGGGGGGATTTGAATCACAGACAGGAACAAAGCAGACGCTTCCAGTCCATCCTGTACTGTCCGTGCCTCCTACCTCTGCCTGGGGAAAGCACAGGAAATGATGAGCATGGACCCCTCCAAGCCCAGGAGGGGCCTCAGAGCTCTGGAAGGTGATGTAACCGTGTGTTGCTCATGCCTTTCGACACTCGTGCAGTTATTCAAGAAATGCTCTGTTGAGCTGACTAATGAATGCCCTCTGCCCCACAATGTCCATGTCCTCAGCCCTGGAACTGCACGTTACCTAACAAACAGAGATTTTGCAGATGTGATTTAGACATCTTGAGATGGGGAGACAGCCCTGGATTATCCAGGTGGGCCCAGTGTAATAAGCTAAGGAGGGAGGCAGAGGGGTCAGAGCGAGAGCAGATGTGACAGCTGCCATCTCTCAGGACAGTAACGGACCAAGAGTCAGGGAGGCAGCAGTTTGGGGAAGGCAGAAAGGGCGTGAGAAAGGAACCAGCGGTACCGACTCCTTGATTTTGGACACCTGACCTCCAGAACCGTCAGGTAATGCATTTATGCTGTTTTAAGGCGCTGAGTTTTCGATACAGTATCTATTTTGCAGCCTGTACGGTTTGTTTTAGGAATTGCGGGTATAGTAAATAGGAGGAATCAAGTTTCCTGGGCTTAGAATCTATAGGAGTAAGAAAGTGACACATTCCATGAAGGAAATAAGAGTATGGACTTTGGGGTTTGTTTTAAAGCAATGGGAACCGTGCAGTACCTTACAACCCTACAACCAAGGCAGGATGCAAGGGCGGGGCGGGGTGGGGCGGGGTCTCACACGTTTAAGAGCTCCCTCTGGCGGCCGAGGGGAGAATAGCCTGCCAGGCTGTGACAAAAACAGGAGGAGCCCACCCCATCTTCCAACTCCCCACCCGCACTGAGATTAAAGCATCAGCCCTGACCCTTACGAGACCATTCATCTCCCAGCCCAAGCTTCTCCCTCTCGAGCGTGATTCCACCTGCAGCCCCCAATAAAAGATCCATACCCCAGACTGGCAGAGGAGCAATGCTCAGTCTTATTCATTGTACATTATTCCAAGTGGGAACATGGCTCTGGGAGCTGTTTGGGTTTTTTGTTTGTTTTTTCTTACTGTGTTTTTATTTTTGTTTTTTCATTTAATTCAAACAATCCTATCGGGTTGTATCCCCGTTTACAGATAAGGAAAGTGGGGATAACTGAATGGTTCAAAGTCCTGCAGCTGGTATCTGGTGAACCGGAGAGTTGAACCCGGTTTCCTGCAAAACTTAAGCCTTGCTATTCCCCTCACACACACCATACTGCCTTCCTATACTATTGTCTTCTTCTGAGACAAGTATAAAGATTACTGTTTAAGTCATGCAGTCCCAGATGATTGGAAAGGACAAGAAGCTGTCAGCGCAGTCTCTGAGTCTCTAAACCCTCTTGAATAGAAGAGGAGCTACCCTATTCTTAAATGTTTCCATGGAGATTAAGACTGCTGAGCACATAATGCTATTAATGATAACAGTGAACATTTAGTGAGCACCTACTTCATGGCAGGACTCAGATTAAGTGCTGTAGATGTATTATTTAATTCCATCTCCATAACTGCATTGCAGGCAGTAGACCTGGGTTTGAGCTATGATGGTCAGATCCCAGGGCTCATCCTCAGAAATACCCAAATAAAATGGGAGCTGGGAGCTGCCCCTGAGCTTCCAGCTCAGAAACACTGCAGACTGAGTGCAAACGTAACAATGGTGCTGCATTAAAATCAACCGGCAAATTCTCTGGGCCCGGAGATACCTGAAATAAATAAAACTTAGACCATTAAACTCTTCTTTTTGGGCCACAGGCCAGCCACCAGCTAAAATCCTACTGATTTATCCAAGGTGCCAAGCGATCCTTAACTAAAGCTGCTCATGATATTATTCACATAGCGGGGAATAACACTATTTGCTTTAGCATCTAATTCAAATAAATCAGATATAAAAGTATTTTAATTACATGCTGTCTCTAAAAGTTATAGGTCCATGATTCCTCAAGGCCAAATTGAGTTTCTCTGTGGATATGGACATATTTTTTTCTCCCCAAGACAATTACAATCCACCTCCCAAGGTTCAAATCAGCCGGAGGCGGTGACAGCTATGGAGGCATCCAGGGAAAGACTTCACTGGTGAGTGTGTAGATGAGGGCGGGCCCGGGTGCCATGTCGTGGGAGCAGAGGGGACTGACAGGGGTAAGAGACGCTAGGGGTGAGCAAGGGTCATGCTGCTCCCTCTTGATGGAAGGAAGAGACCATTCACAGGAGATTCTTAGGGATCCCCTGGCACTGACGCAACACAGAGAACGACAGTGAAAGTACCTGCCTAGAAACAGGAACCCTGCCAGAATGGAGGTGTCAGGGTCAAAGCGATCAATCGGCATCTAGGTGGGGGTTAAACTGGCGATGGCACCTTGAGCGTGGACCTCCTTGGGGGTCAGGTCAGCACACTTCCTTTCTGGGCAGGAAGGGCCTCCGGGTCTGCAGGCTGCCCAGTGGAGTGTGGGGGCGAGCCCGCAGAACTCTGAGGTGAGCAGACCTATGTCCCGACACCAGCTCTGCCACTTACTCGCTATGAGACCCGGGGCATTAAACCGCTCGAGTCTCGGTTTTGCTTCCTGTAGAATGGGGGTCATAATCTCTCCCTCATAGGACTGGTAGGAGGATGAAGTGGGGTGATTAACTGGAACAGAGCTCAGCTGAGGGCCTGACATACTGTTGTCATTATTGTTTTTGTCGCTGTCATCATTACGCTGCCTCTAAAATTAACACGCCAGTTAGGACGTGACAAAACTCGGTGGACTGTGACTCAGAGCTGCGGTTGGCAAACCATGGCCCTCAGGCCCGACCCAGCCCATCACCTGCTTCTGTAAACAAAATCCGACCGGCACACAGCCGCACCCACTCATTTACATAAAGTCACTGCTTTGGCACCAGGACAGCAGAGTTGACTAACTGTGACAGAGACGACAGGGCCCACGACACCAAAACTAATTATTACCTGGCCTTTCAGAGAGAAAGTGGGTCTAGCCCTGATCTGGAGCTCTGCAACTCACTTCGTTGGCTGATTCGCAGCGATTTTTCCTTTTCTCTTCTTCCCCAGCTCTATTGAGGTGTAATTGGCAAATAAAATCGTATGATACTTAAAGTGTGTGACACGTGATGTCCTACACGTACACATTATAAAAGGCTGTGGTCTTGGAAGCCAGAAGGCTTGGGTTGAAGATCCACTTCCATGGCAGGAATCCTTGGGAAAATGGCCCCCGCATTCTCCAAGCCAGAACGTGCAGGATCACTCGCTGTCCCTGCTCGGCCCACCCGGTGCCAGCCCTGCGGGCTGTGCTGCTCGGTGCCCGCTGTACCGGAGGGAGGAGCTGGGCGCAGGAGGGCCTGCGAGCCGTCGGGCCGCCGTTCCAACCCGCCTGTCTCGCCCCCCCCCCCCTCGATCCTTCCAGCCCTCGCTGTCCCCCGCAGTCTCTGATTCATGCCAGCGTGTGAAGGCGGAGGGACAGGAGAATTAACTCCCTCCTCTCACTGCTTCGTCTGGGCTAATTAATACGATTATCCACCTGTCACTTGATCAAAGCAGAGAGAAGACCCTGAGGGTGCGGAGGTTACAAACAGGGGCGGTGGCGCGGGGCTCGGCCGAAGGGATAGATAGAGGAAGTGCCCGCCTGGGAGGGTCACCAGGG
The DNA here is from genome assembly GCA_004026885.1 of Lyroderma lyra. Lineage (NCBI taxonomy): Eukaryota > Metazoa > Chordata > Mammalia > Chiroptera > Megadermatidae > Lyroderma > Lyroderma lyra. The sequence goes on along the minus strand of PVJL010001392.1, from coordinate 251,235 downwards.
AGAAGGCCACCTTCATAAGGCAGGTGACCAGTGAGGGCACTGAGCCAACGGTAGCACAGCAGACAGAGGGCCGGTAGGTGGGCGGGAGGCGGGCACGTACAGGGGCTATGACGGGAAGACACCGTAGGGTCGCAATCGAAGTCCTCCACCGCCCGCTCCTCCTGGCCCCAGACCCGGTTGAAAAAAAATTGAAACGGTGAATCCCAGCTGGAAGCACCTTCAAGATCTAGAGGGAAAATCGGAACGTATTTATTCCACCTCGGAGTCACTCTCGCCTGGTCAAAAGACGTCACCTCGTGTCTGAGACGTGGCAGGTGACTGCCGAGCTGGGACCCCCTGACTCCCCCATAAATCAAACGTGTGGACAGTGGGGACGGCACGTGAATCCTGCAGTCATCGCCTCAGATCTATGGGAGCCCCCTCAGTGGCCTCAATTAAATTTCACTGCGTAAAGAGAGAGAAGATAGCTGGGCCGTTTAATTACATTTTATAATGTGCTCGCCGCTGAATTTATTGAAGTGTATCAGGGATTTTTAACCTCATAACCAAACAATGGGACACCCGGGTGCCACACGAGTAATTATCTTCCTTGTGGGGATGATAGACGGACGATCCAACATGTTAACAGCAGGCTGGCTGTGCATGCGGGGACGGGGGGGACAGCGGGCGATGTTGGGGGGCCACATGACAAGGAAAGGGAGGCAATGGGTCTCTAAGTCCATTAGAGGGGGGAGTGGCATTCATGATCAATCTTCCCTCGATTGTAAAAATAAGACATTTTAGGAAACCTCTCTTCTCTCTCCCTGAACCCCTACCCCAAACAGTCCCCTTGAATTTGCCTTTGATACAATTTTACAGCTAAGGTTTGGGAAGAGGAAGGAATCGTCTGGAAATGTCAAAATCAGTTTATGTGATAATAAAGTTAAAATATAAGAAAAGGAAATAAAATTGTAACATCTAGAAAATACAGAAGAATCTCGATAGAATAATGGACCCTCCTTGGTTTGGGGGAAATGCTCAGGAAATAAACGATCAGTAAGGAGATACATGTGGTGCTTTGGCATCAGAGGAGGAGGTGTTTCAATACGACCCTACGGGCCGGCTTGCTGCATCCAAAATCGCTGTCTCAAGGACCTCCATGGTAGCGTCCTATCTTCTCAAGTGACCAAGAGAGGTCAGACGGGGAGGAAGAGCACGCTGACCCCAAGCCGACCAGGAAGAAAGGCCCTGGGCATCTGAGAAAACAGCCGTCCTGGGCTTAACATCGCCGACGGCCCCGCTGCGGTCCCCGGCCCCCGCGGAGCCCGCCCTGAGTCACGTTCACACCGTGGATCAGCTGAGTTGAGGCTCCCACTTTCAACGAAGTTGTTCTCTCTCTCTGTCTAGCATTCTCCTGCACGCTCCTGCCACCCCACTTCTCTCAGCCTGACCCGTGCCAACTCTTTTTCCAAGATCCAGCTCAGGCGTGGCTCCTCCAGGAAGCCCTCCCTGAATGCACAGGGGCAGACAACCTGCCCCTCCCGTGGCATCTGGTGCTTACCTCTCCAGGCCACGTGCCTCCTTACACAGAGACAGTCTGCTTACATATCCATTCTTCCCCGCACCCTTGACTGGAGAATAAGCCAGTTAGTTACCCACCTTTACGTGTTCAGTGCCTCAAGCAGAGTTTGGCTTAGAGCTGAGAGGTGAAGGGTTTTTCCTGTTAACTCCAGTGCAGTGCTCTGAAGGGAGCCTTCACTTCTCCATGCCCTGTAGGGCGTGGGTTAGTCAGGGGTCCCTGGAAGCCAGGCACCCCACCTCCAGCCCCAGCGCCAGACTGGGACCTCAGCTGGGGTGGCTGACCAAATGAAGCCCATTGCTTCAAAGACGGAGCCCAACACTCTCTCTCCCCGATTGCCAGGGCCCCCCAGTTTTCCCAGCCATGGGGGTCGGGACCCCTGAAATGTCTTCAACTCCTCCTGAATAAGTGCCATTGTCACAGTCCCTCCCGAGGGCAGACTTGGAATTTATATGGCTCTTCACACTCGGTCCTCTCTGCCACCCTGTCAGGAAGGTCTAGTATTGATCCCACTTTACAGATGAAGAAACTGAGGCACTGGAAGCTTAAAAACAGAGAGGCAGAGTGATCAAAAGAAGGGGGTTTAGAGTTAGAAAGATCGAGGTTTTGGCCCTGGTTCTGCCCCTAACGGGGAGAGTCCCTGAACTGTCTGAGCTGCTGCAGAGTAACAATAAAGCCAACATGGGCCAGGCCCTGACCAGTCAGTGATCCCCAGAATCGTCGGCAGGCTGGAATCATATGATGCCCATACCCCTCCGTCACCAGCTACAGTCCATGGTCCAAATCTGGCCCACAGCCTGTTTTTATAAATAAAGTTTTATTGACACAAAGCCACACCTGTTGTCTATGGCTTTCTGCACTATAAGGGCAGAGCTGAGTAGCCATGACAGCGACCCTACGGCCCGCAAAGCCGAAAATAGTTACTATCTGGATCTTTAATAAAAAGTTTGCTGACTCTTGCTTTAACTGAGCTGTGGTATAGCCTATCTTTGAAAACTTTGAAAAGTGTCCGGGTAAGACTAAATGCAGACACGTCTGGGGTCTGCTGGCCTATGTGTTTTACCTGCATGAGCTCACTGACTCTTGATAACAGCTATGTCGGCTTCATTCCCTCCCGTGTCCCCAGCAACCAGCACAGTGATGGGCGCAGACAGCCATCTCCACAAATGCTGAATGAACGAATGAACGAAAGATGCACATGGTGAGGTTGGCACTCATGACTCACTTTGCAAATGGGAGAGCTGAGACTGCGGCCAGCTAAGGAAGGTGTCCTTCTGGGATCCGAACCCAGGTCTCCCTAACGGTGAGGCCCCATTCGTGAGCACACTGGGCCCTCTTCTGAGACTCTGAAAGGAGGGGAGACCACCAGCAGAGTGGGCCGGAGGTGGGGGTCTTCTGTGCAGCCTTCCGGGGGGAGGGGCCCAGCCAGCCTATGCAGAGCCGTCTCAGGCCACACAGACACAAAACCTGTCTCCCTGACCCAAAGGAAAATGCTAATTGGAAGAGGCTGGCTTGCTGCACCCCAGCTCAGGCTTAAATGAGGACAAAACAAGAGCTGACAGACACAGCCCCCATGCTGCCATCACCACAAATGTCCCTGTGAAGGGAGAAAACAGCCAGCTCTGTGCTCCATCAGTTTCAATTGTAAATGGTCTCAGGTTGGAATAAACCAACAGAAACAGCAGTATCAGCGCAGAGTGGTGGGGGTCATGCAGACTACAAGCTGTGATTTCCAAGTGGGGTTGACATCTGGACTCAGAAACAGGTAAAAGGAGGTGTTCATGGACTGACTGCTTGGTCCACAATCCAGGCAACCCAGGGGGCCCAAACCCCCTCTTTAGCCTAAGAAGCAGAGGACAAAGATAGAATTAATTCACAGGTGCAGACCTGACTCCCAATCCTGATTCTGTCCTGGTGTTTTTTGTGTCTTCCTCTCTTCCTCTGTAAAACGGGAGCGATAAGCCCACGTGCAGAGTCCTCCTAAGAATCGAGCACTGCCATATGAAGCAATGCCTGGCACGTAGTAGGTGTGCAATAAAGGCAGCTTTCCCCTTACACGACCCGGGTACTTGTTTGCAGATTTCTGTAGCGCCTCTTCTCCCTGGCCCGAGAAGACAAAACCTGGAGGAAAGGCTCTTTTGGGAATGAAGCCACAAGTCTGTGGAGAAACAGCAGTGAGTGATGGGGAAGGCAGGGCTGTCTAGGTCCCTCTGGCCATTTATTCTCCTCCTATCATCCTGGTGTACATAGCCCTTGCTTGCCCAGATGTGATGGATGGGCCTTAAGTTCCTCGCGCACTACATCATCAATTACTTTCATATTTATTGCCTTGAACTGAGTTTATGGATCTTAAATCAGAGCCTTTCAGAGTTGCCCGAGCTGAAATTCTCCCCCAGTGGAAATGTGGCATTTCTTTAAATTATGCAGCCGCCCTGTAGTTACTGTTCGATGGGAGTTAATTGTCCATAGAACAAGGGCTGCTGAGAAGTTCCCCACACAGAGTCATTCCATAGAATTTACTGCCTGAGTGGGCTCAGCAGGAACAGACCAGGCAAGCTTGCCGCGAGAGACCCCGGTTCAAGTGTAAGAAACTCCAGACACCAGTCACCTCCGAGTCTGAACTTTAGGAAATAGATTTCTTCCCTCTCTCAAGTTTCCTAATGCTTCAAGTGCCATCTAAGAGGTGTCATGCGGTCTACAGTATACAGACATGGTGGAGACAGCCTTGTGATGGATCATATTCCAAGGTCAAGGTTGGGGTGTCTATATTCTAAAGCATCCCTTAAGTGGGGCTGAGGTGACTGAGTTGTGACAGGTCCCGGTCCTGATGTGGTAGCCATGAAGGTAAGGTCACTGAGACAGGGGACTTCTGCTGCAACAGGGCCATGGTTTATTAGTGACAAGTGTTGCCAGCATTGGGGGTACAGAGGAGCCTCACCCCCAAGAACTTGGAAATAAGGGAGGAAGTTGATTCTCCAAGAGTAAAACTGGCCCAGCACCTAATGGATCAGAAGACAGAGAAACTACATTAATGCAAAGCAGGTGTTCTCAAAAGTGGGCTAGGGTGCCCTCAGGGGACCTCTGACAGCATCTGGAGACAATGTCTTTCCCTTTTATTTATTTATTTATTTATTTATTTATTTATTTATTTTTGGTGGGGGACAGCTAGGGATGGGTGCTACTGGCATCTAGTGAATGGAGGCCAGGCATGGTGTTAAACACCCTAAAATGCACAGGACAGCCCCCAGCACAAAGAATCACCCAGCTCCAAATGGCAATTGTCTCATAGTTGACAATCCCTGACCAGGAAGGGACCTAGATTCAGAACCTGCAATCAGATTAAATACATAGATCAAAAAAGGGCTCAGTCAACTGTGAAAGGAGGGACAGAGAGTCACAGGGTGGAAGTTGGTTTGAGCGTCCCAGCCTTCCAGGGGACAGCCATCTTTGGAGCCCATTCCTTCTTCTAGTAACAGCGGCCTGGCTTCCCACAGGAAAATCACCCTTCTGACCTCTGAGTCCTAGAGGTTCAGGGCAGGCCCCACCTCCCTTCCAGGCCTGACCCGGGCATGGGAAACCCAAAGCATTCCAACTCCTCAAACACTGTGATTGGTTCAGGGACAGGCATGTGACCCTAGATAGGCCAATCAGAGTCGACCAAAGACGCCGGGACTATTTTTTTGTTACTGTTACAGATATCTTCTATCCCCAGGAGTAGCTAAGCAGGTGGGCTGCACACCTGAGCACCCAAGGGCCAGCTGTGGGGACGGTCTGAGAAGATGGGGACGACATCTCATTTCACAGAAGAGAAAAGAGGAGTTCAGTCATTTGCCCAACACAGCTACTGAGTGGAGAAGGGGGGGATTTCTTGCTGCTTTCTTCTTTTTTTTTTTAGAATACAAATTTTTTTTTATCCTTTAATTTCCAAAGCGTGCTCATTCACATTTGACTGAGTGACAGTACATGAACGTTCTTTTCACACTAATACAGGGCATCTATGTATTCCCGATTACACAGAGACTTCCTTGCCCGAAGGTACAAGACCAAGTGTGTGTGCCTGGGTATTTTACATCCCTGTATTCCCATTCCATTCTTTTGACTGAAATTCATTCATGTATCTGCCCTTCTTTCATTCCCCTTTCTGGTGAAAGGCATCCCAGCTAGCCGCCCAGGCCACACCTCCTCCTCCACCCCACGTCTAGCCAATCAAGTGCGAAAACGGGTCACCTTCCGAAATCTCTCTGGCACTGACGTCTCTCTATGAGAGGTCTCTTTTGTGAGTCCACTTGCCCATAAGTCTGACACAGGAGATGTTAAGTGTTGTGACACAGTTTTCTCTCCTGCCGTCAGTGGTGACAGACTGAAGGAGAAGGCGCTGGGGAATGGAGGAAGAGAAAGAAAGTCAGGCCTACCCAAGCCCCCCAAACCAAATGCAGAAATGGAGGACCCAGGTCTGTTGGCTTTTGTAGTTCTTGTATCATGGCCGTAGTCTTATTGAAAGTAGCGCATACCTGGCTCCTAATCTCGTTCTGCTCAACAGCAACTGGTCTAGCGTGCATGCAAAGTTTGATATCGAGACTTTATTGCTGGTAATTCCTTTAAGAGTGTAACTGGATTTTTAAGAGTGTAACCTGCTGCATCAGGCTGATTAGTCTGGATGTGATATTCCACCCTGTACTGAAGGTAATCCAGATCAGAGCCAACTTTCTGGAACATCAATTCCAGCTTATCGACCTACTCCTCCATGTTGAATAGCTGACATTCTTCCTCTTGCTGCTTTCTTTATCAGGAATTTCCCACAGGAAAAAGAAATAAATCTGTTTATCCACCTAGCAGTCTGAAGCAATGGGGCTGGCGTGGTGGTTATCTGTGAATAAGTCTCAATACCCCATAAAAGTCAAAACCCCACGCTTCCTGGAATCAAGTAGTAACCTACCAGGCCCCTAAGAGCAGGCCGCACCCAGATAAACCCAAGGTGTGCTCTGACCTCGAATCGTCCTGCAGCAGTGTTTTAATTGATCTCGAAAATTATCTGGCCTCTCAGATGGACAGTAGGAACTGATACGGAAGACTCAGTGATCTGTAATCTGACCCAACTTCAGATGGGACTGAGAGGCAATAGTGACAGAGAGCACAGGCTCTGAAGGCAGAACAGCATCTCTGCCGTGTAAGGAGACCTGGGCACGCTGCTGCTTCTCTTGGACATTGGTAACACGAATTGCTCTAGGTCTGTGGGTTTCAGTCTTCATCACAGTCACCCGGGGAGCTTGGTAAAGTACTAATTTCTGGACCTCAGAGTCGCTGATTCACTGAGTCAAGGGAAGGGACCAAGAAATGTGTACTTCTAACAAGTCCCAGGTGATGCTGGCACCTCTGTAAGTCTGGGGACCACACTTTAAGAACGGCTGCTGATGAAGGCTTCTTAGCCTCAGTACGAATTATATTTGGGACTGGATAATTCTTTGTGGTGGGAGCTTCCTGTGCATTGTAGGGTGTTGAGCAGCATCCCTAGTCTCTACCCACCAGATGCCAGCAGCGTCCTGCTCCCCAAGCTGTGACAAACAACATCTCCAAACATTGCCAAATGTCCCCCAAAGAAGTGGGACAACATTGTCCCTGGTTAAGAATCTCTGCTGTAGATCAAAGTCACCAAGAATGCACAAGAAGAAGGGCACCACCAAATGCAAACCCCAAACACCGTGGGGCTCTTGACCACAGTCCCAACTATTTATCAAGGGTGAGTGTGGGTGTGGGACAGGTTTCTAAGCTGTCACTCCTACAGGATCATGAGGTCAGTCACAGGCTCTACAGTAAAACGACTCACTGTCTTCTCAAAGTTTCCCCAAGTTCTCAGGGAAGCCGCCACCCCCAGGCACAGTGACTCAGCCCAGGAACTAAGGACAGAGTGGCCAACCTTGGCTAGTCATTGAGGAATGAGTCCGAGCCAGCACAGGCCCATGCTCAAAGACGGTCTGATTGCAAATACCAAAGAGGAAACAAGTTCACGAAGCGGCCGCAGGTTCCCAGTGCTCAAGCTCAGCAAACCGAATCTGAGGCTGCAGTCTCCCCGGGGTTTTCACAAGCCAGGTGACGACGGATGGATAGTCACAGGGGGGAGGAAGAGGCGCGGCCCCCGGGCCTGATTGGAGGGGTGTGGATGCAATCAGACGCGTTTTCAGCGCCTCTCTGCTCCCACACCTGCCCCCTTTCTCCAGGGAGCTTTGCTCCAAAGGGGCCCCAGACCACACCCTCTGTCTCCTCTACCTGGTGCTCCTATTTTTGTGGAAAGGAACGCAACCTAATGATGGATTTGTTCAATGTGATCATTCTCGCTTATGCGCAAAACAAAGGTAGGACTGATGAACTCGGAGGGCGCACATTCAGCAGCATGACGGATGCCTTTTACCTTGGAGCAGGCGGCCAGGCCTCCCAGCCCACACGTCAGCATCTTTGCATTTGTCAATAGGACCTTGATTCTCTAAAGACTGAAAGAGGTTTTCACGGGTGAATGCCTGGAGCCAGCTCAGGGTTTTCGGAGCCCCACTCAAAGCCTTCAGGTGACTCTTTCTGCATCTGCTAGCTCCTTTCATCCCCAGACATCATTACCCTTGAGAGAGGGCAGGCAGCAGACGTTCTCCGCACGTAAGGAAGAAATGGAGACGTTAAAAGCCAGGGGCTGTGGGGAAGGGGACACTCCTGTGTGCTCAGCTTGGCCCCGGCCAAATCTTTTATCCCCTCTGAGGTTGTTTACTTACTTAGCTGCAAAATGAGAAATTAAACTGCAACCCTGCAAGCTGGCTGCTGGATTCAACAGGACTGACTAAAACTTTGGGCAAGTTCTTGCTTAATCTCTCTGCACCTCACTAGTTCCTCAGAGGATGACTTAGGTGCTAGAATGGTGCCTAACTCTTAGAAAGTGCTTCATTCATATTTAATTAACATCCCTCTCGGCTTAATTAACACTCAGCCTCAGAGTGCCGAATAAGGCCTGGAGGGTGTGTGCTCACTCATTCAGAATCAAAGATCTTGAGGGTACCTGATGTACTGGGTTAAATAGGGTCCCCCCAAAATTCATGTCTACCCAGAACCTCAGAATGTGACCTTCTCTGGAAATAGGGCATTTGCAGATGTAATCCCATTGAGATCAGCATGGGTTAGTGTGGGGTCCTACCCTCGGGGCTTACAGGAAGAGGGGGAAATGAGCACAGAGACACACAGAGGACAGGATGGGACATCCCACGCAGGGAGAACACAGTAATGACAGAGGCCGGAGCTGGAGTGGTGCGTCTACAAGCCAGGGCGTGCTGAGGATGGCCAGGAGCCGCCAGGAGCCAGGAAGAGGCAAGGAGGGGTCCTCCTCTAGTGCCGTCGGGAGAGTGTGGCCCTGCCCATGTCCTGACTTCAGACCTCCAGCTCCAGCACGAGCAGAAAAATAAACGTCCGTGGTCTGCAGCCACCCAGCCTGCGGTGCCTCGTCAGAGCGGCCCCAAGAACCTGACACCTCGGACCGAGGGAAGCCTGTCTGTCCGCCCTCTGCATCCAGGTGCGAGCCCACTGGCCACGCCAACCTCTCGATTCCTGCATCTGTCGAGAAGGATCTAGAGCAGCAGGGGTCAGCAAATTTTTTCATAAAGTGCCAGTAGTAAATATGTTAGACTTGGCGGGGGTCACACAATCTGTCACAACTATAAAACTGTCACTGTCACTTGAAGGCAGCCATAGACGAGACATAAATGAATGGGCATGGCTGTTTTCCAATAAAACTGTACTTATAGACACTAAAATTAATTTCATACAATGTTCACACATCATTAAACATCCTTCTTGTGATTTTTCTTCACTTATTTAAAAATGTAAAAACACATTCTTAGCTTGCGGGCCATACAGAAACAGGCAGTGGGCCAGAATTCTTTCTTAAATGAGGTGAAATTCACGTAACATAAAATGAACCACTTTTAACGTGGGTGACTCAGTGGCATTTAATATATTCATAGTGTTGGGCAAACACCACCTCTGTCTAGTTCCAAACCATATCCATAACCCCGAGAGGAGACTTACTAATCAGCTACTCCCTATTTTCACGGGTGGCATCAAGAGATCAAATCTGGGCTCAGTCACTTCCTAGTTGCGCACATTGGGCAAGTGACTTTTCTGTCTTCTCTTTCCTTGTTGCAAATCAGTGATGTCCATACCCCCGCGTGATGGTCAGGGCTGATGCAAGGTACTATGATAGATAAGACATGCAAAGCGTTCAGGGCAGAGCCTGGCACACAGCAGGGCTGAACAGATGGGAGGTGAATGGTTAAAAAGTTTAAATAAAGCGGCAAGGCCTTGGTATCCAAGCAAAACATACACAGTCTCTGCCATGGACTGAATGTTTGTGTCCCCACAAATTCACATGTTGAAATCCTACTCAGCAATATGACAATATTAGGAGGCGGGGCCTTTGGGAGCTGATTAGGTTATGAGGGTGCAGTGCTTGTGAATGGGATTGGTGCCCTTATAAAAAGACGCCAGACAGCTTGCTTCCTCTTTACTCTCTGCCATGGAAGGATACGATGAGAAGACGGCCACCTGCAAACAAGAAAGCCGGCCTCACTAGACACTTGGACTTGGCACCTTGACCTTGGGACCGCTCAGCCTCCAGAACTCTGGGAAATAAAATTCTATTGGTTAAGCCCCCAGTCCATGGTATTTTTGTTATAGCAACCCAAACTGACTAAGACCCTCTTCTTGGTGGTTCCTACTGACTGACGCTCAGGCTGCTGGCCCCCCTCTCCCTCCCTCCTTCTGCCAGTGAGCGTGTGCTAGCTGCTCTCTCTGGCCCACACACGGGGCTTGGCTCTGGGAATAAGGAGATACAGAGAAGATAAGGTCTCATTCCTTAAGAAGCAAACAGTCCCTTCAAAACATGTTCCCTCAAGAGTAGAAAACAAGAAAGAAAATTATGAATGCTGTACAGAGAGGTTCACACCAATAAATACAGGAGTAGGGGTGAGGGGGCCAGGAGGTGGCCCTGAGAGCTACCACCCTGGGAGCCACAGGCAGTCCTGTGGGTGATGGGGCCCCGTGCAGTCAGGCCTGTCCCTGAGCAGCACCTGCAGGCTGATTTGTGCTGGGACTCTGTGCTCAACGACAGCGAACAGAGTTCACCTCAGTCTGCCCTGTGGTGACCCAGGACCCGTGTGGCTCAGAGTGGTGGCTACTAGAGATTACGGTTGCATTAAACTAAGGTAGAGTTAGGCTGGTCTGCACACAGAGGAAACCCCTCTCATTTTAATTACTGACAATAACTGAGATACGTGCACTGTACTAAGAGCTTGGGATGTACAACATGACATCATTCCGTCCTCCCGATGACTGATGAAAGAGGCATCCATCTCCCCTTTTGCAGAGAAGGAAGAAGGAAACAGAGATGCCCAGCTGGGTGGCAGCAAAGCCAGCACCAAGCTCAGGGACAGCTGCCTGGGAACACTCCAAAGACAGAGTCCACACCATCCTCACAGAGCTCATGTCCCTGCCTGGCTGGGAACTCTGGCCTCAGCTCACCTCCCTGAGCTCCCAGATCTCTCCCACAACAGGGACATCTCCAAAGGGGAGCCGGGCGAAGCTCAGGGCTGCCAGGGCTGATGCCCTGTCACCCCCTTGCATCCGCGATCTCCCCGGAGAGAAACAGAGAGCGGGCTTGATGGACAGGGGTGACCGTGTCAGGCATTCAGCTGACAGGAGATTAACCCGGGCGTTCCGCAGATCTGGCCGACAGACAGGTGTGACAGGAAGGTACCGGGCTTCTGACACCACTGGTGACCTTCTGGAGAGAGCAGGGCAGAGTCTGGGCATAGCTGCTGCCACATATGACACTGGGCTGTCCCCGAGGCCACTGAAGTGTGAGTGATGGCATCTCAGAGACACAGATGCCCAGCCCACAGGCACCACTGCCACACGGGCCAGCTCGACTCCGCAAGGGGGACACCCCCTCCATGCTTTCCAAACTGTGGGAGAGGCAGCAAGGAGCTGGAGTGGAAAAACCAGGGTTCGAATCTTGTCTGTATGGATGTACCTACTGCTTATGAACAGGAAATGTTACTGAACCTACCTAAGCCTCGGCCTCTTCATCTGGACAGAGGAGCAGAAAACTGCCCACTTCCTGGACTCGTGAAGTGACAAACTGCCTATTCAGTGGCCAGCGTTTTATTAAAAGCTTGCCTAGATGTGACTGTCTTACACAGTCCCTGGAGAGTTATCGGGCTTAACATAGCTGCTCAGTTAAGAAAAGCAATATCCACAATATTATTGACTACATTCCCTGTACTGTACACCCCTCACGACTTCTGTAACTACCAATCTGAACTATAATTGAGAAGAGAAAAACGATCCTAGTCTGCAGATAAATAAATAGATAGATAGATGGGGGTGAGAAGCTTCCACAGAGGTAAACAAGACAACAATCCATATGCTGTGCCTGGCACATAATACATGCTCAGTAAGTAATATCTGCTGCCTCCACGGAAAGGACTCTCTGAGCAAGTCCGTTCGCTACTAACCCAGACGTCAGCGAGTGGGCTCCAAGGCCCATCCCGCCCGCCTGCTTGCGCACGGCCTCGATCAAAGAATGGCCTGTAAGTTCTAAAACAACTTTAAACGTTTTTAAAATTTAATTTAAACATTTATAAAAATAGTTAATGACGTAAAGATCATATAAAATTCAAATTCCAGCGTCCATAAATCAAGCGTTGCTGGAAGACAGTCCCCCCCCCCCACTTCCGCATGGCCTGTGGCGGCTTCCATACTCCAATGACAGACCCGAGTGGTGGTGACAGGGACCGCATGGCAGCGCCTCTCCACGGGCGCGCCCTTGGCATTTGGGGCCGGATGCATCGGTGCGGGGAGGGCCGGCCCGTGCATCGCAGGGCACTGAGCAGCATCCCTGGTCTCTACCCACTCGGTGCCCGTGGCATCCCCTCCCCAGCGTGGCAACCACGCATGTCTCCAGACGCCGGGAGTGCAAAATCACCCCCAGTTGAAAACTACTGCCATATGGCCCACAAAACCTAGAGTATTTACTGTCTGGCCCTTTCTGGGAAAAGTCTGCCAACTCTGAGCTAACCCCGCGTGCTGGCTGCCCAGATGAAGAGAGAGTCATGGAGGCACAGGATCACTATGTGCCCAGATGTGCCCCGCTGGACAGGGGCAGAGCAGGGCTGCCTGAATGGTTTTCTTACTTTTGTATTTTTTTCTCAGTGTTCTTTCGACTGTATTACCCAGCCTCCAGGGTAAGAAGCTTTTTAGCTTTTAGGGAGTATAAATCAGTACGATGCTTATAGGGTAATTTGGCAATATAATTCAATAGCTTTATAAATATGCACACTCTGTGACACAGAAATTATTCTTCTCAAATTGCCACCTAAGGAAATAATCATGGATGCACACAGCGCTCTGCAGTTATGCAGATTGTTTTACAATTGTAGAATTACTCAGAATGCCCCTAGATTTAAAAACAACCCAAATAAAGCACAGGACTTATTATGATAAGATACTAGGCAGCCGTTAAAATTGATGCCAATTAGAAAATATGTACACACACACACACACTCCAAATGTTATACAGAAACACAGAGAAAATATTCCAAAATATTAATAAGAACCCTTAAGTAGTGAAATTACTTCTCAATAGACTATTATTAGTATTGTGTAAAAAATAAGTAGTGTTAATTCAAGTTCTAACTGGACCTAAAAATCACCTCTCCTCCCCTCCCTCCTCCTCCCCTCTGCACTGGGTGTGGCCTTGGAGTGGTGAAATGAAGGAAACTGCTGATGTTCATGGGGAAGGGAGCACTTGGGGACCCGGGAGCCATGAGTCATGATTTGGCCGAGAACAGGTGGAAATGATGGCTGAACTCGGGGCTCAAATAGCAACCTGGAGCCTCTTCTAATAATCCCTTCCGGGAAGATGAAGATGATCTGGAGATGGACGGCGGTGATGGTCTGACACCGTGAGGATACTTAATGCCACAGAACATACGCCTAATAATGGCTAAAATGGTTAAAGTTTTATGTTACGGATATTTTACCGTAATAAAAAATAATGAGAAAAACCACATTTGTGTTTGATTTTGGAAGGAATGATGCAATTCTTTTTGGCAGAGGTTCTCTTTCTCTAGGATCACTCGGGACAATATTTAAAATGCTTTTGTACTGCCTAGAGAAAGTATCCAGTAGCTTGCTAGAAAATGGAACATTTTAACTTATTCTAAGATACATAAATGACAAATTCACAGAAGAAAGTCCAATGGCCAATGCATTCATGAAAAAAAAAAAGCTTTACCTCGCTAATAATTAAATATTTGCATATTAAAACATCACCATTTTTCACTGGTTAAGTTGGAAAGCCTTCGTGAAGACTGACAGTATCCAGGTTTGGTGATGGTTTAGGAAATGACTCTCACACTCTTGTGGCAGGACTGTCAATCAGTGTAGAATCCTTCAAAAGTCTACACACACACACACACACACACTTTGACCTAACAATGCTACTTCTAGTAACGCATCTTACAGAATTACTAGTTTGTCAGACGCATCTGATTGGCCTCCCCGAAGTCTCCCAGGCTCACTCCCTCAGCTGCCACCCTGAAGACTGATTCCACATGGTGCCACGTGAGGGTGATCAACAGCACATCCAGAATCTCTGGAACCCCTCACACTCCTCTTAGATGAGATACCACGTCACGAGGCATGGGAGCCGGCCTCTATGAGCAGCTGACACACGGGCTGGGTGACACAAGACAAGTATGGTAGGGTTAATGCACTGTGGAGTGATCTGTGACCGTGAGAAGCAGCTGGGTGGGTCCGTTTTCTCTCCCTTCCTGTCTTCAGTGGGCATGGTTCCTCTGCACGGACTGTGCTAGGACATCCCGTGGGGGAGAGCTGAAGCACCTGCTGAATGATGGCTGTGTCTCTCTGTGGGATCCCAGTCCATCAGTGGCCACGTGGTAATGCATCGCCTTACACTGCTTCTTCTCCTCTTACGCCTCACGTCCCTTATAACTCAGTGCCTTGGGATGACACCTCCCAATAAAGCATTAGCACTTAATCCTCACCTCAGTCTCCATGTTCTGAAGCTAAAACAACCAGCACTGTGCTCAGAGACCGACATACAAGATATTATGGCACTGACCCTGTGAAAAGTTCAATAAAATATGGGAGTGAATAAATTATGGTACATCCATAATATATGAAATATTATATTATGAATGCCATAAACATACATGTACGGATATGAAAAGATGTCCTTAATATACCAAGTGAAAATATGCAAGGTATAGAAAAACACATACGAGGGTTGTCCAGAAAGTATCCAGCCATGTAATATGAAAAACAGAGGCATTTAGGGCTGGGTTTATTTCCAGACAGCCCTCGTATCTCATTAAATTTAAAAACAGAACAGACTAGATGTAAAGAAAAACGTTCAGAAAGGAGAGACTCAGATTGGATTAAGTGGACATAGCCTGGTGGTGGGAGTGGCCCTATGTACTGGGTATACTTTTTTATTGTTTCAATTTATTGCAATAAGCATAAATTGCTTTTCGGTGAAAAAGTAAATTGTAAAAATCTAGAGAAAAATTATTCTAAGGAGAAGACATAAAAGGAAGTGCACCAATGGATCACGGAGATTTGACTGAATTTGTTCAGGCTAGATTTGAAAAAAAAAAAAGCTCTTAATTTCTCTCAAACCCATCGCTCTGGCTGCTCAGACCTTTAATTCGGTGTGTGATAAAATGTAACTTTATCGTCATTATTAGGAATAAATTATTGATCTCGTTGGAAAGGAACCCAACGTAAGATAAAAGCTGAAAGGCTGCTGGCATCTATCTTCACGTGGAGAAAGGTCTCTTAGCATCTTCCTTTCGTACTTCTGTGCATTCAACTGTGGCAACTTGGGGAGAAGAAAAGGAATCAACATCGCAAGGCTGACTTTTAATTAACACCCGTGAAATAATTTTGACGGTCATTCATAAGTGTTTAACCAAGGTTTACTCTGGAAATGTCACCACGGCCTCTGAAATTTACTTTGATATTCACAGAGTGTTATGTCTCTGTTTAAAATGTGAATGTGGGATGACTTGTTCTCTCTTTCCCATCCTGACATCTCTTTTTGATGTGTTGAGATTTAGCCTGAATTTGATACTAGTGGTTGTAGTCAAGATAAAATCTATCTTAAAAGAATATCTATTTAGTTCTTTTCTCCTCCCACCCCAACACAGACACTGGGGATACCCATGGTACCCTTGGCCTCTACTCTAGTCTGCCTGCTAAAGGTAGAAGAATCTTGGGGTAACAGCAGAGGTGAGCACCCACTCTCGTCCTGGTGAGACACATTCAGAGTGCTAAGAAAGGATGTTCCTTTATCTCCAGTTACACACACCCTCATGGGCATCATATTTCATCTTAAATTTCATCTTTGTTTAGAACCTGTTGTGTTTAAAACATACTGGAGTGGCTCGGGCTCAGGGGTTCAGTCCTGCACAATGACCCAGGGCCTTCAGGGAGAGAGGTATCTGCTAACCAATGTTAAATGCTTTGCTGTTCCTTGCAACAACCTCTCCCTCTCCCCCATCCCCAAGTCTTCAGTAAAACATCAGCTCATGACTATGTCCACATTGGGACAAAGCAGACTGAGAGAGCAATGCAATGTGGGGAGACAGTAACCAGCTCCTGTGAAACTAGGGGGAGATGCTAAAGCAGCCCTATAGAAAGATTCATGCAGACAGGAGAGGAGGCCTCCCGCCAACAGCCAGCGCCACTTGCCTCATCTTGGAAGACGATCCTTCAGCCTTTGCTGTGATCTGAATGTGCTCCCCACCCTCAAATTCACATGCTGGAGTTCTAATCTCCAAAAGGCGATGGTATTAGTAGGTGGAGCCTTTGAGAGGTACTAAGTAGAGCCCTCATGAGGAGGATTAGCACCTTATAAAAAGAGCTCCAGGGAGTTCCCTGGTGGCGTAGTGGCTTAAGGCTTCAGCGCTGCGACCTGGGTTCGATTCCCAGTCAGGGAGCTACCCACATACCAAAAAGTAAAAAAAAAAAAGAGCTCCAGCGAGATCCCTAGCTCCTTCCACCTTGAGAGGACACAGCAAGAAGGTACTAGCTAAGAAGCAAGAAGGCGGCCCTCCTAGGACCATGCTGGTGCCACGGTCCCAGACTTCCAGCTCCCATAGCTGTGAGAGAAATAAACATCTGTTGTTTATAAACTACCTAGCCTGTGGTGTAATATTTTGTTACAGCAGCCTCAATGGACTAAGATTGCCTTAATCAAGCCGTCAGATGAGACTGCATCCCTACAAAACAAAAAACAAACAAAACACCTTGAATGCAGTCTCACGAGAGACTCTTGTGCAAAACTGCCCAGCTAAGCTACTGCAAAAGCACTTACAGAACCGTCAGATAATAACTATATGCTGTTTTAGAGCCCTCCATGAAGCAGAGATTGATTATGTAGCCCACCGGGCTTAGCAGTTCTAAAAAGTGCTTGGGTACAGTTCTTCTTGTGTTCATTCTGTTTGGGATTCAAGGTACTTCCTAAAGACATAACTTGATATTTTAGGGTCAGTATTGAAAATTTCTGTCATTATCCTTTCAAACGTAGTTTTTGTCCCTTTCTTTATCTCTTCCCCCTCTGGAGGTCCAGTTACAAATACATTAGACTACCATTTCAGTATGCCCCATGTGTCTCACACAAATTCTTTTCAGTGTTTTCTATTAAATCTGGATATCTTCTTCTGACCCATCTTTCAGTTCACTAATTCTCTCTTCAAATACATCTAATTCACTGTTAAACTGAATTATTCATGTCAGCTACTATGTTTTTCAATTTTATAATGTCTGTTTGATTTTCCCATAGTTTCTAGATCTCTAAAATTATCCATTGTTGTCTAATTGCTTATATCCCTTAATCATAGTTATTTAAGTCTATGACTTGCAATGAAATATAAGTAAAATAAAAAACAAACAAACACTGATAACTGCAACGCAGATGAAGTTCAAAAACATTATGCTGACTGAAAGAAGCCAAACACAAAAGAGTACATACTGTATGAATTCATTCATCTGAAACTCTAGAAAATGTAAAATAACCTATAGTGACAAAGGGAAAATAAGTGGTTGATGGGACTGGGGGATAGAAGGACTAACCGAAAAGGGGTAAGAGAGAACTTTGGGGGTAATGAAAATGTTCTGTATCTTTGCTGTGGTGATAGTTACACAGGTATATACATTTGTCAAAACTCATCCAACAGTAAATTTAAATGGATGCAATTTATTATACCTCAATAGTGTTGGTTCTTTTTTAAAAAAAAAAAATTAAATTAGACCTAGACCAGTTGGAGAGACAGCTCCTAATTCTGGCAAATCCCAAAGCTCATGAATTAAGAGATTAAATAACGATAAAATAAAAGATGAAGTCCATGTTTTATAACTCACATATGTGAGTCGCCTCTGGGTCTGCCTTTTTCTTCTGGTTTTAAGTTGTGTGGTTTTGCTTCCTAACATTGCGGGTAATTGTTTTATTGAATTCCCAAAATTGCGTATGAAAATTGAGATAATTTGAGTTTCTGGTCGCTGTTATCTTTCTCCAGAGAGGGTTGCAATTTTCCTTTTGGCAGGCGGTTAACAGAGGGGCAAGTAATTGAATCAGGAGTTGAGCAGATTTGAAGCGAGGTTCGTTTTTGTAAGCACCGGTCTATTTCTGGCTTACCCTTACTCCTAGGATGCAGCCCCTCGGGTCCCTCCTGGACACGGTGGTATTTGCCAGGGTCCCCTTCTGTTTTTCCTGAGCTCCGATTTTTGTTCCTCAGCTCCATGAGGTACAGGAAGCTCTCAGTTTCTCAGTCTCTCAGCTGCCATTTTGGAATTAGCCAATACTTAGACGGGGAAAGCAGCACTGAACTTGGCCTAACTTCTCTGTGCCTCCTCTCTCTCTGGGATCCTTACTACCTGAGTAGCTTGCTCATGCCTTTAAACATGTTTTCAAAAATATCTGGTCCAGCATTTCTAGTTATTCCTGACAGGAAGATGGTCCACAAAAGACCAGCTCAGCATTGCTGGAAGCATCCATTTCTACAGGACCCTGTAGAGAGACAGACGCAAGGCCAGCCTCTACCTTTAAGAAACCTACAATTTACAATTCTCATTGAATTACTACAATGATGAGACTGCCAGACTAGCAAGATGGGGCGACTGCTCTCCCCCAGTAATATTCCCTGTGTGCTGCTGGTCTCGGAAAACAGTTAAGTTCTAATTTTGATCATTCTAATGATAATGCACACATGTACAGCATGCCAGAATATTCTAAGTAATACCAATTCATTTCACTTGAGCCTCACAATTTTTTTAAAAAACAGCTTTATTGAGGTATAATATACATACTGTAAAATCCACTTATTTTAAGCATACAGTTCAGTGACTTCTACTAAGTTTAGAGTTGTGACCATCATCGCAATCCAATTTTAGAACATTTCTATCACCTCAAAAGACACATCCTGCCTATTTGTAATCACTTCTTGTTACCACCCGCAGCTCCAGGCAACCACTAATCTACCCTCTGTCTCTGCACATTTGCCTTTTCTGGACATTTCCTACAAATGAAATTTTATGGTATGTAATCTGTCTTCTTTCATTGCTCACGGTTGCTCTTTAATGAAGGTATTACCATTCTTACTTTACAGATGAGAAAATTGAGGGTCGGAGAGGTTAAGAGACCTGCCCCAAAGTTGGTCACCTGGCTAATGACAAGGGCACTGGGATTTGAACTCATGTCTGCAAGCTCTTTCCCTTTGCTAAATTGCCACCGTCACATCCAAGCTGCTTGCGAACCCGAACTAGTCCTGCTGGCCCCTAACTCTTGAGTGGTGAACACAGTGTTTAGCCCATCATGGGTGCACAGGTATTATCTGTTGAACTGAAGTCAGTTTACCCTATTTATGTCCCTGCCCCCACTCTCTTCAGGATCCCCAGATACCATTCTGAGTGACCCCATATCGCCTGCCATTAGGTGATACTTACCTAGAGACCACACATTTTGTTATAGCCGACCAAAAGAAAACAAAGGAAGAAAAAGGAATTATGGAAGCACACCCAGCACAAACAGCTTGTGGATTAACCGGCAGAAATAAGTGAGGCCTGCCCCTAGCTCCAGCATGGGCAGCCAAAGGCAGTTCTAATGACTTAGCAGCAAGTTCTAGGAAAGCAGGGGGAGAAAAAGATCCAGTCTAGGCGCACTCCATAGTCCCTAAATGCATATGCAAAACAAAACCTAAACATGTAGCAAGCCGCCACCGTCTTGTACGTCATGCAGGGAGAGTGGGAGGACATGCAATCTAAGTCTCTGTGGTAAGGAATTACATCACCGAATTGGGAGGCGGTAGAAACCAGAGGTTACAAGCACAGGCTCTGCAGTCAGGTTTGTATTGCAGTTCCACCCCTGACTAGCTTAGGCAGGTTACTGAACCTCTCTGTGCTTCAGTCTCCTCGTCTGCAAAATGGGGAGAAGGGTCACCCTATACTTTCATGCTTTAGTCTCCACAACACAGATCTGTAAAGGGAGCTAGATGAAGGGACCACAGACAATCCATGGACATCTTGTGGATACATCTGTACATTCTAGTCCAACAGGACGGAGAGCTAAGGGATGACCTGATGCAGCACATGAAAATTGCATAATTGTGTTGGTCTCACAAGCAAGATGGCACCAGTTGCAAACTCAAGCCCGTCTTCATTGAAGGCTCTGAGAGCATTTCCAGCAATGACTTCCAAAGCCACCTTAAGCATGCCACCATACCTCTCTGCACTTCTGATTCAAAAAAAAAAAAATGGCAGAAGAGGATGGAAAAGTTTCCAGTCCTCTGGGAATCCCAGACTTTGGGATGCAATTTGCACAAAGATTAAATCATTTCCTGCATCTTATTTCACGTGTGTTATTCAAGAGCTCAGAGAGTCAACACTGTTAACATTTACAGCCATCCTTCATAGACTCTGTACCCAAAACATCTGTGAAGCAAAAGAAAGATCCTCTTGCAGGGAACCTCTTTGGTTTTACAACAAAAGTTACTTTATTCAACTGACATTTCCTTCTCGATGAATCTACCTGTGCAATTTGAGTGATGCGCAATTTAGTCATCAAGATTCTGGCCCCCTGTCCCCGGCAGACAAGGTCAAACAGGATTAAACATATAACACCTTTCACTACCTTAAACAAATGTAATACCAGGTCTAACTCATACTGGTTGGAAAGCTTCTCTCAATCTGCAGAAAACTTCCAGGTCCATTATACATATACTGAAAAGCTTCAATTAAATAGAATTTTAAGAATCTTGAATTGTTTTAAAATGTCCTTTATTCCACTTTTGGGAATAAAAGGAAACTGTTCCTCACACCTGGCCCAAGCTGATACCCACTCAACAAATATTTATTGAACCTCTTCTATATTCCAAACATGGTCCTGAGTGCCAGGAACGTAAGGACAAGCCACGAGCATCAGGCTCCTGAGTACGAAGGTGTGAGGAAAGGCGAGCGGCCCGATGACCAGAGCGTGCTGAGGCAGGCGAGCGCTGCAACGGGGCAGCTCGGGGCGGTTCCTCAAAGCACAGGTTTGAAAAGGCAGGGCTGACATTAAGACCAGAGTCTGCCAACTGCTGGTCTGCGATTCTGGGCAAGCTACCCAACCTCCCTGAGCCTCACTTTTCACTTCTTTAAATGTCATAATGCAAATGTGATAAATTAGCCCAGTGCCTGGCACATGGTAGATGTCCCATGGACCCGCGGGGGTGAACAATGGTTGAATTATATAATGATACCTCGCATTTGCACATTTATTTACTTATGCCTTCCTTTATTCCGGAAAGGATTTAAAGCTGTTTACGTTCATACATTATATTTAAAAAATGTTTTTGGAATGAGCAATAAAAAAGCTAGGCAAGAAGGAATGAGAGTAAGCAACAAATGGGAAGCCAAGAAGAGAAACAGACATAGCGCCCAGGCCGACAGTTACTAGAAGCTGGCCAGAGGTTGGCTTCTGAGCTTCCCGGTGGCCAGAGCAAAGAGGGAGTCACAATTAATCACCTGACTCAGTCACGAGTTCCATAATATAAAAAACAAGAATGTGTAAGAAGCATGGCTCTCCCTGTTCCTGACATCAGAAATAAATTCTCCCAAAGGTCCTCGACAGGACACTGGTTATGCAGCAACCAACATCCTCAACAAAACCATCTTGGGAGTACCTTAAAATGGCCCTCAATTAATGAGGAGGAAGGATAACAGAAGAACCGAAAGGGAGCTCAGCGGAAGGAATTCTATGGGAATTCCGAGCTGGCACACCCAGAAGAACCGCGTTATGTGCTCCACAAACCCCACTCCCTTCAGTCAGACGTTCTGCAAAGTAAGAAACGTCGAGTCCCTACCACGTGGAGCGGCAGAAGCTCCGCTGAGTGTGCTGTCGTTGCCTTCTTTTTC
The DNA here is from genome assembly GCA_004026885.1 of Lyroderma lyra. Lineage (NCBI taxonomy): Eukaryota > Metazoa > Chordata > Mammalia > Chiroptera > Megadermatidae > Lyroderma > Lyroderma lyra. The sequence goes on along the minus strand of PVJL010001392.1, from coordinate 229,175 downwards.
AGCCCGCTGTGCCCACGTGGAAGTGGGTCATGGGAATGGCTCATGGACAGGCCAAGGAGATCCCTCTCAGTAGCTGTGGGCTCCTCCGACCACACAGAGGAAGAAGCGAGGAAGTCCCTAAAGTTCTAAGGAAATGGTGCTACACGTGCCTAATGTACCCTCATGAGCAATTAGTTCCCAGCGTCCCCTTATGGGAACTAATCCACTACAGATGGAGGGGTGAGACATATTGTGGGTACGCAACTGTATTCCAGACTGAGAGAGCGGTGTGTGCAAAAATCCTGGGGTAGGAGAGAGTATGGCAGTGTAAGAGACTGAGACATCAGGACAGCTGGAAGAGGGAGAAGAAGGGGGGGAGGGGAGAGAGAGAGAGAGAGAGAGAGAGAGAGATGGCCGAGTAGTTGGTACGAAATGATGGAACTGGAGAAGGAGGGGCCGCAGCACTCAGAGCCTGGTGGCCACATTCAGGAGCTTTGTCTTTGAAGAGTGACGGGAGTCATGAAAGAGGTATAAGCGGGAGTAACTGAACAGATAGATGTGTCTTCTGCACAGATGCCGTTGGCTGCAATGAACCGGAAGACGGCAAGGGGACAGGAGGTGTTAGGAGGCTGTGGCTGTGGGGGTAATGGCTTTGACCCAGCAGTGGAAATGCGGACGGAGAGAAGCAATCTGAGAACTAACTAGGGTGTAAAAACCGGCAGGAGCTGGGGCCCTAAGGCTTTGCACGGGTGCCGGAGAATGGTGCTGACGCGCGAACGAATGGGTGTTACTGACAGCTGGACGAGGTGTCGGGGGGAACTGTGTCTTCTACAAAAGAAGCAGGACCTCTGCAAGTAAAGGACAACAGTACTGTTTCCGTCGGCATTGAATCACCAGAGACCTAGGGATGGGCAACCCAGGCAGGTGGGACTCATAAGAAATAAAAATGCTGCCCAGGGTGCTGAGAGATGGTAGAATAAGAATCTCCATAAATGTCTGTTGTAAGAATAAATTAGGAATCAGGAACTGCCAAGGGAGATGCCACTTTAAAACTACAAGCCCGCGTGACAGCCTGACCCCCTACAACTATTTCTGTGTTTAAAAAATATTTTAGGCTTTTATTTTATGATCAAAAACCAACTTCATGATTCTTCCCCATGATTATCATTAATCTAGGTCTTCTTCGTGAGAAAAAAAAATCTTGACTCTTATCTACATTTTTCATGTCTAATTATTTTTCTTCATCTATATTCCAATATGCTAAATGTTATGATAATAAATCTAGATAATCTTTGGTTGGTTCCTCTCCTAAACTACTAAGTGTTAATTAATGCCTGAAACCCAATGAAACCTCAATATTTCCTATGAACTCACAAATAAGATGACTCAAGTTACTTGAGGGTAGGATGGGATAATCATCATTATTCATCAAATGAGATAATACACAAAAATTACTTTTAAGCCAAAAAGCACCATGGAAAATGTGAGCTCTTGTGATCATTTGTTAAACAAAATTCCAAAGTTAAAACAAAAAATCATTAAAGACCTCATAAAACATTTATTTTTGAGCAGCAAAACAGCCTCCCAGGACACCCACAAAATATCAGCTACTTGTAAATATTTACATGCCTGGACAGCTGGATGGATTAATAGAGTGTGAAAAATTATTAACTGAAACCAGTTATATAGCAGACAGAGGTCATCTGCCAAAATTATGACCAGGTTTTTCACAGCTATCCAGCAGCCCTTGATTTTGGCTAGAATTAGACAGACGGGCTGGTTGCCTATTAAGAACATCAATTCACAGCAATAAAACGATGTTATTCAACTACTTCGTTTAACCAATATGTGAGCCTTAGCACATGCTAGGCACAGCATTCTTACTGCCCAATGCTTAGGTGCAAGACAGCTGTCATCATCTGCTCCAAGAGTGACAAAGTTAGCCAGGGGCTGGTGTGCAACCCCTTCCGTGGCTACTGAAAAGAGTGACTGGATTTATCCAAAGACCTCTCTCATCAACAGCTTTCATGGTGGTCCTCAAGTTACCTTCCTGCTGCCTTCCTCCAACCCATCGGACAGAGGTGAGGGAGGCCCAAGTGCCATAACTCCAGACACGGGGCCATGGCTTTTCAAAGAGATGACATCACATGCAAAACCTGCCCAAGGTGTCCCAGCTGCTGCTGCTTTAGCAAATCAAAGCCCCCTCCACACACAGAGAATTGCAGCCTGCAGGGATTAACCCACAGCCAGCCTCCTGGGGGTGGGGAGTGCGGGGAGGGGGGGGGGGCTCTGGAAAAGCCAGAATCTGCGGCTAAATCTCTGGGGCAGAAGGATGCAGCCTCCTGTCTCCCCGTTCACGAGGGCGTGGTCCTCACTGCCCCCCACGGCCACGCCTTTCGGCTATTACAAACATGACCCAAAATAAGAAAAGATGTTCAGAAAGCAGCAGAGGAGGCAAGCATCATGTATTTTCAATAATGAAGGGAGAGCAGATGATTATGGAGAGAACAAAGCTAATAAGAAAACTAAAAGAGATGAATAACCTCGAAGTTAAAAATGAGTGTGAATTTCAATCAAGAGAAGACATGAAGTATTTTTACCTTAAATGGTGAGATAAAAGGAGATTTAAAGTGAAAAAGAGTGCCCTTCCATGAAGCAAAAATTTAAACAATGGAGGGCCAGAGAGATCAAAGGATAAGAAAAAAGATTTAAACCCAAGAGATGATACATTTAAAATGGAAAAGGGACGGGTTTAAGGATTAAGAGAAGGAGTTAATGACAGAAAAGGAAAATAAAATTTAAGAAATGAGGGAAATTTTTAAATCAACTTTTCAGTTTAGAATACGCTTCCATGTGCAGAGAAGAGAGCGCCGAGGCTCCTGCCCTCCTCGCGCGGCTGCCCCCCCGCCCCCCCACCCCCGTGTGGGGGTCTGGCGGAGACCAACGCCTGCACGCTCTCCAGGAAACAACACCCCTTGTTCACTGATGCCCCTTTCCTGTTCTGGGACTCCACACTGCACTGCGGAGAGAAATATTTTTAAAAGAAAATAAAAGCTAGATTTTAAAAAGTATGCAGATACACCTGGGGAAAAAACCTGACGGGCAGAAGCAAGTGGCCATCGGTGGAAGAGACTAACATGCACCACGCTCCTGAGGGGGTTGAGGGCTTGATAAACGGCACGTGGCGCGGCAGATCCCCGGCGGAGAGGAAAGGCCATTTGATAAATGGCGCTGGGGGACTTATCTGTTTGGGGGAAAAGCAGGAGCCGGCCTCATACCCTTCACCGAAACCAATTCCAGGAGCACTGAGAACTTTAATGCAAAAGGTAAAAACTTCACAACTTTAAGAAGAATATATAGGACAATATGTTTATAACCTCAGGGCAGTAAGAATTCATTAAATAAGATTTCTTTGAAAAGCTAAAAACCATAAAAGAAAGAAATGATGCTTCTAACTACATTAATGTTAAAAATTTCTATTCATCAAGAGATAACAAAGGAAGAAGAAGGCATGCCACAAATCAATAGAAGGTATCTACCACATATGTAACAAAGAATTAGAACTGGGAATACTTTTTTAGTTCCTAAAAGTCAACAAGAAAAAGAGACTTCGTGGGGCAGGGGGAGAGCAAGAGACAGACATGTCATAGAGGATGAAAACAAGAGGCATTACACTCGTGAAAACACCCTCAGCCTCATCGGCCATCAGGGGAAGGCAAGCTGAAGTTAAGCTGAGACGCCACTCGGTTTTCACCAGATTGGCAAAAATAGCTGAACAACTGACCATGCAGAGGTTGGCAGGAATCCGGAGCCACAGGGACACCCACGCAGTGCTGGTGAACACAGAAACTGATGCGACCATTCTGCAAACAATTAGACATCGTCTAGCCCAGTGGTTCTCAGCCAGGGGTGATTCTTCCCCTCAGAGGACATCTGGCAATGTCTGGAGACATACTGGTTTCTTAAATGTGTTTGTTGGTGGGGACAGGCTACTGGCATCTCACAGGCAGAGGGCCAGGGATGCTGCTAAACATCCTACAGTGCACAGGAGTGCCCACCATGAAGAATTATTCACGTCCAGGTGTCCACAGTGAGGTGGAGAAGATCTGATCCTTTCAGCAGCCTCTCAGACCCAGCAGACCTACTCCCAGGAATATTTCCCTGATCAGTCTTTCCAACACTGGAAAAAATTAAGAAGGGCACTCGTATCCAGGACTAAACCCCAGGCTTTGCCCTCGAGAGGCTGATTCAAGAGGCTCAGGGTAAGACCCAGCAATCAGGATTTTCAGACAAATGCCACAGGGACTGGTACCACCAGACAAGTTTGGGAGACTGTTCAGGATGCTCAGGTACACCAGGAGAATGTCCAAGAGTGAAAAACGAGGAAAGACCCCAAGTGTCTCTCCACAGAGGAATGCACACAGTAACTGGTCTGTTCGTACAATGGAACATTACCACAGTTCACTGACTTAAGATGAGTGCAAGGTCGTTAATTTATGAACCACTAAGAGAGAAAGAGACTGCCGATTAATCTATGACACAGTGCTTTCTTACACTTAACATTTTAAAAGCGGCGTCATTTTAAAATCTCTCTTGGATTTATTGAGACTGAGTTTATCCAACACCATGCTGCTCTGTGCCCGTGCCTTTCTGTGTGGATAATACATATAGACGGTCTTTTGTTTCAAGGCCGAGCCACAGCATAGTATTTTTGAAGACCTTTTAAACTCCAATTAAACTCAGCTCATGTGAGATCAACAATGCACGATGCCTCAGAAATGAGAAGAGTGAAGAGCCACGTCCGTGTGCCCTGGACAGGCAGGCAAGGGCAACTGAAGCCCGACCCCACCAGGCAGACACCAGCGTGAGGTGCCACAGGTTGCAAAGCACAGTCCAGGTGTTAACCGTGGGGAGACATGTGTGGCTTAGAATCAGTGAAACACAGTCTGTGGTGGCAAAAAAAAAAAAAAAAAAAAAAAAAAAAAAAAAAAAAAAAAAAAAAAAAAAAAAAAAAAAAAAAAAAAAGGACTATGGTTCGCATGAATTCCAAAACCTATTCCATTTAAAAAAGTACTAGACTATGTGAAGTATGACCCTATTTTTATCAAGTTTAAAAACATGCAAAACTAAACGATACATTTAGGGACATATACATGTGCAGTATTACAGAAAGAAAAGCAAAGCAAGGTAAAACAAATTCAGGATGATGCCATCTCCAGAGGATAAAAGGGAGAGGCACTCAGGAGATGCAGATAAAGGGCTTCGAGGAACTCGTGATGGTCTATTTCTCAAGTTCAAGTTCAGTTGCTGGGTATTTTTATCAGGGCCAAGACAAGTGGGAGGCAAGTCCCAGGCATAAAATTTAAGGGAGAGGACAAAACACTCAGGCATAAATGTAAAAATATTCTAATGCAACATTTTTTTAAATGAATGCAAAAAATCCATGGTGAACAAAATATCAAACTGTTATGAGAACAGGAAGTGACCTTGCACTTACATGACCTTGTTCCGCCTGCCACTCTCTAACCCCAGCCCTTGTTCAAATAAAACTTTATTAGCAAAACCAGGCATCCAGCCCACAGGCCATGGTTTGCCCACCTGCTTTTTTTAAATGTTGCATTATAATTGTATTTATTATTCTTTAATGTGTATACAGATTACAAACATATACATATCAGCACATATGCACACACAGGTGAATATGCAAATACACTATTTAAAAATACATATTTTACAGACAGGAAAAACCAGTGAGAACACCCCGAACAACCCCGGGGGGCCACACTTCCGGCGGAGGGAAGTGCTGCTCGGCCTTATCGGTCACTACCAGTAGGACCGAAGGACGCACCAACTGCAAACTCCAAACTGAGGGGTGGGGGCTCCCCTCAAGCCTCCGACCTGGCCTCCCCCAGGGGAATAGCACGCTTCAGTTTAGGAGCCACACTGCCACCATTCTTGCACATTACCTTTAGCCCCTGCTATGGGGCACGTAGAGGAACCCTCACTTTCCGGAGGGGGAAACTGAGTCTCGGGCAGGGTGACTAAGCTGCCCCACACTGCAGGGAGGGATGGCAGGACCCGGTTCATACTGGGGGTGCCAAACCCATTCAACACCCGTTCCCTCAGATGCAAGGGACCGGTGGCCCTAGCCTACCATTAAATCAGAAAGTGGGGTGACAAACAGGGAGCAAAGGGGGTCCTGATGGAGCCCTTTCGGCTGGGAAAGCAGTTCCGTCCTCAGAGCGGGTTCCCACAGTGCTGCAGGCAGCACAGACCCTGCAGCCGTGTGTAACGGCCCCCGCCCCCTCCAGGAGGCCCCGTGGGTGGGCAGTGCGTCCAGATCCTCTTCCCCAGCAAACAGCTGACTTGAGGCACCAGGGGCCATTTTGGGAAGCAGCACTTAACTCTTTATGGTCGCTGAGAGGCCATCACTCCACCGCAGTGATTGATGAGCAATTTCACAGCTGAGAAGAGCTCCTGTCATTTTCCCAAAAAGCACCGACTTTGCGCCCAGACATCACGCAGTCACCGGGAGACGGGCTCACCTGCATGGCACTCGCAAACTTCAGGGCTGAGGACGGGCCCCTGATAGATACTTGTTAGCATCCTAGGGGTGCTGTAACCAAGTACCCCCAACGGGGTGGCCTAAAACAGCAGAAATGTGTTCCTTTGCAGTTCTGGAGGCCAGAAATCATGGTGTCGACAGGGCCAGACTCGGTCTGAGACCCTGCGTGGAGTCGTTCCTTGCCCCTCCCAGCTTCTGGTGGCGGCCACCACTCCTTGGCTCTCAACTGCACCCTGCCATCGCTGCCTCCATGGTCACATGACCTTCTTGTGTGTTTCTGTCTCTATGTCTCAATTTCCCTCTTCTTACAAGGACGCCAGTCATATTAGATTAAGGTCCCACCGCGGCTGCTTCTCTGGCCAATTACGGTAGAACCATCCATAAAATCCCAGATTGCTTCCGTCCCTGCCTTGGTGATGCCCAAACCAGCCAGCTCGGCAGCTCTGGAGGGCAGCAGGCAGCATCCGTTCTCCTTTCTGCCCCCTAGATCCCGAGTAGCTGCCGGTTCACGGTGCCGGCCGCAAGGGAAAGCTCGGAAACGTGACTGTCCGTTCAAAACTACCGATGTGCACCAGCTCCGGGCAAAACACTGCAGACACAGCAATGAGCAAGAGCGCTGTGGTCGCTGCCCTCACAGCACTCAGACTGGGAGGGCAGGGCAGTCACCAGATGGCTGCCAACCACAGTAAGAGCGTCTCCAGTAAAGTACGACAGATGAGAGAGGGTGCACTTGATACAACTTGGGGAGCTGGGAGTGCCTTCCCGAGGACGTGATGATTGAGATGAGGTGAGAACAATGAAGGTGTGAGGCCAGAGAGAACATAGTTCACTTAAGGAATTAAAACCAAAACAAGGCCAGTGGGGCAGAGAGGGCAAGAAGGGACTAGGAAGGAGACAGGAGCCAGCAGGGCCTTGAGGAACATCTTAGGGATCTGCGCTGTCAAACCTGTGAACAATAGGAGCTCATGGTGGAATTTTAACCTGGGTTTGGGGGCCACATTCTTGCCTGGAGAAGCTCGCTTTGATTGATTTGATTTGGGGCCAGAGTGGACATGGGAAGACTTATCTGGAGACTATTTCATAGTTTAGACCAGGGTTGTGGTGAAGAAAAAGGAGACAGAAAAAAAGTAGAACAGAGCTAGAATTTTACAGCCTGTCAGGCAAATCTGGCCCCTTCCCAGTTTTGTAAATAAAACTTTATTGGAACACAGCCATACCCACTTGTTTTGGCATTGTCTATGGATATAATGACAGAGTTGGGTCTTTGTGACAGAGACAATATGGCCTGCAAAACTGAAACTATTTAATCTCTGGTCCTATACAGAAAAAAACCTTCCCAACCCCCAATTTAGAAGGTTAATTCAACAAAATTTGGAGATGGGCATTATGGACAGGAAGGGCCAAAGATCACACCTAGATAAAATAGAGACTTGCCACACTGGGAAGGTGTGCAAGATGGGGCCAGCAGAGAAGAATCGGTTTTGTTGGGGAGGGGGTCAAATTTGATTAAAACAACCCACTATGCCCCAAGCCACTGTCTCAAGGAAATTAAGTCAGGCCAAGTTATACACAGAGAACTCAAGTGACCTGTACTCTAAAGGTGCGTGGTTCCTACCCTTGGCTCTGTGTAACCTCTCACCATGGATATCAGTTCCCCCATCTGCAGACTGGGGGTGTAAGAGCACAGGTAAGGAACATGAATGCCTGGTGTACATGGTACAGTCACACGTGTTACTTCTTTTCTAATTGCTATAAAATCAGCTTGAATTAGAGAATTCCGCACTGGGCATGGAGGGGTTCCCAGGACAAAGGCACAATCAGGCACAGGTCCTGATGACAGGGAATGCTGACATTGTGTATCTGACCGAGAATCAGGGCTCACTACAAATGACCCCCTCCTTGGATCCACTTACCAAGCAATCTTTGTTGCCACAATTCCTGATGGAAGCAATCATAACGAAAGGTCTAAGGTTGTCTATTGCATGCTGAGCCCCAACTGTTTGTGCTCAGGCAGGAATGGCAACAAGTGCAGGCAGACCCAAGGACAGCTGACAGTAACAACCTGGAGTGGCCTCCCACTGAACGTAGGAGTGTACACACCCACATGCACATACCACACACGTAAGTGTGCACGCACGTGCGCGCACACACACACACACACACACACACACCCCTAACCCTCCAGACACACAAAGACCCTGTTTCCTTCCTCTGGAGCATTTGCAGCAGAAGCAGAGGTCATAGTGTTGTAGCCATCTTCACGTAATGGAAGAACCATTACTTGGGCACCAGAAATCCTGGCTTCAAACTCCAGCTCCAGAACTCTGAGCAAGTCCCTCCCACTCTGGGGCCTCAGGGTCCCTATCTGCAAAATGAGGGGTTGGACTTGATGATTTCTGAAGTCCCCTACCAGCTCTGACCTCTATGCTTCTAGAACAGAGGTTGGGAGCCACAATACCAAATACTCCCCCCCCCCGCAATCTTGTGTGGGTATTGAGCACTGCTCCAAGCAGTGTTTTCGTTGGGTGCTAAGGTTTTAAAATTGGGTGATTTCTCATAAAAGTCACGGTCTCTGACTTCTCTTGAAAAACTCACAGATCTGGCAGCCCTGGTCTCTCAGGTCCTTCTTTGAGGGACCAGGACCAAGGTCTTTGGGCACTGAGAAGGACACAACATCATGTAAGTAGAAGTCCTGCCCCAGGCTGCACAGCCAGAGTCTAACCAGGGGGAAACACTAGGCAAAGCCAAACGGAGAAACAGTCACCAAAGCAGCTGGTCCCTACCCATCAAAGATGCCCAAGTGACAAACAAGCAAGGGCTAAGGGACTATACAAGCTTGACACAAAGCCACTAAATGCAGTAAGTGATCCTGCACCGGATACTATGCCAAACAAACAAACAAACAAACACTGCTATGAAGGATACAATTGGGACAATTGCTGAAATTGGAATAAGGCTAGGTGAAAGTCTTAATTCAACGTCAAGTTTACTGAATCTGGTAACTGTGTGTGGTTAGCTAAGGGAGTATGCAGCTTAGTCTCACGTGGCTCATAAAAATGAGCCAGACAGAAAAAGGGGTGGGATGGGGGGTTGGAGAGAGGAAGCAAATGTTAGGAAATGTTAAGGACTGATGAGTCGATGAGTAAAGTCCTTTGTGTTGTTTTTGCAACTCTTCTGTAAGCTCGAATTAATATCTCAAAATAAAAAGCTAAAAACAAATCATCATGTAACTGAGTGATTCTCCAAGGTTAGCCTGCAGAATCCCCTGGAAGACGGGTGAAAACGCAGATGGCTGGACCCCTCCCCAGAGCTTCGGACTCCATAGGCCTGGCCCGTGCCTACCTCGGGCCTGAGGGTCCGAGGAGAAAAGCAAGCACTTGCATTTGCAGCACGTTTTCAGGTGATGCGGACACTCGCTGCTGGTCTGGGGCACACCTGGCGAAGCCCTGGGGCGACCTACTTTAAATTGTGGAAGTGACCACCAAAAGAATCAGACTCAGAATGAGGGTTTTGTTGTTGTTGTTGTTGTTGTTGTTGTTGTTGTTTTTCAAGCAGGATTGGAAGAGGGATGGTGTGAGGGACCTGGGTTTTTCATTAGGAATCGTTCTGGACCATTTTATTTGTTTCCGGGGACACACAGTTGGGTGCCTACCAAGCACATACGTCGGCACCTGCCTGGCGAGTAGCAGACAGGCAGTACGTGTTGAGGGACCTGCTGGGACCTGGGCTCTAACATATAGCACAGATGCCAGACAACACAAGTGCTTTCTGCGTCTGGGGGTGTGGAGGGGTGGGGAGCAGCACTTCTGCTTGCTCATTCTTGGGGAGAAAAATTCTTCGGGTCACTTTGATGACACATATATATATATATATATATATATATATATGGAATTGCAGTCACCAAGTCAAGTCAGACCCAAACTTCTCAAAATCCCTCCCGATTCTGAGATGGGAATGTGGTTCAGGCAGCAAACTTCTGTCAAGTCACGCTCTTCCTCCTCCCCCTTTTCCAGGGTGGGTAATGAACCTTGGCCTCAAGCCTCATTAAACCCCATTATATAATCACCCCCATTCCGAGTCCCTTTCTAACCTGTCCACGGCTGGGTTCTTGGGAACAGGCAGTTCAGTGGCATCAGTCTTTATTGCTACCTGCTGCCGCCTCCTTCAAGAAATCCTCAGGCACGCAAGGCCAGGCCCTCAACTGAGGGTCAACCATCTGTCACCTTGTCTCCAGGACAAGGAACAGGGAGTTGCTTGGAGAAGCAGTGAGGAGGGGGCAGGGTGAGATGGAGCCAGGTGAGGGTGGGCCGTCTTTCAAGACACCTGGAGAAGGACAGTGTTTTATGAGACTAGGACCTCACACAGAACCCCAGCTGGTGTCATCAGGACTCATCAGTCACTTGTCCCCTGGGGGAGCTGCTACCCTGACGTGCTCAACTCCCACAGGCAGCTAATAAAGAATCACCCAGAAAACTTCAGGTGGCAAAAGTACCCCGTCATTACTCATTTTCTGCCAGAGGTGTCCAGGATGAATGAGGCGCAGAAGCTGACTGCAACTCAGGCCTTCTGGCCATTCACGGCAGCTGCCCAGCCCCCACAGGGACGGCAACCACCTGAGACTACGGATGCCCTGAATGTCAACCCTGGAGTCCTGGGGGTAATGACTGGCGAGCCAGCATGGGCGCTGCCCTCTGAGTGAGCACAGCACGCCGGCGAACCAGCGGCAGCCTGAGTGTCCCCGCAGCACCACCTCCCAACCAGGCGAGGGCGCCAGCGCGGACGCGTGGACGCGTGAAGGTCCCGACGCGATGCGCAGGCGAAGACAGGTGTCGCGCTTTCATTCCGTGGGACTGTAGCACTGTCGCTGCAGACGAGTGTGAGCTCCACCTCCTTCCTGACTGTGGCCTTGGCCCAGTTACTTAAACTCTCTCGGTTTCTTCATCTGTAAAATGGGGGTAGTAACAGCACCTACCCTTTACTGAGACTCGGTGCTCTAAGCACTGGCCCTGTGCTAGGAAATGCACGTGCATGCCTCACCTTGTCCTCACTACATCCTTGCAGGGTAGAGACAGGCTCGGGGGTTCTGTGAATTGCTCACTGACACGTCAGCAACCACTTAGTTGCTATAAACCTGAAACCCCACCTCCACCAGCCTGTAAGGACTGATCACATTCCATCCAGGCAGCCTTTTCTCATTCTGAAGAAGCCTCTTTATGGGGCTCACAGAGGCTTCCTGTCCTAAGTCAGCTGGGATCAGAGATAGCCTTCAAGGACCCACAGGCACACAGCTTGTTGCACCAAAAAGGGTCCCTGGGTAACACGGTGTGCCCAAATCAACAGAGAAAATACGGCGCGGACGGAGGGGGCCAAGCCCACGCTCCCACCCTGAGTCAGCTCTTCCACGCTGAGCGGTGGAACCTGATACCTTTTGCTCTGTTCGTGGCTGACCTTGGAGAGAGATTCCTCCATAGCGGGGACTCCTGCCACACCCCTCCCTCCCTGGGAAGCAGGGTAAGCCCCAGGAGGCGAGTCCTTCTCACGGCCCATGATTGGGCACCCTGAGGGTCAGAGGCTGGGCCGCTCTACAACCACATCTGCCGAATGCTGTCTCGAGGCGTTACAGCCAGGGGTAACAAGAGGGTGTATCACCACCCGTCACAGTGAAGCCACAGCCAGAGCTGACAGTGACAAACAGGCTGACAGAATCAGCCTGGCAGGGACGCAGCCTCAGGGGCTCCCTCAGCTCAGTCAGTGGGAGGAAGGCTGGCATTGGGGCCCAGAGGCAGAGAGTTCTCTTCTGAAACTCAGAGGGACAAGAGAAAGGGGCGATTACGAGCCATGGGGAACCACCTCCCGAGGGCCCACCCAGAGTCTCCAAAACCAGCATGCTCAGTGAGTCAGAAGACGTGCCCAGGAAAAGCTCACGGGGGAAGCCTAGAAGCACAGAGCTTCTGAGCTCTCAAAGGGACCCTCGTGGAGTCTCTTATTGTACGTACACTTGGGGAAAGTGAGACCAGATAGAGAAAGGCACTCGCTGCACCAAAGACATTTAGCCACAGCTCCCAAATTAATCATGGAGCCAGAGAATGTAGATGCTACTAGGGAGAAGGAGCTGTTGTCACGGTGTTTACTGTTTACTCAGCACTTACTATGTGCCGGGCACCGTGCAGACCACTTGACACGTACACGTGCTGATCTAACCCTCACAACCATCTATGCGATGGATCTACTGCTATCCCCGTTTTGCAGATAAGAAGACTGAGGCTCAATGAGGCTCTTAACTGGCTGGAGGTCAGGCACACCGCTCAAAAGTAACAGAGCTGGGACTGGAGCCCAGGCATCTGCCTCAGGCCCTGACATCCTGCCTCCCCCTGCTGCTGCACACATGGTTTGTCATCACCGCTTTCCCTCGTCCGAGCTCACCAGGCCACCCTCTGACTGCCATGCAGGCCCACCGTCATGGAGCATTTCTGGTCTCTCTGACAGTGATTTCTCTCGACAAATTGATCAGTTGGCCTTCCGGGGCTGATGTGGGTCGCAAGTACTATTTCGGTCTGCTTGATTCAGGGCCTGCACCCGCTTCGGCGCTAAAGCAAGCCGGGCTGTGGAACGTCGCCTAGCGGACGTCCACGTGGGTCTCTTCTGGTTCCAGGCCCTCAGCTGATTCCTGGAGTGGATGCACGACCCACATTTGTGGGCTGTGAACTGAGTTCCCCACTCCACCCCAGGCCACTGTCCAGCTGGGCTAAGGCTCAACTTCGGAACCCAAGAGTCTTGACAACGGACAGGTAAGTTGGATGTCCGTCACACGTGCAATTTTCCAGGGAGAGAATGAATGAATTTCATCAAACTTTTAAAGAGTTCATGGCCTCCCTAAAGTAAAGTCCTGAAACCTTATGTAAAGGTAAAGAATAGAATCCCATATTTAGAGAAAGGCACCCTGCTGCACATTTGAGGGGTCTTGGCTACCAAATTATGCATGATGACTAAGTTCACGTACTCCAGAGTTAGAAAGAACCAGATTCAAATCCTGGCTCAATGCCTTGACAGCTGTGTGACTTTGGGCACGTTCTTGGGTGTCCCTGAGCCTCAGTTTGCTCGCCAATACAATGGGAATAATCCATCTGGACCATCTTGGACCATTCCAAGAGCTAACTGAGATCATGCACGTGGGTGATGGGCAAGTACTGGTGCTCGGGGAACATTACCGTCACTGATCAGTGCAGCGACACAACACGGACACCCTGCAGCTGCAGGCAGGGCCTGGGGTCGCATCCCCCACATCCCAGCAGCCCCCTCCTCCTGAGCTCCCCGTCAATACATGTTCTCATCCCCGCTGCAGGGTTCAATGGGCTTTTTTCAGGGGCTCCCCTCTGACCACATCTCTGCCTACTCAGCAGAAAGGACCTCTGGGCGGAGAGGATTAAACGGCTTCTAAGATCTCAGCCCTTGATCACCAGAAAGTTCCATTTCTACTCTGAGGAATCACCCCTTGGTCTGCTGGCAGAATTCACGGGAGCAGAATGGAAACTACCCCGGGCCACGCTCGGCCCAGTGTGAACCCCAATGCATCTCTGAGATATAAAGGTCCTACGTGTTGGCCTGCGTGGGGGGAAGTGACAAAACGTAATCACAGAAGCCTTGTCCACAGCAGCAGAAGGAAAGGCCTGTGACCAGGCCACTGAGAAGCAGGAGACAGGAAAAGCTGGTCTCTCTCCTTTAACATCCTGTGTGCTCGCTTCCCTGTCATCCCCACACACCTGCAGCCAGAAGAGAGCAGGAACCAGGGACCAATGACAATAGCCAGTCAACCTCCGGAGCGCCAATGACGCCCCCTTCCCTTCGGGCGCGGGCGGCGGCGCGGACACGGCACGTTCAGTGACCGTTTCGGGGCCTGTGCACCAAAGGAAAAGAAAGGGCAGCGTGCGCCTGGCGCGGAGGGCAACTTACTTGAGGAGAAGTTGGCCTCGCTGTGGACGGGAGGGGTGGAGGGCAGGAAGGGCCCGTGTCCCACAAAGAAGGACCGGAGGGAGCGCTCGGACAGGAGCGGGGAGCGCTGCTGCGAGGGGATGTTCTCACAGCTGCCCACCGTGCTGTGGATCTTGAGGTTCAGGGGTTTGCTTTTCTTCTTGGCTCTGGAAGGGAGACAGAGAAAAGGACAGAGAGATGTATCCATACGCACACGAAATGAGAGCGGGGAGCCCCACCGTCCTTACCGTGGCCACCAGCACCCCCTCCCCACCCTGATCTGGCCTTGCAGCACCCCCTCTCCATGCCCCCCTCACTGCGCTCCAGCCCCGCATTCCCCGCATTTCTCCCCTCCGATGCTTTGCTTGTGACGCTGTCCCCACTGCCTGGAATACCCTCCTTCTTTAGCTGGTTAATTCCTAGCTGTCTGTTATAATTTAGCTCTGCATCCTCTCCTCCAGGAAGCCTGCCCCAATACTCCAGTCCTTCCCAGCCAGGGTTGAGTGTTCCTCCTCCGAGAAGCCTTCCCTGGTTTTCTCAAGACTCACATGGAGAAATGAACAGAGCCCACAAGCTTCGGGCACTGACAGGAAGAGAGAAGGGGGCTTGGCCAAGGGGGTCCCCGCCCGCCCTGTGAAAAGCCTGTTCTACCACGGGGCACAAGCGAATACATGAACAAGTATTTTTCACCCGGGTTCTCAGACACACTCTAGAGAATCAGGCTCCACCCTGCTGTCTGCCTGCACATCTTGAGTTCCCAGGACTCCCCCCAACATGCAAAACCCCAACTAACTTTTGCCCTTTGGCCACAGGAGGAAGACAGCCAATTGACGATGACCTCAGTGAGACCAGGGGATTGGCATCAGGGTGGCATCCATTCCCCCACCCCAGGTTTTTATTCCCCAAATGCACAGCCTTCCATCCATGTAAAATCATCCCACTTCCGCAGAAGCTAAACCCAATGACTTTCCAGATATTCAAGGACAGAGGCTAAGTCTTAGGCAGGACCCTGCACCCCTTCGGCAAGGACTTCTGGCACCAGGCCCCCTCTGCAGAGCCCCCCTGCCATGAACTTGTGGAAAAGGAAGAGTGCTCCCCAAAACCATATACTGGATGACATGGGGCATCTCAGGGGCATTTGCAAGGGGCGTGGGGAGTTATGTAGCAAAGAGGCTCTGGGTAACCCCCACCTCTCACCCCTGCTCCCACCATAGTAGTACTTCCTGGTAGTGGTGGAGGGTGAGGGGGACTTACAGGTTGGTGTTGAATGACACAACTGGGGCCCGACTCTCCAGATTCAGATACCAGTGTCACCACCCTTGGGTGAGTCAGTTAAACTTCTGCAAACCTCAGCTTTCTTATCCATACAATAGCCCTTCTTCATATGAGAGAGAATTAAATGAATGATCCCTATAAGTCACTTAATACTAAGTATAACCATTAAATGCTATTGTGAGTATCATCACATAAAGGGAACCTGCCTGATATTTCCTTCAGAAGAAAGAATCTGAAGCTAAGACAAAGTAGAAGCTTCCAGCAACTCTGGTCTTACTCTTGGGGACTCTTCAAGACCCAAGATGTTAAACGGTACTCTTTGTGCACCTGGTGCATAGCAAGGTGGCTCTGCCGAGTGAGGGAGTATTTGTAGAATGACGTCTGCAAATGCCGGCCAAAGGGAGGAGGGTCAAAACGCCGAGCCTGACCTCCGCGCACAGCCTCGCCCGCGGTCCAGAGCAGAGCACAGGGGCGCGCCCCGCCTCAGGCCTGTACGCAGGCCCTGGTCCTGCCCAGGGCGGCGGTTTGCCTCCTGCCAAAGCACAGTGTGTTCCAGGCAAAAACTGGGCGAGGAGGTGGGGGGCTCGGCAGTTAGCCACAGGTCAAAGCCGAAAGAAAAATACCAGGGCATTTCAAGAGTCTTTTGGGATGAGCAATTTTCTTTTCCCGGACATCCCCCTCGCAAACAGGTAATTAGGAGATGGAGCTACTCGGCTTCCAGCAGGACTCGGCACCGGGAAGGCGGCGAGGCGAGCGCGATCGCCGACGGGTTCCAGCCTACTGCGGATAAAGGTTTGGTCTGAAACTACGGGAAGGCACCTCTGAAATCATAAACATAAAACGGGACACTGGGTTGTTTTATTTTTTTAATTTTCACTTGACCAAACGGGAGGCTTAATCATGGTATTAATAACAACAGCTGCCGTTACTGCCACTTTGATTCGAGCGCTGACCACGTCCCGGGGACTCTATCAAATGCTGCTCACATATTATGTCATTGAAGCATCACAGTAATGTTCTGAGGGAGGGGTTAGGATTGCC
Source organism: Lyroderma lyra (assembly GCA_004026885.1). NCBI lineage: Eukaryota > Metazoa > Chordata > Mammalia > Chiroptera > Megadermatidae > Lyroderma > Lyroderma lyra. Next base: position 212,347 of record PVJL010001392.1, on the reverse strand, counting down.
TTCTCTCTGCTGATAAGAACACCGAAGCCCCGAGAAGGTAAGGTGCCTAATGGCATCAGCATTTAAACCAGGGTCCATCTCTCAACCACAACCTACACCAGACTCTCCAGGTCAATCCTGACCCCAGATCGCCAGCCACTCTGAGACTGGCTGTCCCTTGGAGCTTGATGTTGGACATGTTCAGGCCAAGCCCAGAACCTTCCCTTTAGCTCCAACCATTTCTCCAGAACCACCCAAAAATCATTCCAACACAGATTGTCCACAGGTTCTCTCTCTAGCTCCGAGCTAGACACTAAGAGAAAAATAGCGTGACAAAGGAAGTAGGATTGGCAAGGGACCTCGAGTCCCCACTCACTGATGCCCAAGGAACAGCAAAAGTGCCCCTTACAGAATGTTCCTACTGTCCCTCCTTTCTCTGCCTGCGGAACTCCTACGCATACCCCACAGTCCAATTGAAATGCTACCGCTTTGGTGATGCCCTCTTCCTCCCACACTGAGTCAACTTATGTCCTTCACCTCACTCTTTCAGCATCTGCTCCCCTCGTCCTGTGCTGGGTAAGACCCAATCTCCTTGGCACGGCACTCAGTCCCCACTCCCCACCTTGATCTGGCCTTGCAGCCTCTCCATTCCCCTCTCACTGAGCTCCAGCCCCGTGTTCTGTGCTATTTCTCACCCCCAAGCCCTTGCTCATGCTGTCCCTACTGCCTGGAACACCCTGCCCTCCTTTGCCTGGTTAATCCCCATCTGTTTTTTATGACTCAGCTCTGGTATCCTCTCCTCCAGGAAGCCTTCCCGGATACCCCAAATCTTCCCAGCCAGGGTTGAGTGTTCTTCCTCTAGGAAGCCTTCCCTGATAGTCCCCCTTCCCTGCTAGCCTGGGGCTGCTCCTCCTCAGTTCTCCTGTACTTTCCAATTTTTCCAAACTTGTTCTTTTCATTTTTGTCTCCCACATGGACTGTGGGTCTCTGAGGACAATGACCCTGTATTGTTCATTTCTCTGAACTTGGCACTAGCACAGAGCCTGACACACAGTAGGTGCTCATTAAATGCTTAGTCAGTGACCACTATGGATCAGGACTCAGGCACTAATCACACTGCAACCTAATGTTCCGTCTTCCACACACAACTGTGGGCTCCTTGAGGGCCAGAACCCCCGGCGTTCACTGTTGGATCTCTCAGCCCCGGGCTCTGCACCAGCTGAACAGATTGAACCTCCTAAGCTTAGGCTGACCAACCACAGCAGTGCCCCGTTTCAAACGGTACATACGGTCAGCCTAGTCTCACTGGGCTAAAGTCAAGGTGTCAGCTGGTCTTGAAATATTCCCTGCCTTCCCAAGGATCCTGGGTGACCAGGTTAGGAGAATTTGGTTTAAAACTGCAAACAAAACTAACCTCACCACCCCTCCTCACCTCTCCCAATGCCCCCCTCGGGTCTGGCCGGGAGTTGGGCGCCCTCTTGTGGCCAATGCGAACCCTCCTCGCAAATCTTCATGGTTCTGGGCGCGTTGAGACTGGAGGCCTCCCACACAAGCAGCCTGAGTCGCCCTTCTCCAGTCGCCCTGCTCCTGGGCTTTAAGGAGTTTGGGTCTGCTACAGCGTCGCCTCCTCTCCATGCCTGGCTGGCAGCCCTGCCTGCCATCTCCCCAGGGGCCTGTGGCAAGGTCCAGGAGGTACCTGCTGTCACAGCAGCACCTGCTGGCCGGTGCTCCCTGCCCAGGTTGGAGAGGAGAGGGAGGCCAGGAGCTGGGGACATGTGATTGCACGAGTGCCCCGTGGTGGGTATCCAAAGAAGCACCGGCACCGAGGCAGTGTCACTTAGGAGCTAAGCGCGTAGGCTCTGGGGTCGGGGACACCAGGGCTCGGGTCCTGACTGTGACTTCAGGAAAGTGATCTCGCCTCTTTGTGCCTCGGTTTCCTCATCTGGACAATGAGGGAAATAATGGCACCTGCCTATGAAGGGCATCATGACAATTCTATGCGATCGCACGCTTGGCACAGGGCCCAGCACAGAACGAGGGTTCAGGTTATTAACGTCACTATGACCAGGTTCAACTGTGTGTCTGTACGGCATGGAAAGAAGCTTGCAGGAGCCAGAATGGAAGCCACGCTGTGTTTTTCACCCGAGACGTCCAGCAACTCTCTCATCCCACTACTCTGGGCAAATGAAGAGGATGCGGTCAAACCCTCTAGCAAGAGACACCACTGTCGTCTCCAAACCACAGGAGGGGGACCTTGAGGCACTGAGGCCAGCTCCTTGGACACAGAGAGCCGACGCTACCCCAGCACAAGTGTAACAGTAGGAGCCTCGCAAACGCGTGGCCACAGATGGAGCAGGGAAGGGGCGCATTTAAATAAATGTTAGTTGGACAAATGGGTGGATAAAAAGCTGGACTGATGGGAGGATGCATGGGAGAACTGGGGAAAGGGTGGAAATGAAAGGAATGAAGGACAGACAGGATGGGAGCATGGATAGAAGGAAGGGAGAGAGGAGAATGAGGATGAAAGAATGTGAGAAATGAAACAATGGGGAGGGAGAAGGGGTGAAAGGAAAGGAAGAGGCTGGGAGGATGGATGAATGGAGGGATGGAAGGGTCAAAGGATGGCAGGATGGTGGATGGATGGAGCGACAGATGGAGAGAGACAGCAGGATGGAAAGATGGATGGGTAGAAAGAGGACAGGCGGAAGAGGAAGTGGGAGGATGAATGGCTATTTGATCAGAGTAGGTGGAAGGAAATCTTCTATCGCACCCCCCACACACACACACCAAGGAAGCCTTCATGGGGTTCACCCCACCATCTACCCTCATTAGCCCGGTGTGCTCGCAGAGGAAAACAGACACAAATGACTGTGTCGAATGACTGTGACCGTGTGTGCTAAGAGTAGTGGGTATCTTGCAGGATATCCTACAGATGCGACGGGAAAGAGCATCCTCTCCCCGATCTTCGCAGGACATTGGGTCTCTGTCACATAAATGTCTTCTCTGGAAATGGGGCCAGTTCTGGAGGAAGCTGCAGAAGCAGGTGGCGTGAGCCCTGGGTGGCGAGTCGGGGCTCCCCGACGCGGCACGCCATGCCCCCGGCAGCCCCCGAGCCGCGCTGGGCCGAAGCTGCCATCTGTGTCAGGACAGGACAGCTCTGGGGCCGTAATCTGAGCTTAGGAAAATCTCTTTGTTGTACCAAGTACAGCGAAGGACTATTCCAGTGTTGGAATCTAGGCAAGTTCTTCCCACCTTGCTGATGCCTAATTTGCATAGAGGATGCGAACAGAAGGATCCTGGGAATGCTTACCTCTTCTCTGAAGCGGTTCATGAGGGTCCATCTCCGGCCCGGCCATGCCAGTCCAAGCCACCTTCCTCCCTCACCTGAGCTGCTGCTGCTACCGCCTCTGACTCAGACTCCTAGCCCCACTTTTTCTTTTGCTTTTGTTTATATTGAGGTGCAATTCACATAATACAAAATTAACCATTTACAGGGAACAACTGGGTGGCACTGAGCATTCACAATGTTGTGCAACCACCTCTTATCTATTAATAGTTCCAAAATATCTTCCTCACCCCAAAGGAAACCCTGTACCCATTAAGTACCCTCCGCTGCCCGTCGTCTGTTTCCTTGGCCCTAAGGATTTGCCTGTTCTGGACGTTTCCTGTAAGTGGAATTACACAGTATGTAAACTTTTGCATGGCTTCTTTCATGTAGGATAATGTTTCTGAGGTTCATCCACGTGTCCGAGTGTCGTTACTTTTCATGAATGAATTTTACCCATTTTTATTCTTTACAATGTATTCTCCACCCAGCAGCCAGAGTGCAGTTTTATAAAGTGTGCATTGTATCATGTCATTCCCCTGCTTAAAAACTTCCAAAGGTCTCCTATGGTTCTGCCTCGCTGCGGCTTATAGAAGCTTCACGGACTCTCAAGGGCCACTCTCCAACTTCTTGTGCCACCATCACCTTGTCACCCTCTGACTCCAGCCACCCTGGTCCTCTTTCCAGTCCTTAACCACACCAAGTCCTCATCTACCTCAGGGCCTTTGCACGCACTGTCCCCTCTGCCTGGAACACTATTCCACAGCCTGCCTGTTAGTAGAGACTCCCGTGTCCTTTAGGAGTCACTTCCTTAGAGACGTGGTCCTCACGCCTCAGAACTAGTCAGGTCTCCAGGTTATATCTGCTCTTTCTCTCATCCCGACTGGGATTCTGCAGTGTGATGACTGAATGAATGTCTGCCTCCCCCATGGCCTGTGCCCACCATGCACACAGGAAGGGCTTGCATCCCCAGCACTTAACACACAGCAGGCACCCCACCGTGGGAGAGCCCAGACCCCAAGCCCAGCCCACATGCCCCAACTCAAGGAAGGATAACATGGCATCTTTAATCTTGGGAGAATTCTAAAGGAAGGGGGCCCAGATCCGAGCTGCAAGTCAGGAGGGCTGACTTAGCAGATCTCCATTAATTATCAACTACAGGCTCCTTAAGGGCACAGACACACCTTGTTTCTTTTGCCAGCCCCTGGACACCCTCCACCTAGGTCTTTGGCTGGCTCTGCACTCAGATGGTTCTTATTCAACGCACATGTGCCAGCCCGCCCCTCGGAGCCCTCGCTGCAAAGAGCACAGAGGGAAGCCCCGAGCTGGTGCTTAGCCTTTGCACCATTTCCCGTTCAAAAGTTTGTTGGGCTTTGAGATAAGCAGAGCCCAGTGTCTCTCATGGCCTCTTCACCCTCAGCTTCCTTGAGGGTAGGGTTGTGTCCCCTTGAACTCAAATACCTTCACCCAGCCAACTCCCTTAGCGTCTCCTTAATGGTGACTGCAGCATCTGGCCCAGCCAACTGGGAGGAAATGACAGGGCTGGGAGCAGACAAGCTCCTCACAGGCGCGGCTGAGGGCAGGCACGAGCCCACCTTCTTGCACACCACCCTGCAGCAAAGCGCTAATCCCGTAACCATTACCCCAAACGAGGGGCTGAGTGAGCTGTCCCCCACTCAGAAACAGGCCAAGGTCCTTTACAGCTGGCCTGATCTGGTTCCCTAAGAGGAGGCCTCCAGGAAACACCCTGTTCAAAACCAAAGAACAGCACTAATTCTTGGGTCACAGGGAGGGCCATCAGAGCTGCCATCTGACAATGAAGTTCGTGAACTTGCCACCATGCGCTTACATTGGTAAGGTGTCATAACCTTGCCAGGGTACGATGACAGCTCTGATGGCCGTTCCAGAAAGAGAGTTCCAAAATGGCTCTGAAGGGTGGCCTAGGCGCTGGCGTGGGTGCACAGCTTCCCCAGGGGAGTGCTTCGAAGGTGACCACAGTGACACTCAGCAGTGAGGATGAGTTTTTCTAGGACGAGTTCATGAAGTCTATTGTCTGCCCTGGTATAGCATATGTAAATACGTCATACGTAAACATATATAGACATGTACTTGAAAAACATAAAACGTCTTAAGAACAGATATATACGTTGTTATTTTAAGGATTAAACTTTGCTCAGTAACAGATCAGCTCTCAACATCAAACAGACCTCCTACCAAGACGGGATTTGTGGAAAGAGCAAACGGTCCCAGGTATGTAATACACACACATACACACATGCCTCCCCTTACTCCAGATCCAGGGTGGGCACAAGAGACGAAGAAGGAACAGGACAGGAAAGGAGAGGCGTTCCAGTGCAGAGGTCAGCACACTTGGTTCTGCAAAAAGCAGAAAGTAAGTATCTCTGCTCTCTATCTCAACAACTCTGCTCTGCCACTGTGTGCGGCACAAAATCAGCCACGGACCACGTGAATGGGGGAGTGTGGCCATGTTCCAAAAAAGTGTCTACAAAAACAGGCCGCGGGTCAAAACAGGCCCTCGGGCTGCACGCAGCTTGCCAACCCCTGTCCTAGAGGGGTCTGGACTTAACCCCTCTAGGAAAATTAAAACAAACCAAGTAACCCCCAAATAACCCTACTTCCCGCTGCCTCATTCACCCCAAGAGCTGCCCCCTGGCATCTGTCCTCATCCTGACCCCCGCATCTCCACCCTGAGGTAGGCTGGGTCTTCTTGTAGCACCTACAGGTTTCTTCAAGCTCTGGCCACAGTTTTGGAGTTCACACGTGTTTTTCTGACTATGTGATGAGTGTGGGCCTCTCCCTCCCACTAAGAAGCCCCCGAAGGGCAAGATCAGGTGTGAGCTGTTCCTCCGTGATCCCCAGTGCCCAGCACAAGGCCTGGCGTGCAGTGAGAGCCCAGTTAACTAAGGGAAGCAGGCAAGTCCAAGAGTTCCCACTGCACCACCTCACCAGGGCTGGCCGGCTCCTGCTGGAGTGAGTGGGGGAGGAGCGGCCCTCCAGGGCATCCCCTTTGCCTCAAGGCTACGGGAAGGGACCAGGTTGGCACCTTACCCTGTGTGTTACTTCTAACCGGAGCCATCTGCTGCATTGAGCGGCTGGGGGCAGGGAAAGGGGGCAATGAACCTGCAGGAAAGGTAAGTGCCTGTGCTAGCCCACCTTCGGGTATTAATTCCAGTAACTTGTAAAACTGCGGATGTGAGCACTGAGATCCCTCTGGCTGAGATGCCGGGTGGGGGTGTGAGTCAGGCACTGTGGTTGGGACACATTATCTCATTTGGGGTAGGAACAATTATTAACCCCGTTTTACCATTAAGGCAACGGGGGTCCTCAACAGTTAATGTACCCACATCACAATTCAGTAGAGGCCCAGGGTGTGGTCACAGGTTTCACTGACTTCAAAGCCTGTCCTTAATTGTGTTATTAATTCCACTGAGAGAGCTCATCACCCACATTCCCATCTAGGCTGTGGGTTTCAGGGTTAGCTAGGGGGAACCTTTCCTTCACTTGCAAACGGGGCATCTTGCCAGAAGGCTGTTCTGGGCCAGTTCTTGACCTGGACTTGGACAATGCTGCCTCTGCCCCACGAAGAACCCAGAATCCACAGCCCAGCCCAGGCCCCCCCACCCCATCTGAGCTCACCCAGACAGCCAACCTTCACTTGGCCTACCAGACCTCATCTGTGCCCAGGTCCAGGCCCGCCGATTTCCCTGCATCCCAGTGATTAGCAACTAATCTTATTTTTGTGTTCCCCAACCCATAAATCAGTTACAGACCGAATATTTACACAGGCCATCATTTCCGACTGAACCAGGGCTCATGACAGCCCTCATTATTAAAGAGGATGACTGATTTTGGACAGAGATTTCATGGGCACGTGGCTGGATGTTTCCTTTTAGGTTTCTTTCCCCCTCCCCTTGCCTGAAGAAAAGATGATTTCCAAGATACAGTGGCCAGAGGTCTGCTCTGCTCGTCCCCCTGGGGCCAGTGGGCTGTGGGCAGGCTTCCGTCACCCAGTGAGGTGATGTCCCGGGCTGGCTTCTTCCCCCTTCTCTTGACCTCCCCCTTAGCAGGGGGTTATCTGACTCACAAACATCCCCTAAAATAAAAAACCATAAGGAAGACCGAGTGGGAAGAGGCTGGGAATGGGAAACTGGGCAGCTGTCACTACCCCCAGCCTATGATACCCACTCTACTGGGGCTGGTCTGCCCTGACCAGGGGGACCCCCAAGGGAGGCCATGTGTCGAGTTGGTAAGGTCACCAGGTGGGGAAGCAGGAAGTCAAGCTGCTGACCTGGTCCTGTTGTTGCTTAGCAAGTCACGTTGGGCTAAGAGGCCATTTCCCCTCCCCTCAAAAGCAGAGGTTTGCTAAGTGGTCTCTGTCCCTTTCTGCTCCAGGTACATTGGTTCTAACTGCGACCACTGACGTTCATTGAGCCTCGACCATGGGCCTGGCCTTGTGCTAATCATTTTAACAGGCACTAACCTATTTTATTCTTTAGGATGGGGATCGTCATCTCCAAATGAAAAAACAGAGGTTCAGAGAGGTTGAGCAACTTATCAAGGTCACACAGCATATAAGGGGCAGAGCCAAGATTTGAACTTGTTTCTGTTGGACCCTAATGCTCTTAGTCCTAAAATATACTGCAGCCTCCCTAGGACCTGGGTCTGCTTGGCACACTTTGGCAAGGAAGCATGCTATCATCTGAATGGTCGCTGCCCTGACATCTCCATATGTACACATCCAGGGTCATGCAGCAACCTAAGCAAATACAGAATTGATCATTGCTCAGGTCATGAGCCAGCAAAGGGCCTTCTCTCTCCAAGTGAGAGGTCAGCTGTAAATACTTATTCAGGGAAACTGAGTATTTTGCCACCTATGGAATATTTCACAGAAGCCTCCTTTACCCTGGGGAAAACAATTAAGCGACAGGGAATCCTCATAGACATGCCTGTAGAGGCACCTATCTCCATCTGCTAGTTCTATGAGAGCCACACTAAAATGGGCACATCGCCACCTGCAAGACAGACATCTACCTGCTGTCAAGAGTGTGGGAAGGACCCTGCTGCTCCTGGGGCCGTCTGGGCATCCTCACTTGTAAACAAGGGCTTAGCGCAGGCCACCCCGAAAGGAACACCCATCCCCACTGGGATGCTGCTGGCCTTCCTGCAGGCTGACGGCCATGACCTTGTGCGGGTCAGAATCCGCGAGGCTGCGAGCATCCTTATTTACACAATGGGATAGCCTCCCCAGACCCTCTGCCCACCCTGGGCTTGTGTAGGGGCTCATGAGTCAGCATGAGCTGGGCTGAGAGCACCGTGAACTTGGGCTCCTGTGATCCCAGCCGGGTGGAATGCCCGACAAGTCATTCGTGACTGTCCTGCGGTGGCTCCAAGAAGAAAGTCAGAACCTTCCCTTCCCTGTGGGTTGGAAGACTCTGCTGCCTGACGTCAGTGTCGCTGTTGTTTTCAAACCTTCGACCTGATTTCAACGTTTGCTTCCAGCGGTAATTTGTTACGATACAAAATTTATTCATTTGGAATCAAATAATGTAGCGGTGGGCCTGTTGGAGACTATAGCTCAACGTGCTCATTCACGTGTTTATTCTCACTTGGCAGGGCTCACGTATTTAAACAACTTAGCCAGCGACCTGTAGCACTGCTCTGAAGGGAACATTTCTTTGTGACCATCCAGCATGCGCACCCCCACACCTTTGGGGAAATCTCTCTCCTCCTCTGTGCACAGTCTTACTGGGAGGGTCAACCAGGGGACAGACGCTGTCCTCCCCAAGTCACCAGGTGCCAAGTCAGACCAATTGGAGTATCACTAGAAAACGTGAACGGTAGTGGAGTGACTCACGATGGAAAAATCTTTGAAGTTCAGTTTATCTACTGGTGGCTCCCCCAAAATACCTGTCCAGTCATTCCTGCTACTTAGAGCCCCAAGACACCCTGGATTCTGCTCCTTTCTAACACTCCCTGTCGATCCTGAGAGTTATCCCAGAATCTTCCATGTCTTCACTGTCTTCAGCCAGCTAGAGTGAGCTTCTGCTGTTTGCAACCAGAAACCCCTAATGCATCCTCTAGGCCACTAAAGCTGAAATCACCTTTTAAAAAAGAGTCTACAGCTCAATTTTCCTCTAAGTTAGATGAAGACCCTCAACACCAGTGTTTCTCAAACCCTCTGGGGTGGGCCCCAGACACCTGCATTTTGACAAGCTCTTCAAACATGCCTCCACAGCCCGGAGAACCAGTGTGCAGCCTGGAAGCTCCACATCACAGACAGCTGCCTGCACTGTCACCTGCAGGCTCGGCTCGGGCTGATGCTCTGGAACAAAACACCAGTCACGTTGTCAGCATCTGCTCAGGCGTTCCACAGGCCCGACTGAGAGCCTCAGCCAGACCAGCATGCCAGAAGGAAAGAGATGTGCCACCAAAGGACACTCTCCGGGGCAGCCACAGGGATACAACTGCACCGACCACAAAGTCCGTCACTGCTGAAAAGTATCGAAGGCTCAGGGTCCACTGAAAAGTCCCCCTGAAAAGTCCATAGTGTCCATGTCAAACCAAGGCACCCCAGGGGCCACCTCAGTTAATGGGTCCGCAATGCAGCACGTAGAGAGAGCAGAGCAGGGGATGTCTTAACAAGGGGGTGACTTCATAAAACATGCGGCATCTGCACTTTAGAGTGCTATGCAGTAGTTAAAAAGAAGGAGGTGGCCTTAGAGCCAGAGTCAACAAACTGTTCCATAAACGGTCAGGAAGTCAATGTTACAGATTCTGCAGGCCACACAGTCTCCTTCACAACTGCTCAACGCTGCTACTGAAGCATCAAAGCCATCCTAGGCAGTACATGAACACATGGGCATGGCTGTGTCCCAATAAAACTTTATTTACAAAAACAAGGAGTGGGCCAGACCCTAATGCTCTTAGTCCTGCTCCGCACAAGCAGCTGTGTAAAACTCCGAGACACTTTGACCTGGGAAGAGAACACACTGCCAACCAACATGCGTAGTGTGACCGCCTCTGTACAGATGTAAATGTAAACCTTAATGTGCATAAATGCAGTTACACCATGTTTGAGTAGACTGTATATTCTTGTGATGTTTTCAAGGTCTGGAAGGGTCTCCACTGAGAAAGACGGTGCGAGTAAAGGGGCTGGAGGAACTTCCACGCTTGACTCTGTGTCGGTGAATCTTCAGCAGTGACAATGTCTACCATGAGTGTGATACATGTGTAATGTGTAAGAAGGCAGGAGGGAAGGAAGGAAAGCAGGAAGGAAAATGGGAGAGAGGAAGAGGAGGGAAGAATGGATGAAGAAAAGGAGGCAGGAAAAGAACTACAGGAAGAAAGAGGGGAGGAGGAAAGGGAGGCTGTGTGGCAATAAAACTGTATTTACAGAAGCAGGCGGTGGGCTACAGGTGGCCCGCGGGCCACAGCTGTCTGACCACTGGTCTAGGCACTAACTCCTGGAGCGCCGGGTCACGGCAGTCTGCTAACCACTGTATCCCTGGTGTCTAGAACACAGGGGCGCACGGTTGAAGCTCAAGAAATAGTTGTTGGAAGAATGAATAAAAACCAGCTTCTAGAAAACTAACAATTCAACTATTATCCTACACCCTTGACTGGAGCATGTATAAAGGGAATTTGGCTGTGTACTCATTTAAAGCTCTCGAACTAATTACTACCAGCATACAGGTTAATTAAACGGCAGTGAGCTTTCAAAAAAAAGAAACTTCATCCCCACTCTCACATTATCACGTCACAGGAGCCTGGCTCTGGGGCACGTGGTGGGCTCAGACAAAGAGCGGCAGGGCCCATGGCTTCAGCTCCTCATCAGAGATCTGTTTTCCAGTCCCCGCCAGGCACAGACACTGGTGTGTGGTCAGGCAGGTTCCCGGGTCCACAGGCAGATGTGTCCATCTCCAAGGAAATTGCATCCCTAAATGTCATATGGTATTTTCCAGCCACAGGCAAACAGATTCTCATTTGGGGGGAAGTCTACAAGCCTCTCCCAAACAGAGACAGGGCTGTGGGGGGCCCCCCACACGGGTGGCAGTGTAGCAGGGGTGCTGTCAGGGGAACCAGGGCTGTGTTTCTGAGGGGATGGGAGGAGAAAGGGGAGCTGTGTACACACTGCTGCGCATTTGGACACTTTGTCCAGGTGCCCTGGAATCAAGGCCAACTGGCATCCTCACTGGCAGCAGGGGGGAGTAATGTCAGTCTTTGGGAAATACCGCAACCTGGGGTCTCACTGTTGCATAGAAAGATGGCAACCGTGGACACTGGGGCCCTCACCTTGCTCCATAGGTAAGTGGCACCTGGGAAACTGGATGAGGGGCTCCCCTCTTCCTCTTGAATATGCACACACTCCTGCCCTTCAGGCTCTGTTGCCTTCGGTGTGACTTCAGCATCAAAATGAATTATGCATCAGGCTTGGCAGGTTGGCAGAGATGGACAGCTGCCCACCAAAGGCCACGCTGTGTGCAGGCAGAGCCTTCCCATCAAGATGTTCCAAAAGGCCCCCTCCCGGCCTGTTCGCCTCGGTACACAGTCCCTGTGCTGTGTGGCTGTCTCCATCACTGTCTCTCAGCGTCCGTCCCGGATCCCTGGCGGATGTGAAAGCATCTAGGAAGGTGGTACGGTTCACGGGCCAGCCGTGAGCAGCAAACTAAACCGAGGAGCAGGAGTAAAAACCAAGCCAATGAAGTGCCTCGCTGTTTGCTGGTGGTGTGCCCGTGCTGGATAAACATTTCTGAAGATTACTTCCAATCTTCAGAGCCCATGCGGGAGGTAGACGTTCAGGTTCCCATTGTGTGGAAGAGGAAACTGAGGCACGAAGAGTGGAAGCTGCTTGCTCCAGGGTCCACAGAGGGGGCATGCCACCCAGACCCGGCCACTTACAAGTCTGTGCTCCCCCACCTCTGCAGGGTGTCACTGCTGCAATCAGGCTGGAGTGGCTCAACAGAAGGAGCGATGACGAATGTGGAAGGAAAGAGAGGATGGAAGAAAAAGACAACCAGCCCAATGAAAGAATGGACAGAAGACTTGCGTAGACATTCTCCAAGGAAGATACATAAATGGTGGCCAACAAGTCCATGAACAGATGCTCAACACCATTAGTCACTAGTGAAATGAAAATCACCACCACAATGAGATGCCACTTCACACACGAAGAAAATGGAAAACACCAACTGTTGATGAGCACGTGGAGAAACCGGAATGCTCGCGCATGGCTGGTGGCAATGTAAAATGGCCCCGTCAGAAAGTGCAACATAATTGCCACATGACACAGCAACTCCACGCCTAGATACATATAATTACAAGAATTAAAAATAGATATTCAAATACATGTACATGAATGTTCATAGCAGCATTACGCAAAATAGCTGAAAAGGCAGAAATAGTCCGAATGGATGGATAGATAAACAAATTGTGGCATACCCGTGTGCTGCAATATTATTTAACCTTAAAGGACAGGAAATTTTGGCACATGCTACAACACGGATGGACCTGAAGACATTATGTTGAGTGAAATAAGAAAGTCACAAAAAGACAACTGTGTGTGATTCCACTCATGAGGTCCCGAGAATAGTCAAATTGCTACAAACAGAAAGCAGAATGGTGGGCACCAGGGGCCGGGGCAGGGGCAATGAAGAGTTGTTTAATGGATGGCTACAGAGTTTCAGTCTGCAAGATGGAAAAGTTCTGGAGATTGGCTGCCCGATACGCAATATAATTAAACAGTTCTGAACTATACTCTCAAAAATGGTTAAGATAGTAAGTTTATGTGTATTTTAGTACAATTCTTTTTTAAAAAAAAAAAAAAAAGAAAACTGGAAAAAGAAGTCAGTGAGGGCCAGGTCTGACGGTGATGAGGGCAGTTCCCAGGGGCTGGGGGAGGGGAGAATGAGGGGTTATGGTTTAAGGGGTACAGAGTTTCCATTTAGGAAGATGGGAAATATTCCAGAGGCGGATGGTAGTGACGGCCACAGAATAATGCTAATGGACTTCGTGGCACTGAGTTGTACACCTAAACATAGTTAAAATGAAAAATCTGATGTCTTGTAGATACTTTATCACGATTTTTAAAAGGTGTTAGCAAGTGGGTAATTGAGCCACTGATAATGGAGGGGTGAGATGCGGGGGTGGGATTAGAACGAGAGGCGCTTGGAGAGGTAGCAGCTTTTCTCTGAGAAGACTAAAGGCGGGGCCAGGGCTCCCCGGCAGGGCCAGGGCGCCACTGAGCTTGTGGGAGTGACAGCTGACAGCCAGCACAGGGAGTCTAGTTCCCTTCCTCCTTCCCCACTGCTGTTACAACATATCTTCTCCAGCTGTATGCTCTCCACCTGCTTGGATCCGATTTAATTAGAGGTTCAGGGCTCCCCAAGTACCCAAAGCAAATGCCAAGTTTACGACCATTAGCAAAGGAGCTATAAAACCCAGGTCTGCTGAAGTACAGCACAATGCCACCTGCCACCTGCCACCCTGGGGAGGCTACCAGGCTCCAGCTTGGGTTTTTTGGGGTCCCGCTCCACTCATGATCACCACATTAGCTGGGTCATAAGAAAACCAGTGGACAGTGAACCCCAAATGAGAGTGGATTGCTCGGAAGCACAACTTGTACAAACTTTGAGAGGCGATCATCGTCCTGGAATAACCCAGGCTGTCCTTACAGTTAAGTGCGCAGTAGGTGCCAAGAAAAACACAGACTGGAGTCAGACAAACCTGGAATTTGCTTCTCTGCACCCTGGGCCTCGCTTCTATAAGAAGGGATGGCGTACATCCCAGCGTTGTTGCAAGTAATGTCTCAAAGTCATCTGGGGTGCGGTCTCAGGAACAGCCATGAAATTCTGACCAGCTGTGCTATCTCAGCGGGGATGCCTAATCTCTCTTGAAAAGGGACTGAGTTGGCTACTCAGTGCCATTTCCAGAAGGACCCTTCTCACTCCAGTCCTCCCTGGGACTAGCTAGGATATCAACCAATGAGTGATTGCAAACGTCTAAAGACGGCCACGTCCCCGCCCCTTGCCATGTCCAGGTGATGTCAAGAAAATCCCTAAGACACTGGACCTGGGGAGTCCCCTCACAACAGCCAGAGCCTCCAAACCTGTACAATGGAACTCACCACAGGACCTGCCTCCCCGGGCTGCTGGGGGGTGGGGGTGGGGGTCCTGAGATGGCACATGTCAAGCTGGGCTCCTCAACCTTTTCCGCCTCATGCATGCACAGAAAGTGACACAATTTGTGCACCGGAATAGACAGACGAGGGAGCTTCAGGTGCCCCAGGCACCCAGGGGACAGAGCTGATCAGCACTCCGAGCCACCTTTAACCATTTTGCAGGTCACAAGTGGGAAAACCCCACTGAAACGCACCCGACACAGAGCAAATGACACAGTTCTCCTCCCCCATAACAGGGAAAACGATGCCAGCTCTTTGGGGGGGGGGGGGGGTGTGCGCACGCACGCGCACGCGTATACTTAAGTTCAATTGGATTTTATTGTAAAAGTAAGCTCACACAGTGTTCAAGTGTTAACACCACCTAGAAAGGCACGTAATGAAATATAAAAGGCCCCCTCTGGAGGGCTTCTGGGGAGCTGGTGAGGCTCTGATTCTGGAGCCAGGCACTGGTTACACAGGTGTGTTTATTTGATGAAAATTCAAGGAGCCATACTCTGACCAGGGGCATATTTGTGTGCATACTTTACATATGTTAGCCTTCAATACAAAGACTTTTCAAGTCCCTCTGTTACAGGTTGAATTGTGTTGAACTCCTAAATACAATAAATTCCTACTGCTCAGTGCCTCAGAATATGACCTTATTTGGAAATAGGGTTGTTGCAAATGTAATTAGTTAAATTTAGATGAGGTCATACAGAATAGGGTGGGTCCTCACTTCGAGATGACCAGTGTCCTTATAAAAAGAGAAAATTTGGATTCAGATACACATAGAGGGCAGACAAGGAGGATGCCACATGAGGATAAAAGCAGAACTGGGGTGATGTTTCTACAGACCATCAAAAGCTAGGGGAAAAACCTAGAACACATTCTCCCTCCAGCGCCAGAAGGAACCCACCCGCCAACACCTTGACTTTGGACTTGCAGCCTCCAGAGTTGTGAGGCTAAATTCGAGTCGGGTAAGCCACCCCGTGTGCAGTACTTCGGGACGGCAGCCCTTGAAACCAGCACCCACTCTGTCCCTTCCACTACCGCTCAGTCAGGCTTCTGAGAGTTCCCCACTGCCAACGGCTTCTCGTGTGCCCTCCTGGAGAATGTGCTTTCACCACGACACCCGTCATCCCTTCCCAGCTTTGTACACAGCTCTGCTGTGCATGTTTCACACCCAGATTCAGAGCTCCGGGCCCACTTTACCACATGGAACCTGGTGGGACCCCTGGGCAGCACCTCCACACAGCTAAGAGGTGCACCCCCTCATCCACCTCTCTGAGACCAAAATTAACCTCTACACAGAAGAGCAAAAAGAATGCTACAGAGAAACCCCCAAATACTAGCTTGCTAGAATATACATCACCCTGATATCAAGATAACCAGAGAGACCTTCCCTGACCACCCTCCACCCGCCAAGCCTCCAGTGGTCTCTTAGGTCACATTCTGTCCCCTCATGCACCCTGGTTTTCTCCTGGCACCACCTGATATTATATTATTTCTTGTTTGTTAATTTCCTGACCTTTTCCCGATTGGGGCCCTCAGTCTCACTGGCTGCCTCAGGGCCTTTGCACATACTGTTCCCTTAGCCTGAAATATTCTTTCCGCAGAAATCCAGACAGTTTCCTCCATCATTTCATTCAACTATGTGCTCAACAGAGAAGCCATCCCAACCCCCCCCCCCATCTAAAATGCAGCCCTCTCCCTAACACTCTCTACCCTCTTACCTTGCCTTGTGTACATACATGTATTGGTTTACATGCCTATTGTCAATCTCCTCCACCAACATGAGCTCAGAGCCCTGGGATGCTCTGTTCTGCCTTCGGCCGAGCACCTAAGATAGTGCATGGCGTGTGCTAGGCAGTCAGCAAAGACCTGTGAGCAATCCATGTTACAGCTTCCATGTACCATCTCAGGGGTGAGTATCACTACCTTGTTACTGAGTACTGTCAGCGCATTAGCTCACTGAATTCTCCCAACAGCACAATGAAGGAGGTATTCTCATTCTGTCATTCTACAGACGGGATACAGAGAGACCATCAGCGACAGGGTGCTGGAGGTGGGAGTGGACTGCAGGATACCAGATCAGGAGCCCAGGGGCTGGACTGTCTGCCTTGCTCCTCTGCTCACCTCCTAAGCATTTGAGGTGACCATGACCATCATCGTGCACCTAACACTTTGCCTCCCCGGCCATGATCTGACCTCAGCATCATAGCAGAGCAGGGCCCTTAATGAAATGCAAATTAAATGCAACAGTAAGCACCAAATTGCCTTTCTTATTTATTTTTCCTGCACAGGACTGGCTGGCTTGTTATAAAAATTAATAAATAACAAGTCAGTGGGAAATAATGATGCTGCACTGACACTGTGGAGATACATGAAGACAGATAACACCGGCGCCTGCTTTAATTGGCTTCTTGCCACTGCGTGTACCCAACTAGGTGAGAATGCTATTAACCACACTGAAGAAAACACGGATTCACGAGGAAGCCAGCACAACGGCAGGGGTCATCGGTGTGGGGGCACATGTCGGCATCGCCCAGACCAGGGAGAGGGCTCACTCACGCTGCTGCAACGTGCTCTCATCAGCTCTCTGTACAACTCCCAACGTCGGCGGAGGTCATGCAGGGCAGCCCTCCATAAATCATTCTACACGATAAGAAAGAACTTCCGGTTGATTTCCCTTCACTTCTTAACATCCTTCCCCGCTTCCGCCCACCTTACCGCTCCAGGACAAGCCTCCTTCGTCTCCCGTCGGGCGAGTGGGAGAAAATCCTCTTAGCTGCACCTGGATGCTCACAAGTCCTCTTTCTGTGCAACAGGAGTGAAACTTCTTAGAAGTTTAATTCAGGCCATGCCTGCTAGTGGCTTCTCAAGGCTCATAACATAAACATCAAGTTCTTTACCATCACCTCTGTAGTAGGTTGCATGGAACCCCTCCCCAAAAGATACAGCCCCTGAGACTTGTGAATGTTGCCTTATTTGGAAAAAGGGTCCTTGGAGATACTGTAAGGTAAGAATCTTGAGATGAAATAATACTGGATTATCCAGCTGGGCCCTAAATCTGATGGCAAGCATCCTAAGAGAGAGGCTGAGAGAGATGTGTGACACAGAAGAGGAGACTCAGAGGGGAAGGCTATGCGAAGGCGGAGGCAGAGGTCAGAGCGATGCTTCCACGAGCCAGGGAGCACCTGCAGCCACCAGAAGCTGGGCGAGGCAGGAAGGATTCTCCCCAAGAGCCTGTGGAGGGGGCGCAGCCCTGCTAACACCCTATTCAGACTTCTGGTCTCCAGAACTGTGAGAGAATCCATTTCAATTGTCTTAAACCACCCAGTTTGGGGTACTTTGGTACGTGGCCCCAAGAAACTAACAGTCTAAAGTCTCCATGTGATCTGGCCCCCCTCACTCGCTCTGTCTGCTCCAGACTGTCCTCCTTCACTGACTCAAATGCGACATGCTTCCCTGCCCACCCCAGGGCCTTTGCACATGATGTTGCCACTGTGCGTCCCCGTCAATGTCTCCTACACCTTCATTTGGCAATTCAATAGTAACTCCCCTCAGGAAGCCTTTCCTGATGTCATTGCCCAAACATGATTCTCCATTACAGACCCTCCCAACACCACGCACCTCTCCTGGGTAGCCCCTGTCAGCGACCACTGCCAACGTGTGGGATCCAATCATCTCCCTCACCAAAATCTCCTTCTCTGCTCCTGCCCCCAGGGCTATGCACACAGTGCCTGGTATGTAACAGACACCTGAGTACTTGACTGCATGTTGAAGGGAGGAGTAATGTACAGAATCTCAAAAACAGGTTCTATAACCAGATATTGCATAGACCCACCAAGCTAAAAGAGGGGATGAGGGGAGGGGTGGGAAGCCAGACCCATTTTCCCAAAACCCCATCAGAATTTCCAGAAACAACTTGCAGAGTCTGTGAATGCTGTCAAACCAGGACTCCTTGTCTTCCAGACTCCCCAGTGTTGGCAGAACTAATGTCCTCATTAAGGATCAGTTTTATCTTTGTGTCCACCAACCTGGAACCTTCCAGAGACCAAGTCAAGGTCTCCGGTCACTTGCAAAAAGACAGAGAGATTCAATGAAACTCCTGGAGCCGGTGGCTGGCACACAGCGGCCCCTTTAGAAGCTCTTCTCTGGCTAGTGAGAGGTTTAGGTCGGAACGAAGTCCTCCCGAGGTGCAGTATTACACAGTCGAGGCCATTTGTTTCTATCCACAGCTGGACAATTGACTAGAGGGGAACCCAGCTAGCTCCCTGAAGGGTCAGGCAGAGAAAGGGCAGGTTTCCAGCAATGGACTTGTTTCCTTCTCATTCTCTCTGAACTCCGAGTTCCCAACCCCCTGCCAAAAGCCAACCTAGAAATGAAGGAGAGCAGGAGGAAGTCAGGGTCAAGTGAGGTCAGGGAGGCAGAGAGGCGGGGGGCTCTGGAGTCAGGCCCCACTCCAATCACAAAATCAGGACCTGCCACGTGCCAAGTCTCAGACAAGCAACTTAACCTCACTTGCAGAGCAGGAAGGAATCTGTTCGACAAATGCTTACGGAGCAGCAACGAGGTTCTGGGAGCGGGTGGGACTGGGGCGGGAGGAGTGAGGCGCCCAGGGCACAGAACGGAAGGCAGCGCTGATCCCAGGTGCTGCCCCGACCCCCAGCGTGAACACCTCCTTCAGTGCCGCTCCCTCGGGCCCTGGCTTGCCTGCCCCTGACCCTGGCGCTGCGAGGAAGGAGGGGCCCCCCCGACTGTGCCGCTGACGGGGGAGAAAACTGGCCTGCACGCCCTGACGCTGAGCCCTCGGCCACGAGGAAACCAGCAAAGAACTGCACCTTGGAAGTCCTTAAAAGGCGATTCCACCGCCAGCTGGAAAACCACTTGCATGTCCGGGGCTGGGCCGAATTCATCGCACACACACAGCTAGCTACCTAGCAATCTGCCCAGAGAGCAGGATAAGAGGCCAAAGGAAATTAACGCAAACGGACCCCATAAATACCAGTCTCTCGCAGACCCGCTCGGCTGGGGTGACCGTCCCCCCACTCGGAACACCGTGCCTCCAAGGCGGTCTAGATTGTGAGCACAGAAATTACCGGCTCCATGTGGTGTAAAGAAGGCAGGGCGCAATCAGCTAGTCTCTTTATTTTGCAAAGCAACTGGAGAAAAAGGGCAAAACAGCCCATTCCTACCGCTGGGGATGCATTAACATAAACTGAAGGCTTTGGGGGCAATTTCTGGGTAAAAGCCGAGTCTCGTTTTGGGGCATTATGTGCTCTCTGCACGGCTTCCTATGGGGTTTCAGAGGAGACCTGTAATCTTCCTTATTATCTGAACTCAAGGAGGACACTCCAGATTCATGGACGGAGGGATTCAGATTCCTGCCTTTGCGGTGAATAACCCGAGCTGCAGGCGCTCCTGAAAGCTCTTCCACATCAATTGGGTTTCAGTAAGGGAAACACAGTTTTCCCAACAGCCACTGCCCCTGGGGCCGTGTCCCACCCATCACCGTTTCTCCAGCCGAATAGCGCGTTCCCAGCGTAGAAGGGGAGACTGGCCCTGCGTAAAAGCTGAAAGAGCATCTGTCTCCCGCGGCCACTGTGAAGGTCACATGAGATAATGCACTCCCCATGTTAGCCATTAATAACAATTCTGAGCAAGCTGGGTACTCTGACCCCCTGCCTTCGTGTTCTGGGGAGGCTGTAACCAAGCTCCGCATACGGGGTGGCCTAAGATGACAGAAACTTATTTTCTCAGGACTCTAGAGGCCAGAAGTCTGAAGTCAAGGCATTCGCAGAGCCCTGCTCCCTCTGAAGGCTCTAGGGAAGGATCCTTCCTTGTGTCTCCTGCTTCCGGTGTCCCTAGCAATCCGTGGCAGTTCTTGGCTTGTCACTGCTCTCACCAGTGTCTGTCTCAGTCCTCACTTCCACTCTGCTGTGTCTCTGTGTCTTTGAATGTCATCTCCTCTTCTTATGAGAATACCAGTCATTTAATCCAGAATGACAATATCATCACTGAATTATATCTGCAAAGAAAGACTCTTCTTCCAAATGAGGTCACATTCTGACATCCCAGATGGACGTGATTCGG